>JBAMBO010001347.1:0-174694 GCA_037044535.1 Lordiphosa magnipectinata
CAAAATTTTACAGTTTTGCAGCCTTGGTTGTAACTCACCTCGGAGCGGGGCAATTGCTTGTGCGACTGAGAGGCGACAATTGCCAAGAAAAAAAAACACTCTCAGAGCAAAGGCGGTTACACAGCTGATTTAGAGGATGAATTTAGAAAAAGAAACTTTTGGTTTCGATCACTTACATATTTGGAAGATTAATCGAAAAACCGATTAAGCTCGTTAAATTAAGCAGCAGGAAGTGATAACCAGAATCAAATACCTTACATAAATCATTTAAAATAAAGTCTTCAGTGCTACATACAAGTCTTAGTCGTCTTTTAACTTCGCTAGCTTGGTAATGTTTATATAGGAATAAACTTCTCTTATAAACATTTTAAAGAGTGCCCCCTTTTTGGGCCCTCTCGCACACCAGTCCGCTCCTGTTTGCTTGAAGAACTCTCCCTGCCATTGAGCCGCTTTTAGGGTTGTGCTAATCAAAAATTCGCCGGAATGGGAGTACCAATTAGACTAAGCTTACATAACATTTGGAGCATATTTGCATAACTGTTTCTATATGTACATATGTATTTTCTTTTGGCCCAATGCCAATACCCATCCACATCCACACACAATGGCAAGCTGAAGAATTTCCTGTCCCACACACACACACACACACACACACACTCAGACACAAAGGCATCAACCTGAAACCTGGATGAATTTGAATCGCACAGCTGTGCTGGTATGTGTTGTGAGTGTGCGTGTCTCGGGTTGCGCGCATACGCACAACGAACTAATACCCTGGTCCTCCTCACTCCTGACCCTTTCTTTCATTCATGATTTAATATAATTTTAGTTTTAGCATTTGCATTCTTAGACTTAGACAGGGCGCCGCGCACTGCTCTGCTTACCTTTTTTGAGATGCGATTTAGCGAAAATCCAGTTTGTGTTGGAACATTAAGATATCCAGCCAAAACAGGTATTTCAACATCCATTCTGTTCGTTTGGTCGTCGTCGTCGTTCTCGTCCAAAATATCCACCACAATGCTCAGTCTCCGTCTCGTGTGGCGTCTGCTATTTGATTTCGATTGTCTTTTGTGATTTGAGCGTTTGGTATTTGCAATGTGCAACGAGATTCCACTTCATATTTACAATTCACATTTGGCTGGGAACTAGTCTTGCCTCTGCCAATAGAAACAATGTGACCAAACCAATAGAAATAATGTGAAATGGCCGAGGCTGGTCGCACTAATACCAAAAATAGTCGAAAATTGGTCGCCCTAATGCGTTAGTACTATACTTCGATAACTGCTCGCTGCACGTAGATAACATGTAGAACACCTGCCGATATGTATATATCGATATTGTCCCATCCCTAATTAAAAACAAAAACAAAAGCGAGCCTTTGCAAAGGGATTTAAGTGAAACTCCCCCCGAAAACCCCATTAATTAAGCATGGCCCACGACCGTGAAGTGTTGCGCATGATCTGGGAGGGTCAGATAGGCATCTGCTTTCAGGCGGATCGCGATGAAATTGTTGGCATCAAACCGGAGCCCTTCTACCTGATGATATCCCGTCTCAGCTACTTGCCCCTGGTCACTGACAAGGTATAGACTCGAGGAAACTATAGTTAAGTTAAGCTACACATTAATTCAACTAATTACAGGTGCGCAAGTATTTTACACGCTACATAGCTGCCGAACATCAGGATGGAGCCGTTTGGTTTGACTACAATGGGACACCATTACGTCTCCACTATCCAATTGGTGAGCATCGAGGCAGATGAAAGTATTGTTACGGGATTATAAATGAAATCGAATATTTGCAGGTGTACTCTATGATTTGCTACATCCGGAGGATGACAGCACACCCTGGTGCCTGACCATACACTTTTCCAAATTTCCCGAGGATACGCTGGTCAAATTAAACTCCAAGTATGAGCTATGAGCTAGGTGGGGGGGTGGAGGGACAAAGTGTAATGGGAAAATTATGCCCTTTTTGGAGGGTTTGTTACAAATAGAAGGCTCCCTTAAAGAACTGTCCATGGTTAGCCACAACTTTTCGAGTTAAGGAAACTGTTTAACTACGAATCGACATAAGTTTTCGTTCGAAACCATTGATAAACTGAAGTAAGACTTTCCAGTTCAAAGCTTTCGAAGGTTTGCAAGGTTTTGTTGGTTGGAAACAGCCAAACTAATTCCATCAGATGATTGTTCTGGACGTTAACCACTTTCTTAAAGTGTCAAAACCATAACATTCAGCTTAAATTTGATTGAGAACCACTTTCATATGCTTCCAAAAACAAAACTTAACAATTGATAATGTTCGAAATTCGAAGGTTCGGGGTTTTTAGATGAAGGTTTTGGTTCGAACTAGAATTGCCGGATATTTAAAAAATATCTATATTTTTCAATATTGAAAAAGTATCATATTTTGTTGAAAAAAACAATATTTTCAATAAATAGACACATCTTTACCATAAGCAAGTCTATTGAGGTAATTAAGTTGTCATATTTGACTAGTTTTTAAAAACTATATTCTGATTGCGTACAAAATCTAGAGATCGCAGCTCCAAAACTTAAAGTGCTATAAAAAGAAAACGACAGACAAAGTCTTTATTCTACTATCATATACTTTAAGATTCTTTTGGTCTCGACGCTATCAACATTTTTGAGTTGAAAAATGTGTCGCAGTGTTATTATAAAGATCGTATATATCCCACCTAGCATTTGAAAGATCATTACTCACCTTTTTCAATCCCATTTGATGATTAAAAAGAGATTAGTTTCATGTGCGATTTAAGGAAGACTCGAAAATGACTCGTGCATTTGCTCAAAATGTGATTCATTAAAAAACGACTCGAAAAGGAATCGAAAATGAGTCGAAACTGATCAGAAAAACGGCTTGAAAACGACTCTTCATGAAGAGTCGCGGCTAGGGTACTAAAAAGCTTAGAATCTAAATTTATATCTAATCAAGAAGTTTTTTTTTCGTATATAAAATACTAAACAAATAAATCGACATGGTATCGATTCAGTCAGTCGATCACTGCCTTCCAAATTCTTCGCTATACAGGCTTTCCGGGTCTTCCCCAGATACCAGATCGTTCAACTGCATAGCGCGAGATTCGGTTGGCCGTGTTACTCTGTTTAAAAAGTCCCCTTCCAATAGTTGCCTGACATAAAGTAATATAGGATCCTCCAATTTGATCCATTTAATAGCTGGTGAACTTCGTGCAGATGTAGTCTTGTCTTACCAAAATGTAGAATTCAGTATTCCCTCAAGATTGGGCAGTTTCCAATAAAATGGATAGTGTTTTCCTGAGAGAACATGCTGTGTTGCTGCTTGCTATGTTTGGGACAAAGTTGAGTTTGAGCAATTTACCTCTGGCCATAAAAATTGTGCGAATTTGCTCCACTGAAAACGCGTCGTTGAAATAATTTTCTTCTTCTAGGTCGTAGTTCAATTCTTTGTATATTAGCCTCTGAGAGCTCCGCTCTGAATCAATCATAAAAGATGATCTATATGAAGCATCCATCTTTTTAAGAATTTCTGTAGCCCATGATTCCCACTCTGAACTTTCTTCGAGGTTAAGTCTTTCGCAGTGAGTGGCTGATAGAAGTTCCCATTGCCGAAAGAACTGCTGACGTCCGTTTAGCAGAAACTGAGCCAATATTTTAGGCAGTCTATTTTCGGGCATGCGAAAAACCTTCTGCATATAGGAGAAGTGCATGTCTGCGGTAAATATGTGGAGAAGTGACAATCCCGTTTCCAGATACAGCATTCTGTTTGGAGTGTTTCTGGGCAGTCGGAATAGCTTTTTCTGAAAGTATCTGAGCAGGTTCTCAACTTCATCGTACTGCAAAATCCCCCAGACTTGGACCTCACAGCTGCTCCAAAAAGTTTATATTTGGTGCTCGTTGGTACATCTTTCCTGCTCAGGAGAGATTTCCAGGTGCAGTTTATCGCCACCTTCGCGTCTTTCAGTTTTTCTTGCAATTGCGCATTATGGTAGATCCACACTCCCAGGTATTTATAGGGTACAATTTTCTCCCGACAACAGTATCATTTATGATCAGAAAACGAGCGCATTTTATGACTATTTTAAAAGACTCGAGTGTGATTAGAAATTTCATAAAATGCTTGCCTGGGTATAGTCACGATGTGTATTTTATTTCATTCAAATCAAAAGAAATTGTGGAACTTGTTCATGAATTTATACAGTGCCGCTCAACTGAATAGGTTTGACTTTTTCTTTAGTTTTGAAACGTTGTATCTCTGTAACAAGCACTCCGATTTAAGCGAAATAAATTTTGTTGTATAAAGAAATCAGTTCATTTGTGAAATAGCAAAGTTTCTGTTCTGTTAGTTTTGTTTTTATATAATTTTTATTATTTTTTCAAAAACATAGCAAAAAATCTCAATTTTTTTTGGCTCAACTGAATAGGTTTGACCACTAAAACTATTAAACA
The DNA here is from genome assembly GCA_037044535.1 of Lordiphosa magnipectinata. Classification (NCBI taxonomy): domain Eukaryota; kingdom Metazoa; phylum Arthropoda; class Insecta; order Diptera; family Drosophilidae; genus Lordiphosa; species Lordiphosa magnipectinata. Next base: position 4,447 of record JBAMBO010001347.1, read on the forward strand.
AAAGTATATAAAGCAAAATTTCAAGGTACTGGGTAACTTAAATAATAAAGAACACTGTTTTAGCATTATTTAGTATTTGGTATGCCCACCCTTGTTCTTAATTATTTGAAACATACGGTTTGGTAAGGAATCATAATATTTTTCAATTTCATTTAGTGAAATTGCTGAACAGACTCTTTTAATTGCTTCAACTAGGGTCCCAGAGTCACTAAATTGTCTTTCTCCTTCGTATACTCTCCTAGACAAAAAGTCCCCAAATGTTCTCGATAATGTTAATGTCAGGGGACGATTTGACGTTTTGGTATGAATGGAAGCGTTGTCATTTTGGTACATCTATGGAATATGACCATAAATCTCCGAAAACTGGGGAAAAGCCTTTTGTAGCACAGTCTTGTACACATTTGCGTTCATCTTCGAGGTGACAAACTGGAGCTTGCATGTTCCATAAAATGAAATGGCTACCCACACCATTACTCCACCTGCACAAGAGTGATGACGACATAAAAAACAGAGATCCTCCCAGTCAAACAACACAACACCCTTCTCACGCAGCAATTCCTGATAAATTGCCAAAATCCAAACCACCCCAACCACAACAGCACCAAAGGCCCCATGAGCATACGCGATAGACCCGTTCGATTCGATCTAAGGTCAGTCAAGCCCGACATCGAGCGTTTTCTCCCCAATTACCCACCAAATGAGATCGAATGCACTGCGGCTCGCAATGACGCACATACGTGCATGGTCGAGAGCACAGTAGCAGCACTACAACAAAATGTAGTACTCGGAGGCAGGCCGCCACCCATCGATCTTAGCGAGAAAACACTGCCCAGGACGACAAGATCAACGCTGGCTCAACTACGATCAGGGAAGAGCAGACAGTTGAACAGCTACCTAGCGCGTATAAACCCAGAAGTCACCGACACATGCCCTAAATGCAACAATAGCCCACACGACACACTACATCTGTTTAATTGCCAAATGAACCCTACCACACTCACACCCATTACACTCTGGACCCATCCAATCGAGGCTGCTACTTTCCTCGAACTGGACCTGGGTCTCTAACTCAACATCCACTTTCCTTTCTAACTTATTCTTTCTCTCTTTTCATACTTCGTACAAAAAGTCAACCCTGCCGTTACAACAACAACAACTACTTAAAAAACATTCTTCCTTTCGCATATCGTGGAAATAGTAATTATAGCTATCCGGTCCATCGAGGTTGAACTTCTTTTCGTCGAAGAAGACCACCGTCTTCCACACCTTGTTCCACGTCATGTGTTCTCGGGCAAATCGTTGTCGTGCTTCCTTACGAGCATCATTGAGAGGTGGTTTTTTTTTTTTTTTTTCAATCTCTTCAAGTGTTTGGCGCTTCGAATAATTCGTATTACCGTGGCCACACTAGCATTTACGCCGCATTCTTCCCTAATTTTACCAGCAGAAAGGTGGGAATTTAAGGCAGTTCGTAGGATAAGTCGCCTCTCCAAAGCTGTTGTTGCATATTTTTTTCATAGTCTGCTTCATTGCGGAGAAAATTACTTACAACGTTTTGACTTCGATCGATTTTCTTAGCTATTTCATAGTGTTTTAAGCCAGATTCAATATAGCCTTTTATTTGACCTTTTTCAAAATCGGTTAAAGGTTTTCCGCGGCCCATTTTACAAAAAACTGATAGCAGTTGCTTTAAATTTTGGAATACAAAAGAATTCAACTCTTTTCAATCACGCAGTCAATCAAAAAGTGAAGTCAAAAGTGTCAAACCTATTCAGTTGAGCCAAAAAAAATGGAGATTTTTTGTTATGTTTTTGAAGAAATAATAAAAATAATATAAAAACAAAACTAACAGAACAGAAACTTTGCTATTTCACAAATGAACTGATTTCTTTATACAACAAAATTTATTTCGCAGATATACAACGTTTCAAAACTAAAGAAAAAGTCAAACCTATTCAGTTGAGCGGCACTGTATTTATAGTCCAGTTAAATTAGAATTTTTCGATGCATGAAATATTTACCAGCCAAATTTTTGACATGTGGTAGCGCACTGTCTAAAAGGCTTAAGTTCAAATTTGTGTCATTAGGAACGCGAATTGATCTGTATCTCTGACAAGCATAGCTCGTAAATAACTCTCAACCATTTTTTCAGTTCGCTCTGCTCACGTCACTGACCGAAAAACCAAATATAAAAGGGGCCTGGGCTTCCCGCAACCGAATGTGTTTTGTTATCGCGCTCACTGTTAAGTGGCTGTGATTGACCACACAGCAATGATCGGTCTGACAGCAACCGAATATCAAGCCCAACTCAGTCAATTGGTCTTAAATTGCGTGCTTATCGAAGACCAAACTCTCAAAATGTTATTTGAAAAGGTTGCAGACTCAAGAGCTGCGCCAGAGTTTAACATAAGCAGAGAGAGTCTATGCGAGAGAGAACGAGAGAGCGCATATAGCTCGTCACATACATTCATATCGTTAGCCGAGCCTTCCACACCGATGCATACATACGAAGAAGACCTTTTTAATTCGGAAATTAAGCCAAACGGTCCCAAAAAGACCTAAGAGGAAAAAAATCAAAAAATGTGTTTCTCTCCTCTCACAACCAAATAGAAGCAGAGAGCGCAGTTAAAAGTTATTTCGGTACCTCTTTTCAATGTGTTCGCACGAAAGCTGTCGTTTTCTGACAAAGGCAAGCGGGGGATCGATTTTTGCGACCTCTGCTGACAAGTTAACGAAGACAAAGTTATAGATCAGGCATGCCCAAAAACAGCATACGACAGACAGAGCACTCACCAATAGTCACAAAGATAAGCACCAATATCAATAATGAAATTGTTGTTGGTCAGTTTTCTTGCGCTCGCAAACACCAATCAAAGAAGAGAACAAAACCGGTTTTTGTTCTACGCGTCGCATACACACGAAATCGATAGCATGTGTGTAATAATAATAATAATAAATTTATTTAAAACCAATTATACACATGCTTTATACAAAAAATTTCAAAAGAAAATATAACATATCTAAATTGCTAGAGGTTTTAAATAGTACTCGACTATGACTATATGTCGTCAGTCGGAGAATTCGCTTCTATTACTTTGTTGAGTTCTGTTTTATTTTATTTGAGTGTTCCCTAGATACCATACAAAAAGGTCTCACTACACCCTGCTTCCCCTCTCGTCGCGAGATACAGGATCGTTGGGACCTAGTGTCGGATTAGGGGCCCACCAAATTTCTTTAGTTTATATTATTTGTGTTGTTGTGTTTTAAAAATATTCCGCCAAAATCCGTTTCCTATACTGGGTGGCCTGTTGCAGAAACTCTACTAAGCCCTTCCAATTAGTGTCGCTCGCATCATTTAAAATGTCTCTAATCTGAGTTGGGCTTAAGACAGGTTGACTAAAACATAAAATTCTGTGCTCTCGTAGTATTGGACATCTACCCAGAAAATGATTTATGTCCTCTACCTCATTTGTGTTGCACAATTCGCATTTATTAGTTGGTCCTGTAATGAATCTGTTTCCATTTAAGAGTATCATGTCACTTCTTGCCTTAATAATCCATGACACTTGTGCATATTTTTTGCCGTCGGTATGGTCAAGTTCTCAGTAAATTCTCCATTCACTTCTTAATTTTTGCTGCACGAGTTCTGTAAGTCTGTGTCTCTTAAGCTCCGCTAATAGCGCAATGCGATTGACATTCCATAAGGTCTCGTTGCCCCAGTTCCACTCTATGTTATGCAATGAGCTCAGTGTGAATAGCTCTTTTGCCCAGAATACATTTTTATCCAATACCAACTGCGACAGGATTTGTGGCAACCTATGGCTATCATATATAAACAGAGTTTTGTAGATATACCGAAGGTGCTGGTCCAGCATGTAGAATCTGCTACCGTATCTATCCGTATCTAGAGCAAGTGAATAGTGTGGCGTTGTTTGTGGCAGGTTATAGATACGCTTAATGAAAAAGGCTTCCAGCTTATCCACTTCCTCATGTTGGCCATAGCCCCAGACTTGCGCTCCGTAAGCTTGTATTGCCCTACACACGGCTTCATAAATTTTCCACTTCATTTCAGCGGAAACATTGTTTTTTGGCAAGAAGGCTCTTCCAGGTTATGTTGATACTTTGCTTTGCAGCCGCAGTTCTAGCTTTAACATGCTTCTTGAAATTTAAAGTGGGCGTCAACATAACTCCTAGATATTTGTACTCAGGTACAATCTTTATGGGTTCACACTGAAATGTCCACTTTTCATTCTTTGCAAGGCGCCCTCCTTTCCTGAATACCATTATTTCCGATTTGGCCATATTCACTTCCATATTCCAGGTCTGACAATAAATTTCCAGGCGATCGATCATTTCCTGCAGTGTCATCCGCATATAATAAAAGGCGTATATTTTCACTTCCCACTGTTAGGCCGCCACCTATGCTATCATGGAGATCGTCTAGGAAGAGCGCAAACAAGAGAGGCGACAGTAGACAGCCCTGCCTTACTCCGATATTGGTTTCGAAATAACCAGATAGCTCCGTGCCTGTCCAGACTGCCACATTCGTGTTTGCATAAATATTCTCCAGCACATTTAGGAATTTGGTCGAGACTCCCATCGAATATAATTTGTACATCAAAAGCTTCCTTGGGATTTTATCAAACGCAGCACGAAAGTCGACAAAGAAGGCGTATACTTTCTTTCACTCCTCTTGTTTCAGATACACTATGGATATTAAGTTGTATATGTTGTCCACAGTCGAATACCCTTCTCGAAATCGGGCCTGATACTCTTTTAATTTGTCGTGACACTTAACCCAATTTGTTAGTCGACTGTTCAGAATGGCCATAAAAACTTTCGCTATGCAATTTATAAAGGAAATCCCTCGGTAATTTTGTGGCAGGTCTGGGTCACCTTTTTTGAAAATTGGGAATACGACACTCGATGTGCAAGTTTCTTCAATTCTTCCTGTGTCCAGCATGTCATTATAGACTACAGCCAGTGAGTCTATGAAGGCCATCGGGGCATTTATATAGAATTCATATGGTATTCTATCTTCTCCTGGTGCTTTGTTTAGCTTTACATGATCCAGTATTTTCAATATTTCGGTCCTGGTTATGTGCATATCCAACAAATCATCTGTTGCAAAGGTCCTCACAAAAATAATATCCGCTGCAGTTTGTACTGGGCTCAGTAGATTTTGGAAATAGCTCTGAAAATCGGTCGCTGAGATGTTGTTTCCTGTCTGGAAGTGGCTATTTTTGAGCTCTCGTGCCACTTTCCACCATCCTTTGCTGTCTTTTATCTCATCCAGCTTCTCTCCCAGTTGGTGCCAGTACTTAGTTCTTTTTTCCAAGCAGAGGAGTCGGTATTTCTTGTTATATTCAACATAGGCCTTTCTTATATTCTCATCTCCCTATGTTACAGACTTATTAAGCAGCTTCAGAACTTTCTTACGCTCCAAGAAGCACTCCAAATCGAACCATTTCTGTTTGCTTTTGAATTTTGGCTCTGTTGGCGTAGGGACAGCAGATTTTATAACCTCTTGTAGCTTGCCTAAACTTAGGCAGTTCGCGTCCAACTGCATCGCTGTCAATGATGTCGTAACTTTGCAATGAAAATGTTCAGCCAAAGATGGTCTCCAGATGTATTTTGGAAGCAGGTTCAGTTTTTTAGTTCTATCTTTTCCGTGTAAAGATATTTTTAATCTCAGAGGCAGGTGATCCGACCAACTCTGCCTCTCCACACTAAAATGTGTGTATACGATCATTGATTTCCTATGTTCGGTGCAATTACAATAACAGAACGCACCCAAAGAGCATACGGCTGGGCATCGCTGTTATTATCATCTACATTACCATAGTTCCAACCAATTGTTTGAAATTTTGTGAAATTCTGAGAAAGTATGCGTATAATCAAAATAATCACGTTTAACCCAATTTAAATAGAAAATCAATTAAATTTTGTTTAATATACAAAATAATATTTTGAATTTCTTCACAACTTAGACTTGACTTCACTTCACTAGCTATACATAGCCATAGTACGTCCCATGCTGTTTGATGGAGCTTAAGTATGATGGCCAGCACTCGGGGAAACCATCAGTCCTGAGTACTTAACACAAAGTATAGAGAAGTGCTGAAATATGTATGCGCTGGAACCTCCGAACCACCTGAACTAAAGCACTAACTACCATATTTCATGTTCTTTCTCTAGCCTTGATGCCTAAACAGTTAGCGAGCATTAGAGATGGGCGCGGGATGGAAAATTCGTTCCCGTCCCAATGCCGAACCCAAATTTTCAATTCAATCTCGTCTCGACCCAACTCTTTCCCGAGCCGTCCCGATTCAGACCTTAAATATAGTTTTAGGAATTGAAGACAGTTTTTTCATACAAAATTATAAATAAATATTTGGTCGACCAGGTTCTCTTGTAATTGAATTTCAAAGTTTAAATTTTTGCCCATACAAATATATGCTCGATCACATATGGTTTTCGATGATATGGTTTTCAGTTTGTTTATGCAAATAAATACATTGAAAGTATTTTTATCTATATATAATATAAGGCGTACGGCTGTTCGAATTTGAGTGCTATTATGAACTCTTTTCCACGCCAACTAACGAGGTAGAATTCCAGGCGCGTTTTTTTTTAACGTGGTTTCTCCCGGAGGCCACGCAAGCCCCAGAAAGACGTGTTTTTTTCTAAGTGGACTCCCCAAATGAAGGGCCTAGTCCACTGTCGTTCTGCTCGTAAATATCCTCCTACAAATTAATATTTTGTTAAAAAAATTTTCCCCAGCGGCGCTAAATCCTCAAAAAAATTAGCATGTTCAACGCTTACCTCACAGAAATGAATCTCTTCATTAATTACTTTCTCAAACTTATGGTTATACACCCTCCCAATGGCCAAGAATATCTCGTGGATTCATTGAGGATGCAAGGCATACTTCTTATGGAACTGAAATTTGGCAAGATAACCAAGATAATGATCCTTTCTCCGACCAAACCGAGCAATGTTTTCTTGAAGGTCCCTCCACAACCGCTCAATGTTTTAGTTCATCTTGGATAAACTGCACTTCGTTTTTTAAACGGATGTCATCAAGCATAATAAATTTGCCAATTTCATCCATGGTCAGATGGGAGCAGTCAAAAAAAGGAGTTCTTACGGAGGCTTTGTAAGAAATTGCACTGGAGCCTCTTCTTTTTCTTGCTCGAGCTTTACAGCCAAGCGGTGCAACCAAATCGTTCACGATTTGTCTCGAAAACGCATAAGCGATTGCACATCGGACATATCAAATCCTTGGCTATGACACCGTGATCCCATAAAAAATTCGTAAAGTCGTCCGGACTCAGTGACAGGTACAGCACATTTTCGGAAAGTTAACATTCAAAGTGAATAAAACGACAAATGAATTTATTTCTGCCATAAATAATGGGCGTGTTCAGCAGAATAATTGATTCCTGAGCAGGTATCACAAAAAAATTATGCATCAAATAGTTTTTGCTAAACGAAGTGCTACATTTTTAACAACGCTCCGAGGCGGCGTTAAATTACAAGATAAAATGGTCGACCGACAATTATTTTCTGCACGTAAATTCTTCATAATTCGCTGTCCATCGAGGAAAATGAATTCGCGAAATTTTGGAGGTGGTTACCTCGAAGTAAACATTTACCTATATTATGTACCAACATAGCGAGACCTAGAGCCGGCAAAAAATTTGAAGGTTTAATTAACATAAAGGTCGTTAAAACATACATGCACCTATATTATGTTCAAACAATTTTAGTGAAACTGCCGTCTAAATTACAAAATCAGACTAGATTTCAACTCTTTTTACACAAAACAAATCGCAAACATGAAAATTCAATAAAATTTCTTTACCTAAATTCTTTACTAAGCTTTTTCCCGCCTACTCCAAACAAAAACAAACACAATAGAAAATGCAACATAAATTCTTTAATTTCTTTGAAACAAAACTCAAATTGAACTTAGCCCTTGGGCAATGGCTTCGTTTTAACCTCGATGCCATCCTTGGTAATGATATTGATAATCATTGTATCTCCCGTTGATATGTCCCTTTTAGCAATCGTAGAGAAGACATTCTCGATTACTTCCAATGCCTTTTCCTTGGTAACATCACTGATTGAATTCTTTGGCAATATCGATTCGAGATTTAAGAATTCACCTGAAGCACCGACCACTTTATACGGTACTTGGTTAAAGCAACTCAAAGCATCATAGTAATAGACTGCACCCTTGCCATCTTTGTCAATGCCAGCCAATATAGGTCTGGCATAATATGGCAATAAGCGACGGTTGTACATGGCCACAGAGATAAAGTGAGCCATGGCATTTGTGCTAATTTTTTTAAAATGAATCAGTTCGTATTTCTGAGCTTCCATAGCGGTTATTTTCGAAAGTTCCAAGACATCGCACCAGCTGCCCACCGCCCCCAATACAGTCAAAGGGGTCAACTGGAACAGCTTACTCTGAGCACGCGAATGTATAGTACCACAAGATGAAAGACGTGAATCGCTGGCGATTGTAGCAAAATCAGCACCAGCTATGGCCATCACGGTACCGCCATTGAGTTCATAAGCGTCATATCTTGAAGGATCGGTTCCATTGCCGTTAAAATAGTCCATGTTTCGATCAAAATGGGATTTAAATAAAATATAATCTCTATAATATATACGAGCCGTATGGTAAAGTTGTGGGAGAATTATGAGATATTGTAAAATTTGTAAGAGAATATATGTCAGGCAATGCCCAGCCTACATGATACAAAAAATAGAAGATAGTGCAATGTGTCGCTTGCAAACCTATTGTATGGTATTGACTTGGGTATAAACAGCTCTTCAAATTGGAACACCCCGCAAAAATGTTGAAATATCTTGACAATTGAACCTGAATCTCAAGGAGCTTAACTACTTCCAAGACCAATATGACGCAACTGCGATCTCAGCTATTTTCAAAGTCAGAACTGAGATGATGAACCGTAACTATTTCCCACACAGGTATAACCCATCTGAGATATGCAGACTTTGTAACCTTGGAGAACGGGATGATATCATCCACTTCTGCGCAACATGTCCAATTTCGGTAGCATAGACTACTCGCATGGAACATACTAGTTCTCATAATGGAGGAAATCCAACTTGTGTTCAATAGCATGGACTGGACCAGATTAGCTACCCAAGTTGAGTTTTGTTTAAGAGCATTTTGTATTATTTTATTTTGTTTGGTAAAGGCGGGAAAAAGCTTAGTAAAGAATTAATGTTAAGAAATTTGAGCGGTCATTCATAATTCTTTTTTATTGAATTTTTAAAACAGGAGGAATCAAGTCTGATTTTGATTTAGGTCTTGCAGTACGCTTTCCCATACTTGGATACATTGCAACTTGGTTTCTAATCAAAAGTTTGCCGTAATAAAGTGTAGTCGGTGCCTTGGTAGTGATAGGACTTTGTTCAAGTAACAAAAGTGCCGCATTATTGTGTGTTCAAGAAGCTCCGACAGGCCTGTCGTGAGAGTGTTCTGAGGAAGATATAATGCTCTTTTTATAAAATAACTCAGAAGTTTTTCAACTTCTTTGAATTTTGTGTATTCCTAGACTTCAGTTTCGTAGCATATTATTGATTTTGCTGTTGCTTGAAATTTTTAATATTTTGTACTGAAGCTAGAAAAACTTCTTGCTGTAGGTGCTTGTAAAGTGACACGTTAAGTGTGACTTTTATGCCCAGATATTCAAATATCCGTTTCTGGGTCCAAAGGTGTTCCGTCCATGCTTCAATGTTCGTCGTGCGTCAGGTGTCCCTTGCCCGATCGATTTACCATAACTTTCAACTTTCAATATCTATATGTTGCATCTATTATCGTCAGCTAATAGAACCATATCCAAGACCAAGAGATTGACAGAAGCTTGGCCTAACCCTCTTTGCGGCTGTTGAGTCAATTTTACATTACAATAGAACCATATCGTCCGCTTTACATTAGTATTTTGACGTTCCATTTGCACTCCAACCGGAAGATCTTCTGCAATATCATTAACATAGAGTACGAAAAGCAAAGAACTAAGCAGACACCCTTGTTATAATAATAATAATAATGGTTTGCGTTATTGTCCAGTAATATTTACAGTTTGCTTAAAGCTAGCAGTTCAGTGGTAGTCAGTGATTAGATATTCATCTTTACATCTGAGAAAGTATTTCAATCTGTTTTACAATTTACATTTATCGAGAACTTAATTTAGAATTATCCAAGGAAAAGGCAGGAAAAAAAAACCTTGGCAAGAAACTTAAAATTGGACTTAGAGCTAAGCTTCCTAACACTAATTATATTACCAGCACTCATTAGTGCGTCATTAGAATTTTCTTTGTGTTGAATTTACTTTTGGCACGAGAGATGAAGTCATCTATCGATTTGATATTTGCATCAGAATGTAACCGTTCTGTGGAATAATAAAAGGGCAGGTTCAGGATCATTTTCAATATCTTATTTTGTGCCGTTTGCAGTTTTTTCACATGAGTCTTTGCGCATTCACCCCATATTTCTGATCCATATAAGATAGTGGGTAAGAAAACTAACTTGTAGACTAGAAGTTTGTTGTTAATGGATAGTTTTGAGTTGCGGTTTATGAACGGATATAAGGTTCTGATCATCTTGTTAACTTTGTCAACAGTCTTACTAATGTGATCGCTAAAAATTAGTTTTTTGTCAAGGTTTAAGCCAAGGTATCTGACTGAGCTTTCCCATTTTATTTTGGTGTTGTTTAATGTTATCTCGCTGTTTGGTAAAAACTTTGGGTGTCGTTTTTTGGTGAAGAATATAGCTTTCGTTTTTGTGGCATTTAGTTTGATTTTCCATCGCTCGAAGTATGTTGATAGAGAGGTCAGTGAACACGGCAGTTCGTGTTGAATGTCTATGTAAGAACTACCAGAACAGTAAAGAGCCGTGTCATCGGCAAAGATAAGCGAGTTGCAACTATCGAATAAGGGGATGTCATAGGTATAAATGTTATAGAGAGTGGGTCCGAGCACCGACCCCTGCGGCACGCCAGCGTATAATGGCTTTTTCGTGGAATCTGTGCCATTTAAGCAGACATAGAAGTATCTTCCCGATAGAAAACTTTGCACTAGTTTGGTTAAGTACATTGGGGGATTGCTAGAAATTAGCTTGTCGATTAAGCCGTTATGCCATACAGTGTCGAAAGCGGCTTCTACGTCTAGCGTCAGCATGCCAACTGATTGTTTTTGATTAAGGCTTTGTTTGATAAAGTTAGTGGCTATGTCAAGAGGATGAATGCAATTTAGGGAAGCACGGAATCCATATTGCACAACGGGTAGAATACAATTGTCTTCCAAATGGTTATTTAGTCTGATTTTAATTAGTCGCTCTAATATTTTTGAAAACCCGCATAATAGGCTGATTGGTCGGTAACTTTCAGGTGAGTCAGGAGGTTTGCCGGGTTTTGCAATGGGTATTATTTTTGCAATTTTCCATGCTAAAGCAAAATGGCCAATCTTTAGGCAGTGGTTGAGAATAAGGGTTAAGAAGGTAAGTGCCCTCTTTGACAAGTTTTTGATGCATAAATTTGGTATTAGGTCAATAACTGGTGATTACTTGTTCTTAAGAGTGTTAATAATAGATTCTACTTCACTAAATGCAATTTCGGGAGCGGAAGTTTGATTATCTTGCGCACTGAGCTCTCGCATTGAATTTTGTACCATTTCTGAAGTTGGCCCATCTGAATAAGCTTCAGTTAGGCGATGCTTTCGTTCGAAAATTTCGGCAAGTATATTCACCTTTTCAGAATTTGTAGAGTAACATGTATTACTATAAGTAAAACTTGGAATGAATTGTTTTTTATTTTTAATGATTTTAGTAAGCTTCCAAAATGGCTTTGAATTTTTATCAAGGCAGGATAGTTTTCGATTCCAAGTAGTATTGTTGAACTCAACCAACTTTTGTTTTATTAAATTGTTTAAGACACCCTTGTTTAACTCCAAGATTCATATCAAACCATTGCGACAGAGTACTGCCATCGCACTCATTCGTTTTATTGTTAGAATATAAACTTTTCAGCATATTTAGCATTTTGTATCAATCTGGGTCAGGGATACACACTGATCGATTTTAAAACCTGAGACGTAATCTTTAAGTACAGTCTTCAAGGAATCCGGCAAGACTACTTTCATGTACCCAGGTTGAGATTTGGTGAGAGTTAGAAATAGATTTTTGTAGCCTAACAAGTTTGAAAGGACCATTGGATGATGTACTTTCTAAAAATATCAAGAAGATTGAACAAAGCACGCAGAAGTTATACAAGAAACTGTTTTCCATATCAGCATGAAGTGGTAGGGAGAACCGCGACAAAGCACTGAATTGAAAACACAGAAAATCAAGGGTTTAGGATATTCTCCAGTCGAGACCTTCGTGTTTTAGTATCTTTGGGTATGAATAAGAGAAGTTATTATTTTAACAATATTTTTCCGGCCCAGCTTTAAAATTCTTTGGAGCACACCATGGCGGGGATACATACACACTGCCTTAAGGTTAGCTATATACCTACTAAATGGAAGGAATCGAAAGTGGTATTTATACCCAAAGCTGGCAAAGCCTCACATGCTAGACCCAGCGACTATAGGCCAATACCTACCTACCTACCCAGGCCAATAAGCCTATCCTCATTTCTTCTCAAAACTCTTGAAAGACTAATTGACGCCCACCTAAGGCAGACTATTAACCCTTTTCTCTTAGCAAATACGCAACACGCATACTGCAAAGGCAGATCCACAGAAACTGCCTTACATTCCCTAGTTTCAAGGATTGAAAATCGCTTGAAAAAAAAGAATACTGTCTGATAGCATTTCTGCACATACAGGGTGCCTTTAACAATGCCTTACCTGTAGTAGAGTAGATGCGCCACTGGTTGGATTCATCTACCCAATGCTCTCAAGTAGAGCAGTGAATTCAAGTCTTAGTGGTGCAACTGCTCGTAGATTCGCACATAGAGGCACCCCGCAAGGGGGTGTTTTTTCCCCGCTTCTCTGGGTCGTAGCAGTCAACAAATTGGACACGTGATGGTGGCTTATGCAGATGACATTGTTATATTCAAATGCGGAAGTTTTCCATAAAACTTATGTGACCTCATGCAGACCGCGCTGGCGACACTTTCTGAGTGGGCGTCTTCTTGCGGCCTCGGTGTATTCTCTTCACACGGAGATACAAATTTCCAGATCTTATCCCTCCCAAACTAAACAACATAAGTTTGGAATTCAAAAACAATGCCAAGTACCTAGCCGTCGTGCTGGACGACAATAATTCTGAGCGAGTAAAGAAGGCATCCATTGCCCTCTTCTCATATAAGAAGGCGGCTGGCCGTAAATAGGGATTTTCCCCAGTGGCGCCCTCCGAACCTTCCCAAAGGAAGCACTAAACAACATATTTCATCTCCTTCCTCTAGACTTGATGTCTAAACGAGAGCGGGCATTACAGCCTTGAGATTAAGAGAGTCTGAGTCCTGGAACGCGGGTAACTCAGTACACTCAACTATACCAACTCGTCCCCAACGTCAATCCAAAAACGACTAGGATAACTTGCGCCACAGTAGAGCAAATGCCATCAATATCTACACTGATGGATCTAAGCTCGATGACAAAGTAGGAAGGGGGAGTTTTCTCCACCGACTTAAATATGGAAATCTCATTCCGGCTCTCTGATCATTGCAGTGTGTACCAAGCGCCAAATACATCAGCACACTCATGATCGAAGAAGGGAACATTTACATTTACTCAGATAGTCAAGCAGCTTTAAATGCTCTTGACTCCTACACCAATAACGTCAAGACGCTCACGAAATGCCGTAGATCCTTAAATGTGATCGCTCAGCATCTCCGTATCCACCTCATCTGGGTACCTGTACACCGTAACATTAAGGGTAACGAGTCTGCCGACAAAGTGGCAAGACAGGGTACTACCATTTAGCTCCTCCCAGAGAAAAGCTTTATAGGGATGCCCTTAGCCTCATACAAGCTAATCACAAGGAATGAAACCTGGCGCCTGGCTACGGAACGTTGAAATAAGCTTCCGGTTTGCGCTGTCTCACACAGTCTTTTGCGCCAAAGTAGGGAAAACATCTCACTTCTGGTTGCCTCATCGGCAGGCATGCAGCACGCTTGGGCATCGCTCACAACGACTTCTGTAGAAGCTGCAAGTGTGAGGAAGAGGAGGAGACATTACTGCATCTTCTTTGCCATTGCTGAGCTCTTCGTAGAGGCTCAAAACTCTTGGTCAGCCCTTTCTACTCAACCTCTCGGAAGTGTCCGAGATTGAGATTCCGTCTCTACTGAAATTTGTAATGTTGTCACATTGGTTCAGAACCGCCCCTGGCTTAAATAGGGAATAATATGGTATCGCAATGGGCCTATCTTGGCCAAAGTGTAGGTAGCCATCTCAACCTAACCTAACCATAGAAAAGTTTTAGTTTATTAAAGCTTTGATTTTGTTTCTATTTTTTTTAAATTGATCTAACATTTCCCTTAATTTTTCCCATATTTTGATTTCAGAGAACTCTTGGAATCGCATTACATGTCCTGTCTGAAGGAAGCCGATGTGCTTAAACATCGTGGTCTCGTCATTTCGGCCATGCAAAAGAAGGATCACAATCAGCTTTGGCTGGGCCTTATCAATGATAAATTTGATCAATTTTGGGCAGTCAATAGGCGCCTCATGGAGCCGTACAGTGATCAAGAATCGTTCAAGAACATCCCCGTGCGCTTCTACAATGATGATGTGAGTGTAAAATCAAACACAAACACACGGATAGATCTTTTTAGCGATTTCATGGTCTTATCTATTTAATAGGATTTCACGTATACGCAAAAACTGATTTCACCTTTAAGCGAAAGTGGACAAAAGAAGAATCTGGCCGACCTGATGGCCGAATTATCGACACCTGTGCGCAAAGCGGGTGAGTTTCTAAAGGATTTGCTCGACTATCAATTACCAACGACACTCTAAAAAAAAGAAAGATGGAGCAGGCATTTATCTAGCCAGCCAGCCAGTCAGTCAGGCATCTAACACAGTGTGTGTGTGTGTGTGTGTGTGCGACGGGCAGACCCAGCGTCGTCTTAGAAACAAGAAAAAGGTGCCAGTCAGTCTGGTCAGGCCAAGTGCACGGCGGCGCACAGTGGCACGTTTAACGAAAAATTGTGGTAAAATTAAATGTGGGATAAAAATCGAAAGAAATATAGATTTTTGCTGCCGTTATTTGTTTTTATAAGGAAATCAAACTAAAACTTTATACCGAAAGGAACCAAAGTCAACTGAAGGTTTCCATCTGTTCCTAAATGTTGGTCGCTAAGATATTTAACCTTCCTTTTACGAATACAGAACCTAAAGTCGTAATGAAATTAAAGAGCAATGCTGAGAAATGCTGTAATTGAGAATTGCTGATTGATACGAATAGTTTTAGAATTTCGAATAGCTTGAAAATGCCTCTGTAGTTTGATATTACTGACTTTTAGGTGCCTTTTTGTGAATAGGAATAATGTATGATTCTGGAAACGAGGGTTTTTTTTGGGGTTTCGGCTTTCGTTATTTACACATTAGTTACAAGGCTTTACTACTTACACACGGCTTACTATTTGCAATGTCTCTATGCGGGTTGGTTCTCTAAACCAGTTTTGAAATGGGTTTCAATTTGATTTGCTGTATTTATGTATCGGTTTTGGTTTAAATATAGTAGCTGACGATCTCAGTGACTTGTTTGCTTTCGATAACCTGGTACAGCGCGTAACTTTTATCGATAACTGCCAAATATGTAATTTGTTTTGTTATTCTTCAGCACTAGGGTTCTATAAATTATACCGCAGACAAAAAGTAATTTCCGTTTTACGAAGTTTTCTAATTAAGGTATTATGTTTAGAACCCGTTAGGTATACATAAAAGGTACCCAATACCCCGATTTTTTGAAAAAGTCCGTTCTAACAGGTGTAATATAGACTCTAAGGAATTCATAAAGCCCTTTTTCATTGAACTAAGTCAATATTTGTCAAAGTTATAGGACATATAAGCATATATTGGTCTTAAAATTGGTTCTATGGGACGGTACATCTTTCATAAGGCTCGAAAAAGGTAACCAGCGTATCGGTTTTTGGAAAAGTCGGGTTTCACACGCATAATACGGGTTTTTATGAATCCAAAACGCCCATTTTTAAAATGTAGGTCTATAATTGTCGGAGTTATACGGGTGTGTTCCAAAAATCTCTAGAGATTTTGGTATAAACGCTCGCATTTAGATGACAAAAGTGGAGCGATTTGAAACCGACTGCTTAAGGCAATGTAGATTCAATAAGTACGATTTTACTAATCTATGATCTAGTAGTGGATATATGCCCGGCTACTAGATAAGATGACAAAAGTTGAGCGATTTTAAATCGACAGCTCAAGGCCAAGTAGATTTAATGCGTAGGGTTTTACCGACCTATGATCTAATAGCCGACCTTATACTTATCATATCACATATAAAGTCCTTCTAGTTTAGTTCCAAATCAAATCGTCTAAACGAAAATCTCTAGAGATTTCTGGAACACACCAGATAGCCAGATTTGGGCATCAAAGTGATTTCTTGGCATGAGCTTTCCCTTTTAAGACATGGAAAAGTCAGTGTTTATAGGTATCACACTGTTTCTAAGGCATCCATGATGCCCATTTTCATTAAGCTAGGTCAATATTTGTTGGAGTTAAAGCCAGATTTGGGCATGTTCTTTTTTATTTTTATGTTACCGGTACTTGACGTTCCGATTTTTGGAAAAGTCATATTATAAGCTCTAAGGAATCCTCGACGCCAATTTTCTTTCAGTTGAGTCGATATATGTCGGAGTTATAGGTCATATAGTTGTATATTGGTCCTCAGGGTGGTTTTTTCTAATGGTACACCCTCTTAAGGCTGGAAAAATGTAACTATAACGATTTTTGGAATAATCTAATACAGTTCCTTAAGAATCCATAATGCCCATTTTCATTAAGCTAGGTCAATTTTTGACGGAGCTATAGCCAGATATAGGAATATTGGTTCTTCTAAGTTTTTTTCGTTTTTTTGAGTCATATTATAGGTTCATAAGAACCCACAACGCCCATTTGCATTCATTTTACTCAACATTTGTTGGAGTTATAGGTCACATAGTTGTAGATTGGTCCTCAAAGTGGTTGTTTCTAACCTTTTAAGGCTCAATTAAGGTACACATCAGAGACCTGCAACGAGTACTTAATTTTTGTGTACACTCGCGCACTTACTCGGCTTTTTTGTGCACGTCATTTTGGTGTGACACACAAGAACTGATCGAAAGCACATTAAGTCAGAACGGGTAAGCTTTTTTTACACTCGGGTAATAATTGAACAAGCTTGTCAAAGCTCGCGGCTGAACGGATGCCAGAATACTTTTGGTGACTCGCGCTTTAAACATAAAATCACCAAGCTTACTCGGCTTGTTGACAACAAGCCCCAAGCGAGCAACATTCTTACACACGAACGCTTACTCGGTTTGTTGACGGCGAGCTTCGGCTAATATGATGTGCAAATGCAACTGCGTCACACTGATTACTCAGTAGCTGAGCAGCGGTGAATGACAGAAATTAAAAAGTTATTGCAATTTGGATTTTCTTCGTGGCATAATGACAGAAAATGTAGAATTTATATCTGGGCAAATTGCAAATGGCAATTACACCATGTCTGGCCGACGCAAAGAAAAAAGTTTTGTGTGGAATGTGATGTGTGAAATTCTAAGACTAGACGAAACTGTAGTGGCATGTTTCGTTTACTGTCGGACTTGCTGCAAGGTGTTAAAGGCCTTTTGGAATCAAACGTCTTATTTAACCCGCCACAGTTTGCTGTAAAAACGAGAGCGTAAGTTAAAGTCGGCTCTAACCGACTTCGATATACCCGTTACTCATGGAAACAAATGTTTAATAGCCTTCCTGTATGCCTGAGGTGGGTCAGCCGAAAAGTATGCAACATTTTTTAACTCGGCTATTTATTATCCGCCAGATATTAATAGACATTTGTCAATTACTAAATCCAACATAAATGACTCCAAATTCATCACGATAAACAGATCAGACAACAAAACTTTTGAAAACGTCGGTCAAGCCCGACTATTACATACTCTGCACCCTTAATGTCGCAGCTCGAATTTGGTCACGAGTCAAACGGCCAGTTAACACACAACGCACAACGCAGTGCGCTGTCTAAGTCTCTCTCTCTCTCTCTCTCTCTCTCTCTCACTAAGATTGCTGCTGAACGCAATGCTTAGGTTATGGGTGGGGTGGGTGGTGGGCGTTAACTGACCGTTTTTTGCTCATAACTTGAGTATCGTTCATCCGATCTTTATCATTCCTTCAGCAAATCGATAAATAATTTTGAGTACTAGATATCTCTAGAAAGTACGAACCATCTATCGTCAAAACTGTAGGAGATATGACGTTTTTTCCAAATTGCGGGGGCGTGAGGGGGCGTGGCAAAAATTGAAAATAAACTTGATCTGCGTGCAGACAATAGGAGTCTACATTTCAAATTTGGTTGCTCTAGCTCTTCTAGTCTCTGAGATCTAGGTGTTCATACAGACAGACGGACGGACGGACGGACGGACAGACGGACAGACGGACAGACGGACAGACGGACAGACGGACATGGCTATATCGAATCGGCTGTTGATGCTGATCAAGAATATATATACTTTATATGGTCGGAAATGATTCCTTCTGGCTGTTACATACATTTGCACGACTTTAGTATCCCCTTTTACTCTACGAGTAACGGGTATAAAAATAAAGGAGTCACAAGTTCTAAAAACATTCTTTACCACAAGAAGGAGAGAGGGAACCGTGCGCCAAATACAAATGCAAAATATACAAACGATATCGTGCTATCTCTTTTGCTCTCACATGTTGTTGTTTTTGGCGTGCTGTTCGCGCCGAGTGTGTTACTTTTATCGCATTTGTAGCAAGGGTAAACGAGATTTGCTTGTAACAGCCCGCAGCAGATCATAGATTTCGGTAACAAGTACTTCCGGTGACTTGTAGCCGAAGGTACGAGTCATCTCGGGTATTTCTACTATGCAGTACTCGAGCTCGCCAATACACGATCACTTTTGATTTTTTTGTTTCAACGAGCTTTGAGCTTTAAGTTTAGTCGCACCGCATATGAAGCATGGGTGATTGATCATACATGTGTAAGCTCGCTGCAGTTCTCTGGTACAGGTACCTAACGAACCGATGGCTTGTCGAGAAATATTACAGGTTCTAAGGAATTGTCGACGTCCATTTTTATTCAGCTAGGCCCATATATGTCGCTGTTATATAAAGACTTGGAACATAAAGTGAACAACCTCTTAAGGCACGAAAAAAGTCCCTAAAGTCCCAGTTTTTGGAGTTAAAATACACTTACTTTTGTTCTAAGTACTTTTAATACTACTTGCGATTACTCTAGTGGCTGATGTAGCAATGTTGTCATGAGGTAGCCTCTGCTAGCCCGCAAAAGACAGACAAAGACTGCTAATTATTAAAACGTGGTGGTTCATGAAATAGCTATATTGTCCACCAGCCTCCTTTGAGTCGAGTGTGTGTCTTGTTTTAGAAAAGTCATGAACAAAAACAGCTTATTGACCTGTAGCCTGCTAAAAGTTCTTTCTATGTTGGATATTCAAAGAGGTCACTAAAACAGTCACATTCTAACTAGTATTAAATTCGAAAGATTCTGTTTCTGGTTTTAAAGCCAACATTTTAACCCATCTTTACCTTAATTTATGTTTTTTCTTCGTTCCTGCTTCCCATGTTAGAATGGGCGGGAGGTGGTCTGCCATTTGGCTTGGGACTCGCTCCAAGCAAGCTTCGTCTTGAACGTACTGCGCTTTGTAACTCAACGTTCCACAAAATTTTGAGAAGATATAAGAATTCTCGAACCACCATTTAGGTGGGAAGGTATGAGTACGGAATTCTAAGTTAATTGGAAATGCAAGCAATTAGAAGAATGAAGTCTCTGTTGAAATGTTGTAAATGTGCATTTGTGAATCAAGCCATAAATTATTACAAACAACATATAAAAGAGTGCTTTGTCTGTATAGCTGTGTTTCAAGGTCTTTCCTAGCTCATCATCAGCTGATTTTGCTTTATCCTTTAACTTATTTTACTATTCTGGGTCGAATTCCTGTTGACAAAATTTAAGTATAAGTTGCCCTACTCAGAGGTGGTTCGTAATGTTTCCCCTGGAACAGTTTGCTAAATCTTTTTCCCAATATATTGAAAGTTAATCTTCTATATTTTCTAAACAAGACACACACACGTGGCTAAAGCTATTCAATGAATCACGACAATTCAATCATCAGCAGTCTTTGTCTGTCTTCAGCGGGTTAGCAGAAGCTACCTCATACCAGCATTGCTATAACCGCTTGGGAATCCCAAAGCAAGGCTCATAGCAAAATCAGCAAAAAGCTGGAAAATCTGTTCTACTAATTTCAGAGTATATTGCCATGGCTTTCGAAAATGACGAAATTTTGAAGTAGCTTTAAAATTACAGGGTATAAAATAGATTTTAGCTTTGAATATAAAATATATATAAATTTTCATCAAATTTCTAAAAATCAACTTGTTTTTTTTTTCTTTGATAAAAACGCTCCACTGTGCGACAGCGACAGCGGCGGCTAGCTGACTTATTTATTTTTCTATTGAATAACACAAACGAACCGATCCCAAGAGCGAGACGAAGATCCGCCCTGCGGCACACACTGGCTGGCAATCATTCTTCAATTCATCAATGTCTCGAGAAGAACAAAAACACACGGAAAAAAAAAGAGACGAGAATTTTTATGCATTTGAAACACAAAGGCCCCCGGGCAGGTTTTTCTTGAATATCCCCTGGACTTGGACCTGGCCAAGTGTCTGTCTGTCTGTCAGTGTGTCTGTGTGTGTGTGCGTTTTTCTATGGGTCATTCAGCCTCGCTCTCGCTCTAGACAAAACAAAAACGAATGAAAAGCATTTTGGAAAACGTACAAAAATTTGTCTACAATGAAAAGTGCGTGTGGATTTTCGAGCAGCAGCAGCGGCAGCAGCGGCAGCCGCTCCTGACCTGCGGCGCCGGCGACAACACCAGGCGAGCGAGCGAGATGCCAACACATTCAGATGGTAGTGGTGGCTTAGGTGCAATAATAGCATTGGGAATTCCAAAAGACAGACAAAAGGCGGAACTAAATACCTGCGGCTGGGATTTACGAGGATTTTTAGTAGAAACCTCTCGTTCTCGCCCCGCTCCTCTCTATTCATTGACTACAATCAATCGCCTGTTGCTGTTCGGCCGTCCAAATTCTTCGTCCATATGTTTTCCTTGTGCAGGTTGGGAATTACCCAGATGTTTCTTCTGCACGTCCTGTGCACATCCCTCCTGCTTTGGTCAAGGTGTGAAATTTTTATTTGCATGCTTACGACCTTCCCTGCAGTCGTTTTGGTATTCGTATCGGAATTTCCCATTCGAAAGGTGAGAGATTTTCGAAAAAAAAAAGAAACAACAAAGCGAAACAGCATCGAGTTGCGATATCCCAACACGTATTTTCCCAAAGGTCACACAGATCGTCAGAATTTTGTGTGTAAGTGCCGCCTGTTCGTCATCCTCAGCGTCAGCGTCCTTGATGGCCACGCCTGGCTTAAGGTGGGCCAGTGCTCGGCTCAAATCATCAGCGATTGCGCCTGTGGGATTAGCAACAAGTTAAGCAGATGCCATCGTTCAGTTTGTGGTAATTGTATAACGTTGAGAGCGAACTAAATTGATTAAATATGAAATGATTATGTATTTGCAATTCCAAATTGCAACATTTTTGAACATTTCTTTTTTTGGCAAACGGCTAAAACTTTGATAAACTGGCAGTCGTGTGTTCAGAGGGGAAAATTGTTCAGTTGTTTGTAACGCATAAAAGAAAGCATCTCCGTCCACATAAAGTATATATATTTTTGATAAGCATGACGAGCTGAGTTGATATAGCCATGTTGGTCTGTTTCTATGCTATCTCCTCCTTCAGTTTTAAAACTATCTTAACCAAACTTAGCACGGTCTTAAAGTACAAATACGCTGCACATTTGTCAGTACCGGCCGGATCGAATGACTATAGCATATAGCTGCCATAGGAACGATCGGTCGAAAAAGTAGTTTTAGTGAGAAAAACTTTTCTGTCTTCAATGCAAACGTTCCCAAACCTCGTAATTATAAGTTTTTATATGCTTTTACATAATTTCACCAAGTTTAAGGAAAATCGGACAAGTATATAGTATAGCTTCCATACAAAAGATAGTTCTGGAAAAAAGTCTTAGTAAGAAAAACTTTTTTGTTTTCAAAGCTATCGATTCCCAACTTGTTATCGATTAGTATTATATGCTTCCACACAATTCTGTCAAGTTTGATCCAAATCAGATGACTATAGCGTATAGCTGCCATAGGAACGATTGGTCGAAAAAGTAGTTTTAGTGAGAAAAACTTTTTTGTTTTGAATGCAAACGTCTCCAAACCTCGTATTAAATGTTTTCTATGCTTTTACATAATTTCACTAAGCTTGATGGAAATCGGACAACTATATAGTATAAATTTTATAGGAAAAATAGGTCAGAAAAAAAAGTCTTAGTGAAAAAATTTTTTAATTTTCAATGCTATCGAGCCCCAACTTGTTATCGATTAACATGATATGTTTCCACATAGTACTGCCAAGTTTGATCCAAATCGGATGACTATAACATATAGCTGCCATAGGCACGATCGTTCAAAAAAGTAGTTCTAGTGAGAAAACTTTTTTGTTTTCAATGCCATCGATCCCCAACTTGTTATCGATTAATAATATATGCTTCCACATCATTTGGATAAGTTTGATCCAAATCGGATGACTATAGCATATAGCTGTCATAGGAACGATCGGTCGAAAAAGTAGTTCTTGTGAGAAAAACTTTCTTGTTTTCAATGCTATCGATTCCCAACTTGTTATCGATTAATAATATATGCTTCCACATAATTTGGATAAGTTTGATCCAAATTCGATGACTATAGCATATAGCTGCCATTGAAACGATCGGTCAAAAAAGTAGTGTTAGTGAGAAAAACTTTTTTGTTTTCAGTGGTGGAGTCTTTTTTTTGCTTTCCAGTTATGAATATTATCTGTTTCAACACAATTTTGGTCAAAATTGGATGAATATATCGCTAAATATATCGCAATAGCTGCCATATAACAAACTGGTGTGGCGGTTCCAGTTCAACCAGCTCCACTCACAGTTCCAGTCACAGTTTACTAACAACTCGTTACTCGATGGAAGCCCACCTATTATTGAACATCTTTCACTCACACACACTCAACTCTAGGTATTCTGTATAACTCATTCTGCGCGGCCAGACACACTGCTGCAAAACCAAACCTAAATCTGAACTGTGTTTTACATTATATAATCAAAGTGGCCTGAATTGCCACACTGCTTTGGCGGTTCCAATTCATCCAGCTCCAATCACGGTTTCAGTTACAGTTCCAACTGGTCGTTACTTGATACATCTCCAGCCCACACACACACACACACACATACTCAACTCTTTGCATTCTGTTAAACTCATACATAGCGGCAAAAAGCCAAGCAATAAACCAAACCTAAATCCAAACTTTGTTTTATATTAAACAAAGTGGCCAAAGTAGTAGCACCATCTTTTGCTCAGTTTGGGAAATCACTCGGCACCCTGTTGTAAAGTATCTTTGCACTGAACTCTTGCTGCAAGTGACAATATTACAAATTTTTATATGGATTGGTGAATTGATCGGTTTGGTAGTTTAATTACAAGGATGAATGCTAAAGCTCGGTAATCAGTTTGGGTTCATTAGTTCACAGGTTTTAAACCAGCGGTTCGGCACATTACTTGGTTTTTTGAACTTAATCAAGTCTGTTCCAAGATCCAAATTTCCAAAAATTTTACTTTGTCAAAACAAAAAGTTGAACTTTGTTTTCTTTAATATACATTTAAATAGTTTTCAAATCTTGATATTCATTTTCTAATTAAAACGAGAGCGTGAGTTGAAGTCGGTCCTATCCGACTTTTCTGTCAGGGGAAGAAATGTTAATTAACAGAGCATCAACATTAATGTTAGCATATATTAACACTGGTAGAGAATTATGTTAGCAGAAAGCGCATGCTGATTCCAAATATATGACAAATGTTGTTTTCTTTACGGGGAAAAGCCGAAAAGTATGCAATGTTTTTTATTTAACAGACACCCCATGCTGACCCAATTAAATATGACAGAAATGGTAGCTTAAAATTTGACAGACAATAGAAATCTACATTTATAATTTGGTTGCTCTTCTAGTCTCTGATCTATAGAATAATAGAATTCACGACATCAGAATTCGCAGTGCAATGTGTCCAACGCGTTGGTCATACTTGATTTGCTTACTATCGGCTTATTGCTGATAACAAAATTCGATACTTGAGCCAAAATAAGATCCATTTTTGGAGCGTTTTAGTGTTAAAAGGATATGACCAAAAAAAGGGTATTTAATTGATCTTAATTCTTCATATAATAGAATTAAATAATGTATATATATTATATATTTAGAGGTAAGTTTAACAATGTTCAGTTAAACACGAATTTAAAGAGTAATCCAATTAAAATCCAGTTGATAGCAAACTCTGACCCGGACTAATTTATTGGCCAATGCCAGCTATGTTCCAACTCACAGCATAAGTGGTCAGAGTGCGCACTAGCCGTGGAATAAATGTTGCAGTTGAGGAATGACATTAAGGAGTTCTCAACGTCTAAGATCTAAGATAGAGCAATCTATAGAAAATTGGTGCTAGCACTCGTACTGTAAGTAAGGCACAGGCAACGGTAGGGATCTCGATGAGCATAGTTCGTTAGGGGGGGTCGGTGGGTAGATAGGTGTGTAGTGTTAAGTTGCTCTAAATGGCACTGTTAAAATAATAAGGCATAAAAGAGCAAATGGAGTCAATAGCTTGAGGATGAAAACAGCCGCATGACAGATTCTTCTGGATTTAAGTGATGGGAGGTCAATTAGGCGTAATCTCTGTTCATAGGGGGGTAGATGGATGCTAGATAAGAAACTACTTCTGCATTGATTCAATTTGATCCTGGTAAGTCAGGTATTGCGGATAGCAGAGGCATGAACAATATTCCAGATTTGGTCGCACCAGTGAGGTGTAAAGAAGTTTGTTGGTGTACGGATGGATCATTAAATTCTTTGGAGCATCTCTTGATAAATCCAAGGACGCTTTTAGCCTTGTTGCAAATCACAGAAATCAGATTGGGTTCAAACAGAATATACCCAAATCATCAACCTTGTATATGCGAACTAACGGTACACCACAATTCATAAGGGATTTTAAAAAAGTGGATCTTGAAATGACCATTTCGAATATTCTTTCTACGTGGATGTCTTTTTTCTGCGTATGTGTCCATACAGACGGAACATAATGTGTTAGAAGAAAAATAGGATATTTGATTTATAATTAGTGAGTTTAGCTGGCTCTAGGTAAACAACTTATGCATTGTACCACCAAAAAGAGCTGGTTGCCTATACAGAACTGTTTCATCGTTCTCCCGAACGACTCTTCAGTATTCCTTTCGCTAAAGAAAGCATGATTGCCAACTGCCTCTCCATACAATCATTGCTTAGATCAGTTGGGAACTGCTAAAGTTGTAAACAAACGCAACTTTTTCGGACCTAGAGCCAGCTAAACTCACTAATTAAACATTAGAAAGGTCGACAAATAAATTACAAATAGTTGATTGATCTTAATTCTTCATCCAATGGAACTAAATAATGCGGAAAGGTTATTAAAAAAGTGGATCTTAAAATGAATATTTCGAATATCTCTTTCTGCGTATGTGTCCATACAGACGGAATATAATGTGTTAGAAGAAAAAAGGATATTTGAGTGATCTTAATTCTTCATTCAATAAAACTTAATAATTTATAAATGAAATAAAAAAATAGACCTTGACAAAGGGTCTATATTGCACCGACTCTGATTTTGATGCGGTTATTTTATCTGATAGAAAAGTGGAAATTAAAAATACACTTCTATTTCGTTTTGGCCATTTTTCATTTTTAACACTTTTATTAAGAAAAAAGGAAATGTTGCATAAATGCATCAGATCTGTTTCGAGCGAAAATAATACTTTTTATTATAAGAGTATTCATTGAACATAAAAAATTTATTGTGATGTTTTGAGTACATTTAACATAACATTTTAATTAAAATTTGTTCTTAGATTACATTTTATATTAAATGAAAATTGTCATTTGATGAAGAGTTTTTAATGTCCAACTTCATCCTGCCGTACATTTTGATTGATTTGGCACACGCTGCTTCGGACTCTGATTCTTTGACATCAGTTGATTTTGAAGAACAGAGCTTCGTTTCCCAGCTTTGATTTAGTATCAACCTTTGTCAGCTCTTCTGCGATATAAAGCTGAAAGTTGGATAATCCTAAAACTTTATTAGCTGATCCATATGTCTTGTGTACAATGTACATGTTTGTATAAAAGCCAAGCATTGCTCACTATTCTAAATTGAAAGCGTCTGCTTCTAAATGAAATTGTGTATCTGCAGATTATGCTGTCGATCAGATCAACGCTTCCCATATTTCTTTTGTATTGCGCTACTTCCAATGGGAGTTCAATTTCAACATAATCTTTATTTGGTTAAGCGGATCGCAGAACCTTTGGTAAAACTTCCACCGTAGTTCGATTTCTTCTTAGATCATTTTTCCTAGAAACAGTGATATTTAAAGCACTAGGATGTTTAGCTCAATCTTCGATGTGTTCGTCATCTGTGGTATCAAGTTTTTTTCAGTATAGTTCTTTATAAACAACACAAATCAACAGATATTAATTACAACACTTTGGAAGTGTAATTAATATCTGTTGATTTGTGTTGTTTATATAGAATTACACTGAACCATAGACCTTGAGCCAGCCAGATGTAAAACTTTGACTAAAATCAAAACAGGTCACTAATCCCCATATACAAACAGAAATCGCTTTCGTTATCAGCAGAAAAATCGACTTCGTATTCGCTATCCATACTATCAAATATTCTAGCGATTTGTGAAGGCGTTAGTCCCTGTGCTGACATTTACCCTAAGTAAAAAGTACCGCTGGCAATTTATATATATTTGTGATGCCCATAGATGAACATAAAACACAAAGAACAAACCCTAAACAGTACCGATAAACACAAACTCTTACAACTCACAAAAGCTGTTTGACGCATACATGCAACACAGCGATACGCACACTTTACTCTTAGAACACAAGTGAAAAATGTTGTCCAAAGCACATGGGATACTGTGACCAAACCACAAAAATTGAAAAAAAGATATATTGAAGATTCATTAAAAATAAACAGTTGCCACTTTCTTCATATCTTCTTCTTCTTTATTGGGCCGATGTTGCATCACAATTGCATGACGGTCTTGGCCTTTGCAATGAATGCCCTCCACTCGCTTCTGCATTGTGCGAGCTGGCACCAGTTGTTCACACCAAGGTTGGAAATGTCTTTCCGCACTTGATCATCCCATCTTAGTGGTGGGCGACCCCTTCTGCCTTTTCCTCCAAAGTCAGCCGTCTTCGCTTTGTACGTCTTTTTATACCCTTGCAAAGGGTATTATAATTTTGCCCAGAAGTTTGCAACGCATAGAAATATTCATTTCCGACCCCATAAACTATATATATTCTTGATCAGGGGGACGAGCTGAGTTCATTGAGCTTTGTCCGTCCGTCTGTCTGTCTGTCTGTCCGTCTGTCTGTCTGTCCGTCTGTCTGTCTGTCCGTCTGTTTCTACGCAAACTAGTCTCTCAGTTTTAAAGCTATCGAGCTGAAATTTTGCACAGAGTCTTCTTTTTACTGCACGCTGCTAATATGTCGGAACCGACCGGATCGGATCACTATATCTTATAGCTGTCATAGGAACCATCGGTCGAAAAATGGGTTTTAGTGAGAAAAACTTTTTTGTTTTCGATGTTAACGTGATTAAACTCGGTCATTAATAATATTATATACTTTCAAACAGATTTGCAAATTTTGGTCAAAATCGGTTGACTATATCTTATAGCTGCCATAGGAACCATAGGTCGAAAAATGGGTTTTAGTGAGAAAAACTTTTTTGTTTCCAATGTTAACGTGATTAAACTCGGTCAATAATAATATTATATACTTTTAAATAGATTTGCAAATTTTGGACAAAATCGGATGACTATATCTTATAGCTGCCATAGGACCGATCCGTCGGAAAATGGGTCTTAGTGAAAAAAAACTTTTTTTTTTAAGTAAATCGTTCTTAAGGTCGGTGATTATTAATATTAAACGCTTTCAAACTAATTTGAAAAAGTTGATCGACATCGGGTGACTATATCTTATGGTTGCCATAGGACCGATCGGTCGAACATGAGTATTGGTAAAAAATTTTTTTGTTTAGTTTTGTAAGCGTCCTTAAACTCGCTGATGACTTATTTTATATGCTTTCAAATAGATTCGCAAAATTGGGCCGAAATCGGATGACTATATCTTAAGGCTGCCATAGGACCGATCGGTCGGAAAATGGGTCTTAGTGAAAAAAAACTTTTTTTTTTTAGGTAAATCGTTCTTAAGGTCGGTGATTATTAATATTAAACGCTTTCAAACTAATTTGAAAAAGTTGATCGACATCGGGGGACTCTATCTTATGGTTGCCATAGGGCCGATCGGTCCGAAATTGAGTCTTAGTGAGAAAAACT
Source organism: Lordiphosa magnipectinata (assembly GCA_037044535.1). Classification (NCBI taxonomy): domain Eukaryota; kingdom Metazoa; phylum Arthropoda; class Insecta; order Diptera; family Drosophilidae; genus Lordiphosa; species Lordiphosa magnipectinata. Next base: position 33,235 of record JBAMBO010001347.1, read on the forward strand.
TTTTTCAGACGTTTATCTGTCGGAAAATAGGTTTTAGTTACAACATTTTTTGATTTTTATGTAAGCGTTCTTAAACTGTGACATTTGCATTTGCAAGGGTATAAAAACTTCGGCACAGACGAAGTTAGCTTGGCCTTCTCGTTTACTGGAGCTTCTTCATCCATCCGGATTACATGTCCTAAACAGCGCAGCCGCTGTTGCTTTATGCGCTTGACTAGACTGATGTCCTTGATTCATTCGAATGCGGTTTCCATCGCCAACTTTTAAAGGTCCATAGAACCTCCGAAGGATTTTTCACTCGAACACGCCAATCGCCTGTCATTGTCCATGCTTCTGCGCCGTATTGCAGGACTGGGATGATGAGCGACTTGTATAGCGCTATTTTTGTTTTTCGAGAAAAGGCTCTGCTCTTGAACTCCCTGCTGAGCCCGTAGTAGCATCGATTTCCAAGAGTAATTCTTCTTCGAATCTCCAGGCTGATGTTGTTTACCGCTAAGCCCATCAGTTTAGACTGCTTCTCAATCTCTGAAAACGCCCTGCTTACCGCCCGTTCGTTTTTGCCGATAATGTCAATATCATCTTTCTTCATATACTTTACGAAATAATTGGATTCAAACGGTGTGTTGTAGATATGGATCTCGTCCTTATAAAGGGTTTAAATGAATATTTCGAATATCCTTTCTAAGTGGCAGCTCTTTTTATACCCTTGCAAAGGGTATTATATTTTATCCCAGAAGTTTGCAACGCGTAAAAATATTCATTTTCTACCACATAAACTATATCGAGCTAAAATTTTGCACAGAGTCTTCTTTTTACTGCACACTGCTAATATATCGGAACCGACCGGATCGGATGACCATATCTTATAGCTGCCATACGAACCATTGGTCCAAAAATGGGTCTTGGTGAGAAAAACTTTTTTGTTTTCAATGTAAGCGTCCTTAAACTCGGCCTTTATAAATATTATATGCTTTCAAACTGATTTGCAAATTTTGGTCAAAATCGGATGACTATATCTTATGGGTCTTAGTGAGAAAAACTTTTTTGTTTTCAATGTTAGCGTCCTCAAACTCGTCTATTATTAATTTAATATGCTGTTAAACAGATTAGCAAAGTTTGGTCAAGATCGGATGACTATATCTTATAGCTGTCATAGGAACCATCGGTCGGAAAATGGGTCTTAGTAAGAAAAACTTTTTTGTTTTCAAGTAAATCGTTCTTAAGGTTGGTGTTTCTTAATATTAAGCGCTTTCAAACTAATTTGGAAAAGTTAATCGACATCGGATGACTATATCTTAAGGCCATAGGACCGATCGGTCGGAAAATGAGTCTTAGTGAATTTTTTTGTTTTAAATTTTATCTTTCTTAAACTCGGCGATTGTTGATTCGATATGTTTTCAAATAGATTCGCGAAATTTTGTCGGAAAATAGGTTTTAGTTAAAATTTTTTTTGGATTTTTATGTAAGCGTTCTAAAACAACATTTGCAAGGGTATAAAAACTTCGGCACAGACGAAGTTAGCTTGGACTTCTCGTTTCTGCGTATGTGTTCCTACAGACGGAATTACATAAATTGGCACGAACTTAGTATACGCCTTTTTTACTCTACTATTAACGGGTATAAATACGAATACGCAGGTTAGTTCGAGAATTATATGGTAGAGTAGGAATATTGCAACTCGAATATGGAGGAATCAAAGTGGAATGGAAAATTAGTTATAAGTCAAACCTACCAGAAGAGCTCTTTTCAGTCTCTCTTCTCAAAAACCCCATAAAAATCTCTTTTCAAAAATGTTTGCAGACTGGCGACCTGAATATTAATAGAACAAAGGAGAGTTTTAGTAGATGAACAGCTACAGATAGTGTGATTTGTAACCAGTAACCGCACCAGCTAGCTGATCTCAAAGAAAGTAATGCTTTTTGGTTTAGTTGCTTATTTTGCAGTTTTCAGTTAGTTGGGTTCAGCAGTTTGAAAAGAACAGTTTTGCGGTTTGTTTGACGCTTACGAATTTGTGGTAAATACTTTAAAATCAGTTTTTAGGGCTTTGAACCAAACTTTGTAAGCAGCCAATTTGGTTCTCAACAGCTTAAGAAACCAAGTTATTTCTGCTCAAATTGAATAGTTCTTGATTTAATTTTTCAAAAATTTTGGCTACAGTTTGCTGTGGGCCCACCCAAAATCTAGGGCGTGGCTCAGCCAATTGTCACACACACACAGAGTAAAGGAGAGAGAGAGTGGCAGGCACACACACACACACAGGCAAGGAAAGGTGTCCGAGGGGTTCAGGTGGTGGTGCAGTTTGCAGGTTGCCATTGTTTGTCTGATTGACGAAATGCAAACGAAAATGTGTCGAAATTGGGACTAAGCAAATATGCAAAGGTGGCAAACAGAAGAAAACAGAGCATCAGGTGGGAGTGCGAGTGTGAGTGGCAGAGGGAGATGGAGCGATGCAAGTGATAAACATTCAAGGTGCGATTTCCGTGCACCGAGTGCCAGAGAGTTTGGAGGTGGCCGAGTTGGAGGAGGTGTAAATACAAATAAGCGGAGGTGATATCTCAGAACTTCCTTTTCACACATTCGACGAGAGGCGAGCACCCTACACAAACAACACTTCGTGGTAGTCCGTCTGCTGTGCATACAATCACAGCAAAAGCCAGAGGAACGCCTGCGCCGACGCAACGCCAACGCCAACTGGACGTAGAGGGAGCAATGTTGCTTTCCGGTGAACGACGACGCCAAGATCCGCAGCCGGCGGCAAATCATGAAAGCAACCCAAAACGAGCCGAATGCCAATGCAGGAGAAGAAGCGGCAACAGCAACAGCAGCAGCAGCGGCAGCAGCAGCAGCAGCAACAGCAGAAGGAGAAGCCGAGGCCAGAAGAAGAAATGCGTTTCTTTATTTTTGACGCGTCTTAGACTCTCAACCGTTGCCTGTTGCCCGTTGCCCGTTGCCTCATGTTGCTTGATTTCTTCTTTTTCCTCTTTTCTGTTTTTTTGATTTCTCGGAATCGCATCTACTTTGAACCTTCCACGTTCCCGACGACTGCATTGTATATTTGAATTTCATTTCAATTTAAATACAATTTTCTATGAAAATGCACGCACTACAAATACGTGCAAACGGTTTCCTCCACCTCCATCCGCCGCCACCCCAACCAATTGACCATGTTTAGAATGCATTTTTGATTTGGATTTCAGTCTGCCAATGATGATGCATAGGGGGGGATATTATGATGATGATGAGGATGATGATTAGGATGATGAGCAGCATGCTGCAGCTGATGGTGGGGTTTGTGTTCAAGCAAACATTTGAGATTGAGGATTAGGTACCAAAATTATACATTTTCTTGAGGTTTGTTTCAGTGATGAACTCTTCATTTGAACTAAATCCCTTCAGGTAGTTGCAGGAGGCTAAAACTGAAGTTCATAGCCCAAATTATTTCACATAGTGTCCCTTTGCACCCTTAAAGTACCGCCCTGGCTATGCAATTAAATGCTTAAAGTACCAAAGTTGTCCCAACAAATGAACACACAGACAGCACACAAACGTAAAATATTGGGTCCACGCATAAATTATTGCCTTACATTTACTTGTCGAAGCTAAAGTTTTTAGAGCGAAGCTCTTTTAGGAACGTTCGACTGGGGGGACTAAAACTAGAAAAATTTTGTCTTTGCGACAGATTCATTTGGGTATGCCTTTGTCTTTGCATTTTGTATTTGTAAAATCAGTCGCTTTTACCATTTGTCGTAGCGGCAGGTGGGTTGTGTGTGGAGTGGTATGGTGTGAGGGTGAAGTGACTTGTCAGTGACTTGACAGTGACTTGACAGTGACGTAACAGTGACTAAATACTGACTTAACTGTGACTTGACAATGACTTAACAGTGACTTGACAGTGACTTAACACTAAGTTAACAGTTAGATTTACAATCAGACTTATCGTAAAGATCTCCCCTCGTACCGGGCGTCCTGTGAGTGGGTGCACTCTTGTTATTTGAACCTTGGTATATAGCTTCTTAGATCGCTAAAACCCTTTAATTTTTAGTGAATTCAGGACAATCTGTAGAAACAGGAACATCCTTTAATTTTGCACACTATTCGATTCTTTAAAATCAATAATCGCATTGATCATTATACCCTTGCAAAGGGTATTATAATTTTGCATAGAAAATTGAAAATTGCATAGAAATATTAATTTCCGATCCCATAAACTATATACATATATTCTTGATCAGGGCGACGAGCTGAGTCGATTGAGCTTTGTCCGTCCGTCTGCAGTAATATTTCTTATGTATAAATCCCGCAAACTACTTATATCGTAGTGGGACTACCAGGAGGGCTTGCTGCTTGACATGTGGATGGCGAACTTTGACTTACAATTGCAGACAGCAATTCAATCAGCTGTGCTTTGTTGACGTTAGTGTGGCCGTGGACAACATTCGTCAGTGGAACAAGGAAAATCCACTTTTCGAGAATGTGATTGAATGTGCGCCAGTGGAACAAGGGTATTAGACTTGACTTCTCTAGCTATACACAGCCATAGTACGTTCCATACTGTTCGATGGAGTTTAAGTATCATAGCCAGCACTCAGGAAATCATCAGTCCTGAGTACTTCACACAAAGTATAGAGAAGTGCTGAAATATGTATGCGTGGGAACCTCCGAACCACCTCAACTTAAGCACTAATCACCATATTTCATGTTCTTTCTCTAGACTCTTTGGGCATCAAAATAGTAAGCGAGCATAAGAAATGAGCGCGGAAAGGAAAATACGTTCCCGTCCCGATCGCGACCTCGTCTTTCCGGTCCCGTCCCGAGTGCGTCTTTTTCCAGTATTTCTAGAGAACACCCTCTCGTTAGTGGCCGAAGATGTTGGCACACTTAAAACTTATCTAGCAAGTTGTTGTATCAGAGGAATGTTCTTGGAATTTTACCAAAACCGTCAAAATTTGAATGTTTATATTATATTCAAACATTTTTAGTGAAACTGCTGTCTAAATTACAAAATTAGACTTGATTCCACCTCTTTTTACACAAAACAAATCGCAAACTTGAAAATTCAATAAAATTTCTTTACATAAATTCTTTACTAAACAAAAACAAACAATAGAAAATGCCATTAAACAAAACTCAAATTGAACTTAGCCCTTGGGCAATGGCTTCGTTTTAACCTCGATGCCATCCTTGGTAATGATATTGATAATCATTGTATCTCCCGTTGATATGTCCCTTTTAGCAATCGTAGAGAAGACATTCTCGATTACTTCCAATGCCTTTTCCTTGGTAACATCACTGATTGAATTCTTTGGCAATATCGATTCGAGTTTTAAGAATTCACCTGAAGCACCGACCACTTTATACGGTTCTTGGCTAAAGCAACCCGAAGGATCATAGCAATAGACTGCACCCTTGCCATCTTTATCAATGCCAGCCAATATAGGTCTGGCATAATATGGCAATAAGCGACGGTTGTACATGGTCACAGAGATAAAGTGAGCCATGGCATTTGTGCTAATTTTCTTAAAATGAATCAGTTCGTATTTTTGAGCTTCCATAACGGTTATTTTTGAAAGTTCCAAGACATCGCACCAGCTGCCCACCGCACCCAATACAGTCAAAGGGGTCAATTGGAACAGCTTACTCTGAGCACGCGAATGGATTGTACCACAAGATGAAAGACGTGAATCGCTGGCGATTGTAGCAAAATCAGCACCAGCTATGGCCATCACGGTACCGCCATTGATTTCATAAGCGTTATATCTAGAAGGATCGGTTCCATTGCCGGGAAAATAGTCCATGTCTCGATCAAAATGGGATTTAAATAAAATATAAATATAATCTCTATAATATATACGAGCCGTATGGTAAAGTTGTGGGAGAATTATGAGATATTGTAAAATTTGTAAGAGAATATATGTCAGGCAATGCCCAGCCTACATGATACAAAAAATAGAAGGTAGTGCAATGTGTCGCTTGTCAAAAAAATTCCATTGTATCGTCTTGTAAAGGAAATGGGATACTCCCACAAATCAATTAAAAACTTCCAAGAAAGAAATACAGTTTGATTACAGGTTAACACTATTGTGAGCAAAAATACCGGAAAAATTGAATTGAAATTTTTTGGGATTCCGATAGCAACCGAAGGTACACAGAGTATATTAAGTTTGTGCAAAAGTATGTAACAGGGAAAAGGAATCGTTTCCGACCCTATAAAGTATATATATTCTTGATCAGCATCAACAGCAGAGTCGATATAGCCATGTCCGTCTTTCCGTCTGTCTGTCTGTCCGTCCGTCCGTATGAACGAAGAGATCTCAGAGATGGTAAGAGATAGAAGTGTGACATGTATGGGACATATACTTCTTATACTTGAAGGCAGATCAAGTTTATTTTCAATTTTTGCCACGCCCCCTCCCGCCCCCGAAATTTTGAAAAGGCGTCATATCTCCCAGTGTTTTGTAGATAGATGGATCGTACCTTCCAAACATATTTAGTAACCAAGATTATTTATGAGGGGTAGCACCGGCCACAACGGCGATGGGCAGCACTTCACACACTTAATGCCTTTTTTGACTTATTGTGTAGCTTCTAACTTCAATTGATCAGATATATACAAACCGACCACATAAAGTTTATGATCAGATGAACTATCGGTCGAAAAAGTAGTTTTAGTTGGAAAAACTTTTTTGTCTACAACACAAACGTGCCCATACCTCGTATTTCTAAGTTTTCTATGGTTTCACATAATTTCACCAAGTTTTATGAAAATCGGCCGACTATATAGTATAGCAGCCATACAAAATATAGTTCTGAGGAAAAGGCTTAGTAGGAAAACTTTTTTGGTTTTAATGCTATCGCTTCCAAACTTGTTACTGATCAGTATTATATGCTACCACACAATTCTGCCCAGTTTGATCCAAATCGGATGACTATAGCATATAGCTGCCATAGGAACGATCGGTCGTAGAAGTAGTTCTAGTGAGAAAAACTTTTTTGTTTTCAATGGTAGCGTCTTTGTACTTTCCAGTTATGAATATTATTAGTTTCCATATAATTTAGGGAAGTTTGGTCAAAATCTGAAGAATATATCGTATAGCTGCCATATAACAAACTGGCAAGTAAATAGTCAATGTTATGGAGCCAACTATTGCTGAGTTTGGGAAATAACTCAGCTAAGAATGTTCGACGAAAATCGTTTAGAACCTTAATTTAATACATACAAGCTACAATACATAATAGCTACAAGCTACAAGAGTATAAAAACTTCGGCACAGACGAAGTTGGCTTGACCTTTTCGTTTTATTCTGATTCTGTATCGTTTTAAGAACTAGTATGAAAATCAAAGTAGACAAATCCCTGAAGACGAATGCCGATGTGCATCCGAAATATATTGGAAAAAAATCAACATATGAGTTTTCTTCTTGACCTCGAGCCAGCAAGCATCACTCTTCAAATCTATTTAGTTTTATCAGTATTAAAAATTTAAAACAAATCAAGTCCTTATTTTAAAGTGTTAAGAAAGTGTTTTGACAAAATGTCAAAACTCATCTATTCGCAGTATAGAAGCCCTAGAAACTCTGAACTCTAGAAACTCCATTACTCTAATCTCTAGGGTTCGTACCGAATCGGTTTTGCTGGTTCAAAGTTTTAGTGTTTTAGTACAAGAAAAGGATCACAAGCTATACAATGGAAATGTCAAGTAAAGGGTGATTTTTTAGCAACTTTCTTTTTGGTCACACTGTTTTTGACAGATCAGCTGTTTCCGTGTCACATCTTCTTCTTCTAGTTCCAATCCCGAGTGGGACATAGGGCATAAAACGAGTCAAGTGTCTTATGGGTAGCCACGGACTCCGGTTCGTGGTGAGCTAATTGTGAGAAGGCGAATCAAGAAGCCGAATTGGCCTTAGTGCGTCTTCGGTAAGTAGGCTGAGAAATCGCCGAAGCTTGATTACTATAGGGCCTGGACTATAAGATGGCACCCCCGTCACCAGGATAGGGGAGTAGCGCCAGCGACCCAACTCTCTAAGCAAACCCAAGCTACCGAAACATCATCGTGTCACATATTACTGTCAAACATGTTCAGTTTGGTCTATAATTTAACCATGAATCGACTTACAAACGAACAACGCTTGCAGATTCTTAAATTTTATTATCAAAATTCATGCTCTGTTAAAAAAGTGCATCGTGCACTTCTTCCATTTTATGGTCAGTTTGGGCGACCCTCTGAGGAAAATTTTGCGGAAGGATTTATAACCTTTTAAAATACAGCTGGTGCAAGAATTGAAGCCACGCGACCTATCTCAACGTCTTACTTTGGGTGAATGGGCGCTGGCAAAGTTGAATAAAGATCCCCTTTTTTTATCGGAAAATTGCGTTCACGAAGCTCATTGCTGGTTGAAAGGATACGTGACCAAACAAAATTGCCGTATTTGTTGTGAAGAGCAGCCAGAAGCATTGCTAGAACCGCCAATGCATACCCAAAAATGCACAGTTTGGTGTGACTGTACTTTTTATACTCTGTACCAAAGGTACACAGAGTATATTAAGTTTGTGCAAAAGTATGTAACAGCCAGAAGGAATCGTGTCCGACCCTATAAAGTATACATATTCTTGATCAGTATCAACAGCCGAGTCGATATAGCCATGTCCGTCCGTCCGTCTTTCCGTATGAAAAAACAGATCTCAGAAATGGCATAGAGGTTTGACATGTATGGGACATATATTTCTTATACTTGCAGGCAGATCAAGTTTATTTTCAATTTTTGCCACGGCCACACCCGCCCCCGCAATTTGGACCTTCTAGAGATATAAAGTAATCAAAATTATTTATCAATTTGCTGAATGAATGATAAAGTTCGGATGAACGATACTTAAGTTATGAGCCAAAAACGGCCAGTTAATTTCCTTCTGCACTTAATGAACAACGTATGGAATGATGCGCTATCACATTGAGCCATTGCACACTTTTGCAGATTAGCATCTAGAGGGCTACTTAGACTTAGTTGAGTTGACATGAGGTAGAGTTGGAAAAAACAAGAGAGAAATCAAAAAGAGAGCCAACTCGCTCTCTCCCTCTCTCTCTACCAAAAATCAGTTTTGGTGTTGTATAAAGCAGGGTTCCCTATCGAAGAGAGGACAGAAAATGTGTAAGTGCCTTTTATGAGTGTTGCCGGGAAAGGGATTGTCTTGTACCGCTGACTTTCAAACATTCAGTGAGAAATAACTTCGGCAAGCATTCGGCTCTTTTGCATGTGAATTACCCCAGGAGCTAGTATAAAGCAAATATTCTCCGATTGAGTACAACTTTACATTTTCCATGAACATTTGGAGCTTTTGTTGTCAAGAATTTTGATAACATCTTGTTCTTAAATTAAGTTGAGGGCAACTGTTTTTCTGAACAGGTTTTTTCACTGACGGGTCACTGTTTTATTGGCAGACACTAGCCATGATTTCTGTAGAAGTTGCAGATATGAGGAAGAGGAGGAAACGGTACAACACCTTCTCTACCATTGTCCCGCTTTGAGTAGAAAGAGTCTTAGAGGACACTTGGCCAACCGCTCCTACTCAAGCTCTCGGAGACATCAGGGGCTAGAGATCCCTCTACTAAAATTCGTTTGGTCCAAATAATGGTTCAGTTTTAAAAGGGTTAACAGGTAATAATTCCGACAAACTATTATACTTTTTCCGCTCATACCCAACGGAACTCAGTCAGCTCTTTCTGCCGGACAAGGTAGCGGCGTCACGAGCATTCCGATGGGTATGAGCGGAAATTTTAGTTTGTCTGCAAACTAATTCAGCGTAAGGACTTGTCGGAACTTTACGAAAGCATTACGACAGCCTTTTTTAAGTAATCGAAATCAATTTAGCCTTAATCACCTACACAAGCATAGTTTTGTCTCCTTTATGTGGCCGGTACTGTTCTCAAACCCTAATAAAAACACATTTGATTCTCTTCATCATCTAAAACAGAACTAACTCAGCTAAAACAAGGCATCTAATTTAATTAAACATATTGCAAGAACCAAGAAATTAACCTAATTATCACATTTGTAGGTCAAATTTCCAAAGAGTGCCTTGAGACACTTTTGTAGATTTTCTTTGGAATTCGGAAGCCATCATATTTGTGTGTTAAAAAGTATTCTTAGAGCGTTAAGATTGTTTGTACGCAGCCATTACTTAAATTAAGTTCGGCTGAGCCTACATTTCGTTTATGGAACTTGATTTCCTCACAAGACCTCTGAGATCATTGATTTTGTACATAAAACCAGCGACTTGTGACATCGTCTGACTAAGTGTGCTCATTTTAAAAGAGATAACTTCCCACACTCGCACATACACGCACACACACACACATGTATACATATAAACATATATCTATATATATATATTAAATACAAGAACAACAAACAGGAAAGCCACAATAAAAACGAAACAACAACATTCAAGTTAAGCGCCCCCAATGCAGAGAGAGGTGGCGCCAAACAGTCTGAAAATTTATTGATCCCATTTTTATTATCGACGACAAACGCGTCGCAGCGACAACCCGCCAGAGTCGGAGACCCATTCAGTCATTCAGTCACACTCGCTCGCACTCACACTCTCAAACACTCACTCGATGGTGGCGTACTCATTTCCATTCGGCGGGTTTCGTATAGCTCATACCTAAAAATAAACCATCCATCGCCAGTGAATTGTGCTGTTCAAATCTGATAAGAAAGCCAATCGTTATAATAATTTAATAGATTGTGTTCTATGGGCCAATAAACTGGCCCTAAAACCAAACACAAAAAAAAAAAAAAAGATGACCCCGCGGAAAATGCCTAGCAAAGTTCCGGTCGGAGATTTGATGGCATTTCAGTTTTCTGCTGCAGTTCAGTGACAGAAAAAAAAAGTGCTAATCAATTGGTTTATTACTTTGTCCACTGACTGCGCCAGCAGTCGCGGCACTTGTCCATCCAAACACCACACCACACCACACTTGGGGGGCAAAAAATTTCATTTTCGGTTGCGTTTATTTTGACGCAGCAACAATGTAGGGACAAGAAATGGAAATGAAAATCAAGCCCAAATGGTTGACGGGGCAATTTTTGTGGAAGATTGCACACCAAATTGCCGATCAAACCAGACAAAACAAACAAAATTCAACAATTTGGAAAGAGGGGTGGGGAAGGGGGGGAGAGGGAGGAAGCGTGTGCAAAAAAGCAGAAACGTGGAAGACGGGCTACTAGCGAGGAGAAGGAAGGGGTGGAGCTGTATTGCTGGCGGAAGTGAAATTATTTGACATACATCCGTATGCAGACTTATGCACATGTGCAGCATATGAACCATTTTCCATAAAAACTCTAATTCTAAATATATACAATAAGAGCGGAACACTTTTTACTTATTTTTAAAGTTTATTTAAAAAGCTTCACATATTCTTAGTTTTCTAAAATTTGAAATCATTAAAGTATTTGATATGTTTTGCACTTTGTTATCTGATGATACCTCAATAAGTGCAAAATAAGTACCACAGTTTTCACATTTTAGTTAACAAAAGCAAGGGAAAAACCTTGTTCGATTTACAAACTGATTGATAGCTGAGGAATAGCCCTCTTTAAGTTTGATTAGGCTTTCGGAAAAAATACATAAAATGCAGAAAAATGTATGAAATCTTTATTTGAGTCGATAGAACGATCTATATAATTTAATGTTTTGAAGATGATTTCATGTAAATGTTTCATGCAAATGGTTCATACGCTGGGTTCAATTCTGGCATACCCTCTCCAACATATCGGTCGGTATGTGACGAATAAATTCTTCAATATTGGCTTCCAGTGCGTCAACTGTTGCGGGCTTGTCGCTTTACACATGAGCCTTGACATAGTTCCACAAAAAACTAGCCGTTTTTTCCTCATAACTTGAGTATCATTCATCCGATCTTTATCATTCCTTCAGCAAATTGATAAATAATTTTGATTACTATATATCTCTAAAAGGTACGAAGCATCTATCATCAAAACTGTAGAAGATATGACGTTTTTTCCAAATTGCGGAGGCGGGAGGGGGCGTGGCAAAAATTAAAAATAAACTTGATCTGCCTGCAAGTATAAGAAATATATGTCCCATACATGTCAAACCTGTATCTCTTACCATCTGTGAGATCTGTGTGTTCATACAGACGGACAGACAGACAGACGGACATGACTATATCGACTGTACTTTTGGTACAGTGTATAACAAGTCGGGTGGAGTGAAATTTGAAATTTTGTTTTACAGCGATGTTTCTGATCCTATGGAATATGGGCGGAGTAGGGGAGCTACAGCAACTTGCCAACTTCCTTCCTTTCCAATGCAAAAAGGAATGTCCCGTTCTCTATTGCACCCCACCGAAGCCCCCAAAATGTGAGGAATCCGCTTATATAGAGCCACACCTGATCCAAAATCAATCAAATTTTTTCCCCAGTAGAGTTTCAAATGTTCTTGAAAACGGAACAATCAGGCCTGTTCCCGTTTTCGATTTTGATCAAATCATGCGGAATCAGAATTGTTAAATGTTCTGACTGTGTTTTCCGGCTTTTAACTTTAAATTTCCATTTATCTTCATTCGAAGACAAAACGTTTCAACCGAAGTCTTTTATAGCTTCTTGGAAATCACAACTCTTATTATTTCCGATCAATCGGATTCGGAAACGGGAACTCAAATCAAGTTCTTAAAAACGGAACAATATTAACTCGATATGAGTTTTAGCCTAACGTAAGATCGCAGATGACAGAGTGACACTGACACAGAAACAGACAAATATACGAAAGCTACATCAACAAAGTGCTCAGTTTAACGTTTATGTGGTCTTTTGCAGCGAAATACTAGTGTGTTCTCCGAGACAGATAAGACGTTATATGTATATCAGGACCAGCTAAATGGAGAGGACTAAAAATTGTGCTTGTATTGGCGAAAACGAAAGACTTAAGACCAGTGCACAGTATATGCCAATGTAGGGGGACTTAAATCAGTAGGAGTCGTATTTTTTTGGAGTGAATATTCTAGTAAGCCCAAAGATTATGTTGGACATAAAAAAATGGTCGTGGCACTTTAGGGGGCGTAAAAATATGAAAAGAACTGCTTTTTTAAAGATACAAACCCCCATAAAAATTAAAAAAAAATTTTTTCGAAACTTTTAACTATTTTTGTATTTTTTGTTATAATTTTTGAAAACTTAAAAATATTTTTTTTTAATTTTTGGAGACAATTTTTTTTTTTTTTTTTTTTGAAAATGTCCGATTTTGGTTATATGCTCATGCTATGCTGTAACTTCGATGTTATAAGATGAACAGCTGAAAATAAGGATTTATATTGAAGATAATTGATTAGAAAAACCAAAAAAACTTTGGTTTATATTTTTAAGATTTTTTTTTTTTTAAATGGTAACAATTCAAACTTCAAAGAAAAATTTTACTACATTTGAAGCTGGGCATCGCTGTTCTAGAAGCTCTAAGTGCCTAGTTTTTGGTGGTGCTCGCAAACTTGCTAGCATAAGATTCTGCTCAGCATAAGATTCTGTTACTTTTATACCAGTAGGATAGCATAACATTTTTGACTCCTTAACGAGATCATAACATGGATACAATTGTGGACAGACAATTTTTGTATGCTGCCTCAAGGTATTGTATTGGTGCATTGATAATTTACTGTCTATCATAAGGGCAAGTGCTTGATCTGCTGAAAGGCGTTTTGAAGTGCCATTAGCAGATAATTTAGCTTTCTTAATTATAGTCCCCGTTGACGCGGGAGCATTTGATAATTCATTAATGAATTTAGCTGAATCCCTTTTTCCTTCCGCCCGCAAAGCCTGTTCTGCGGCTGCTAGCATTTGATCATCATCCATCGTTGACAACAAATCTTGGCTTTTCCTTTGTTGCGTTTTAAGACAACACTCAGAAAATGCTTTTTGTGCCCTCCCTATTTTACTTGAGATGGAAGCAATGACATCAATGCGATAGTCTTCGGCATTTAATGTGACCTGAAGCCAACTTGCATTATGAGTAAGAAATCTGGCTTTATCTCTCCTAGATTTGTCAAATCTGTTTTGAAACTCAAAAGACAGTTTAGTCATGTGTAATTTCAATTTGGAGTGATCAATGACATTGCCAAACACCATCACTGCGTGCTTTACAAGTGCGTCTCGCTTAGCGGTTATTTTGTTCTTTGACCAAACCTCGAAAAATGCAGAACGGCTTATTTCACTCATTTCTTAATTGAAGGTCTTTTGGGCAAAATATGGGCAAGATTTTATTGTTGATTCTGAATCAAAATGAATGCCTGCGAATGATGTATGTTCTGGTTGGATAGAATACGATAGAATAATGTAAGTTTTTTTCCACCAAAAAAAGGAAACATGAAAAAATACACTTACTTTTTTTTTTGGTTCAAATAAAATATTTTTGTTTTTGAAAGTCGATCAAAAATTGCCTAATGATAATGGAAAAAATAATTTTTGGCTGCTCCAACTGATCATGCAATTGAAAAGACTAAACTTTGTCAACTGATGCTCGTTTCCCAGTGCAAATTTGCATGCATTTCTAATGCACAGCTTTAAAAACCGTTATCTTCCAAAAAAAAACGTTTGTTTTGTGCCTGTTTTCGTAACAGTTGAACATTTCTAAAAGTGCTGCTTAAAGTTCATCGACTTCAAAAATAGTTCAACTTTTGCTAAAAGTCCCCCTCGATTGGCAAAATATAACACTGTGCGGCGGCTTGTTCTCTTACGATGCGCGTGTTCGGCTTTGTGTTCTCTCACGAGACATTTGTATGTTTGTTTGTTGCTCTTGTTAATATGTCAACATGCTTAATTCGTGTTTCGTTGCTACGCACATATGCGCAATGTTTGCTTGTGTGAGTTTGGACACCACTGCTTTAGACTATTAACTTACTTTCTAGTGTCACCGATTCACACATTCATAAGTTCGGCTCGCGTCTGTGTGAATAAACACGAATGATTTCGGCCATCGGGTGCAGGCTCTGCTCAGCCCCTTTGTTTTCAATATATGAAAGTCGACATCGAGTTTGAGTGGTTGATGTTTTGGTGGCTTGATTTCAGAAAGTTGCATCACACAAGCAAGACGGAAGTTTGTGAGTTCCCTTGTACTTGTCTTGCCAGCCTCGTGAATCATTAAGATCTGTGCACTTTTTCAATGTCGCATTCAAAACCAAGACCAGAGAGAACACAGCTTTTACAGGAAGCGCCCTATGACGACCTCGTCATGGGCCTTCCTCTAGCTAAGATCTTAGATCTGGCCGTAATTAGGAGAGTTGAGTTGTGCGTGACTACAACTATTTTTTCGCCATCCCACTATATCGACTGGCCCGACTAGACTCAACAGATTTCATGAGTGGATAATTGATTTGTGGATAATTGTTTGCAAACCTCGGGGTTGCCCATCCAAGTTTACTGCAGAGTTTTCGTCCAAGTTCTGTCATACCTTCTGGTGAAAGATCAGAGGTAACCAATAGTAACATCTTGGTTTACGTTTACTTTATTAAAACTTTCCACCAAGGCCTTTTGCCTCATGGCGCTTAAAATATCATAAAATATCGTACAGTTCGGGTATGCCCACAGCCAGCTTATGGCCGTACAGACGAAGAAAGAAGATGCCGATAAAAACCCGGTTATTGTCACGTGCTGTGTAAACCTATGCCTGGGTGGTATCCAACAACACTTGTGCACCTTCAATGTGGTTGTTTATTCGATTTGGTTCCCATATAAATCACATTTAACATTATCTTCCCCGTTCGTTAATAACTAAATCTAAAGTGCCCGTACAATTGCTGTTTAATTCCACCTTTTTTTTTTTTATTTCGTCAATTTCGTCATTTATAATTATAGCATTTGTGTATTGTAATTATAGATTGCCAGTTGAGAAGTGGACTCCAGGCCTCTCTAACCATTCCGAGCATACAAAATAAAGCCCTCTACACATTCACACATTATTGTTGTTTGTCTCCCTGTGTGTGTGTGTGTGTGTGTGTGCGCGCTTGTGTATATTTGTATATGCTTAACACTCTGACTCTGATAATGATGGTTGATTACATACAGTGGGAAGCGAATGAGTGTGGTCCGAGATAAGATTTGTGCAACGAGGCGAGTTCAAGTAGAACGAAGCGACGCATACGTATCAAATGTGAACGATACGATTCCATTTGATTCGATTTAATCACGGTTGGGCAGGGGGAGAGGTTGCAACTCTTTGGTCGACTCTCCAAAGTCACGAGTTTAATGACCAAACGAATGGCGGCGCTAGCCAAAAATAGGTATGCCCCCATCCCCCCTCTGTACATAATAAACGAACCAGAAAGGCGTTTGGCATAAAAAAAAAATTGTTTACAAACGACTGTTCGAGTAGGTAGAACGTTAAGCTAGAGCTCAACCAAATATTGATAAGATCGATATAAAAATAGGTTGCTAAAGGCTTGTTCCAATTCAAATCACGGAAAGAAAAAATTTTTAAATTGAGTTTGCTAATTCTGATTTTGTCCTGTAACTCGCTATTTCGAGTTGAGACAAATGTTTAGCATAAGAGTTCGTAGGGAGTTCCCTTTGGGATGACCCTTACGAAAGACTTGAACTTGATTCAATTGGCATAAAAATCAGAGCTTGCACACAAAACGAAAGTACCAAATACTACAATTACCGTACTTAGACAAGTAAATGTGCCTTACGCAAAAACAAAAGTACGGTTAATACTTTGGATTTTTAAGACATGGCGTTACTAGTTTTAGCTCGCATCGAATTGCAAACCAACTTCTTTTTGAAGCCTCGTCGCTAGGCTTTCTTTTTCAGTGTGTCGATTTGCTGAAGTATAAACCACATAGTTCTTGCGAGCTCCGAATATGTCAACTTGTGTGCCAACAAAACACAATTTGAGAAGCTTACGCAAAAAATCATATGGGCCGACCGTCCATACGCCAAAATCAACTTCAAAGCCAAGGTCATGGTCTGTATTTGGTGGGACCAATTGGGCGTGGTGTACTATGAGCTGCTACAACTGGGTGAAACCATCACAGGGCAACTCTACCGAACTCAATTGATGCGTTTGAGCCTAATATTGTAGCAAAAACGGCCAGAATACGAGCAGAGGCACGACGAGGTAATTTTGCAACATGACAACGCTCCAATGTCTAGGGAAGTTCTAACCCACCCGCCGTATAGCCCACATATTGCCCCTTCCGACTACTATTTGTTTTTGCCGATGACGCATGCCCTTGAGGATCAGCAGTTACGCTCTTTTGAAGAACTCCAAAATTGGATCGCATATCAAAAGAAGCATCGTTTGTTCGAAAGATACTTTAAAATTGAATTTGTCACAAATTTTTCACAATAAAGAGTCAAACTTGAAAAAATTCTTTAAAGCATTTTCAATTAGTAGAGCATAAAGAATGTATCAAGCCATTTTACAGTGACTGACAAATCATTAAATCTCGAAAAAAAATATCAAAGTGGATCAAATAAAGTAATAATGCAAAACAAACTTTACTCCCAATCAAGTGAAATATCATGCCAGTATCAATGCATTAGCAGAATTCACAGTTAATCAATCTCCATGGTAAGAAAACAGCTAAATACTTAAGAAACTGCTTTTCCAGACCACAAATGACCACACTTAACTACATAACCATTATTATGAAAGTGTTTTTAAAAATATTCTTTATGATCGTGACTATATACTTTGTTATTGGTCATCCATGAAATTTCATCATAACTATGGCTATGGTCATTTTGGGTCTTAAGTATTTGGGCGTCTCAATATGGAAATCCCTTAGCTGCTAATTATGTTTTAGGATTGATTCTGCTGCCATATATCTGGCAGACTTGCACCAACTTTGCTGTTTTTAAGCAACTGATCTTTCCGACTTGCTGCAATTTTGATATTTTTTGGGTTCGAGTTCATGCAGATGGTATAGAAGATCGCTAAAATAGGTTCAGTTTCGAAAGGGAGTTTAAGAATAATTTTGTTTGGAACAACTACTATTGTGACTACATTTTTTTTGCAAAATTTGAGAACTTTGAGATGAAACCAATTTTATAGTGGAATAGCGCACTCGAATTGATACTTGTGTTATAGGAACAGCCAATGCGACATTTTGAAGTTTACAATGATAGATAGAAAACATTAAAACATTAGAGTTTTGACGCAATCTTTAAGATCCCTCAAATGGAGCAAGGAAGTATAGTCGGTGATATCTGATCAAAAACGTGGTTTCGATAAAAAGAGTTTAAAGTTTTATGAATGACAAGTTAATGACTTAATGGCCCTACAAAGCTATGGACACAGCATGGTGTGTAGAGTGATCAACAGTAGCACGGACTACATGATCCCAAAAACCAAATTTACAGGCGCATCATCATTACTGGGACCAGAAGACTGGCGTACAGGACTGGCCCAGGAAGCAACGCATCCCTTCACAGACGGTTCAATGATGGCCTCAGGAGTCGGAGCCGCCATATACTGAGCCGGAATTGAGGCTCTCCTATAAACTGCCAGACCACTGCACCATATTCCAGGCGTAAGTCTTCGCAATAAGGAAAGCAGCGAAACTGGCAGAACTATACGTCGACAGCCAAGCGGCAATTAAAGCAATGCAGAGACACGCTATTAACTCCAAAAATGTTCTGGCAAGCAGGGAAGCAATAGATTACCTCAGCACCTCTAGGAAGGTGCAAATCAATTGGATTCCCAGCCATCGGGGCATTGGTGGAAACGAAATGGCGGACAGTTCTGCAAAAACCGGAACCGCACTAAGGCAAGAAGCAACACTAAACATATATATTTCCGCAAGATGGAAGAGACAGCTCACAAAGAAGCAGAGAAAAGTGTAACAACACAACCGGCTTCAGAATCTCTATAGTTATGTGCAAGACAAGAGACAAAAAACTCACGCACTATATGCTACAGCGCCAAAGAAGAGACTGTAGACTACTTATAGGCATATTAACTGATCACTGCCTAGCAGCTGCTCATGAAAAAAAGCTAGGCATCACGACAGCGGAAACCTGCATGGAGTCGTAGAAACTCTAGAACACCTCATCTGCAGCTACCCAGCGATCGCTACGACAAGATTAAAACATCTACACTCCGCAAGTTTTAGATCTCTGGAACTTGGCAAGGACATTGCTGTATTAAAATGGCTATATCTCCTAAACTTCTTCGAGTTTTCTCAAAATTGTTTTGAGGAAATAAATTTAAATGCCCACGCTTTAAAAAATAGAAAAAAAGGGATCCCTTTAAGTTGGCTTGCTTACAAAATGAAAGAATTAATGTGCCCTGTCGAGTTTAGTGTTGGGTAAACTTAGAACTTTATTCAATCGGTGCAAGAGAAAACAAGAAATAAAGTCGGTCAAGCCCGACTATAACATACTCTGTACCCTTTATGCCGCCGCTCGCATTTGCTCACGAATTATACGCAATATACGCTGTTATACGCTATAAGCGTTATACGCTGTTATACGCTCATCTCGATGTTTCTCTCTCTCTCTCTCTCTCTCTCTCACTAAGATTGCCTTTGTTGAAAGGAATGCAGTGGTTATGGGTTGGGGCTGTTAACTGGCCGTTTTTATACCCTTGCAAAGGGTATTATAATTTTGCCCAGAAGTTTGCAATGCATAGAAATATTCATTTCCGACCCCATAAACTATATATATTCTTGATCAGGGCGACGAGCTGAGTCGATTGAGCTTTGTCCGTCCGTCTGTCTGTCTGTCCGTCTGTTTCTACGCAAACTAGTCTCTCAGTTTTAAAGCTATCGAGCTGAAATTTTGCACAGAGTCTTCTTTTTACTGCACGCTGATAATATGTCGGAACCGACCGGATCGTATGACTATATCTTATAGCTGCCATAGGAACCATCGGTAAAAAAATGGGTTTTAGTGAGAAAAACTTTTTTGTTCTTAATGTTAGCGTTCCCAAACACGGTCATTATTGATATTAAATGCTTTCAAACAGATTTGCAAACTTTGGTCAAAATCGAATGACCATATCTTATAGCTGCCATAGAACCGATCGGTCGGAAAATGGGTCTTACTGAAAAAAACTTTTTTGGTTTCTATGTTAACGTCCTCAAACTCGTCCCTTATTAATATTATATGCTTTCAAACAGATTTGCAAACTTTGATCAAATTCGGATGACTATATCTTATAGCTGCCATAGGACCGATCGGTCGGAAAATGGGTCTTACTGAAAAAAAATATTTGTTTTCAAGTAAATCGTTCTTAAGGTCGGTGATTATTAATACTAATTTAAAAAATTTGGTCGAAATCAGATGACTATATCTGCAGGCTGCCATAGGACTTATGGGTCGGAAAATGAGTCTTAGTGAGAAAAACTTTTTTGTTTTAAATTTTATCGTTCTTAAACTTGGCGATTGTTAATTTGATATGTTTTCAAAAAGATTCGCGAAATTTGGTCGAAATCAGATGTTCATCTGACGGAAAATCGATTTTAGTTACAAAAGTTTTTGATTTTTATCCAAGCGTTCTTAAACTCTGTCATTTTAAAAACAGCTTTTGCAAGGGTATAAAAACTTCGGCACAGACGAAGTTAGCTTGGCCTTCTCGTTTGCTCATAACTTGAGTATCGTTCATCCGATCTTTTTCATTCCTTCAGCAAGTCGATAAATAATTTTGATTACTAGATATCTCTTAAAGGTACGAACAACCTATCATCAAAACTGTGGGAGATATGACGTTTGTTCCAAATTGCGGTGGCGGGAGGAGGCGTGGCAAAAATTGAAAATAAACTTGATCTGCCTGCAAGTATAAGAAATATATGTCCCATACATGTCAAACCTCTATCTCTTACCATCTCTGAGATCTGTGCGTTCATACAGACGGACAGACAGACAGACGGACATGGCTATATCGACTCGGCTGTTGATGCTGATCAAGAATATATATACTTTATAGGGTCGGAGATGATTCCTTCTGCCTGTTACATACTTTTGCACAAACTTAATATACTCTGTGTACCTTTTGGTACAGAGTATAAAGAGCTTAATCGTTTCCCATCGACTTTGAGGTATATTTTGGGAATTTGGTGTAAGTTACTCTCAATTAGGTATGGGCGTGTATAGAGGATTCACGCGTAACCCGAACCTCGACGCCCACCTCTACTCTCAAAATCTCAGTAAATATCTGAATGATCTAATTCGAATTGAAACATTGGCCGTGTTCAGCAGAACAACTTGCTCCCTGATCAAGTATAAATTTGCAATAATCTTCCTACTGAACTCGAGTGATGCGGTATTATGATACCCAATTTGTGGTATGTATTAAAGAAATAGTACGCTACTTTAAAGTGATACTGCTTCCTCCAACAGCAGAAACTATTCGATGCATACTTTTTTTCTGAGACCTGTTCAGGGATCAATTATTCTGCTGAACACGACCATTTTTTTTTTTGTCGTAGCATTATCTACATTGAAAACAAGTGTTCCCGAAAATATGATTCAAAGCATTTGGTCTGAAAGGTAAAATCCCCACCCACCATATTCTATAATTTTAGCCCCTGTGACTAAGTTTTTTTTTTGGCAAACTTGATGAAATACATACATTGCTTGGAGGAAAGAGATGAGGTCATGTGTAAAACAAATGTCTATGCTTTAAAGATATTTCTTAGAAGAGATTATGATTGGAAACAATATAAGATTCTCTTACTTAGTCCGATTACAAAGCAGCCGCTAGGTATAATTATTGAAAATATCAAAGATAATGGCATGGCCCGCTTTGGTGCATATCATCGATAAGTTTGATGGTATTAAGGATCTCTTATCGCAGTTGTTTCTAATTTCTTACTGACTACCAACTAAAACGCAAAAAGTTATGAGGCTACAACTAGAATACAAGTTTCCTTTTAGAAAGTCAAGGTCCAAGACTAAAGCTAAGCTTCCACAGGCAAATCAATTGCACAAATTTGGATGACAATTTGACTAAATAGCCTTGATGGCCTTGATTTAAATGGACTTGAAACTACATATATAACCATGGTTCCTTCCAAAATTTTACAAAATGAAAATGTAAGGGGTTTTTTTAGTTTTGTCTTTATTTCATTTTGTTGGTGTGACCATTTTTCGACTTCTTAAAAATACCTTAACACTAAAATATTGATATATTTACATCATGGCGGTTTTTTTCAAATAATTCTAAA
The DNA here is from genome assembly GCA_037044535.1 of Lordiphosa magnipectinata. Classification (NCBI taxonomy): domain Eukaryota; kingdom Metazoa; phylum Arthropoda; class Insecta; order Diptera; family Drosophilidae; genus Lordiphosa; species Lordiphosa magnipectinata. Next base: position 55,409 of record JBAMBO010001347.1, read on the forward strand.
GACTTTTTATTCTCTTTCCCTTATTCCAGTTGGCTTTCGCACCCATGGCATTGATATGCACGAGGAGACGCAACTTCAATGGATGTCCGAGCATTTGAGTTATCCCGACAATTTTCTGCATTTATCGGTTGACTATAAGGATGTATAATTAATATTGTTTGTATATTGTATATGTATTCCAGCTATCCCAGGGGCGATCTTCAGTGATCGATTTATAGTTACACTTAAGAAGTTTATATGTATGATATGATATATATATATATATAAAAAAAAAGTATGTATGATCGTAGCATTTAACAAAACAAACCAAACGACAATTTGTAAAGATTTGCCCGTCGCTTCATCGATCATTTTTCGTATTTATAAACGCATTATTTTCTCGTTCGACAGCCGTTTATTTTTTTTTTGTTTTTTGGTCTATTTATAAGCCGGCTTCCTTTCCGCAGAGCCCTGGAAACGGAGAAGCCTATCAATTTCAGTTACCTGGAAGTGCCTCGACAAGATAATGGCGACCTTACGCAACATTTTGGAGAGCATCGATTTGACAATGTCAAAAGTGCGATTTCGAAGCTTTCCCAGAGGAAGACAAACAAAGTTAAAACTATAAATAGGTTTGCCCCACTTGAGAATGATTTATTTAGCGGAAATTTAAACCAAATAAAGTGCAAATCTGATAAAGAATCTATCCATCAGTTGTAAGTCTTGTTTTTTTTCCCCCTTTTAGTGTGGCATTTATGACAAACCATTCACCATTCAGATGTGGACATTATCGCAAATTGATGGATTTGCATGGGTTACTAATGATCGATCTACTCACTTTGCTCTGTCAACGGTTAGAGGAACGTACCCTGGTCTCAAGTGGAAACAATAATTCAATAATACTCATAAACAATCAATTAATTTTGAAAAAATAGACTCATGAATCAGACGGTGAGGCAGGTACAAGACGTTGAACTTGGCAAAAAAAAAGTGGGACAATTGGTTGTGGGGCGGGGGGGAGAAAAGGTAAAGTACCTGGAGATAAAGAAGCTAATTGGCGAAATCAGCGCCAAAGAAAAGATAAATCACCAGACATGTCATGATATCCGACCAATCTTGTTGCAAGTATAAGGATTCTAAATCTACTCTATTCAAGGGATTTCATCTCACAGGTTACACACCAGAAAACTAAACAGAACAAAAAAGTATATTTGTTGATGATCCATTGGATGATTATGGTATCCATTTGGACTGTATAGTTTTAATATGGTAAAAATGATATTAATAATAACAATTAAAAAGCAAGTTTGCCGGAGAACTATCGAGGTGTGCAAAGATAATGATGGGAGTTCTGTATCAGCGGCTGACAGATTGTGGGGATGCAATGGATAAGATGGAGATCAACATTGGATAACATCTACTATCTGACAGCAGCTGTGCAACTAAAGTTTGAGGAAAAGAGGAAGACATATGCCATCATCAAGTCATCAAAGTGTGAAACAAGGATGCCTACTCAGCCCTCTGCTCTTTGCTCTCTTTGTAGACCACATTGCTGAGAGTCTTCCAGGTGGAGTTTAAATGGGTGGACACATTTTTTAAGTCCTAATGTATGCTGATGATAAATTCTACACAGAATTATTGCGACACTTGGAACTGAAAGACTAGTATCATGAAGTCTAAGGTACTAGTGGTACGGCATAACCGAGGGAGACAAGCAAGCAACGAATCATGTACCCTAAATGGAGCACCACTAGAAATGGTTATGTCGTTCAAATTGCTAGGAGTAATACTCACTGGTAATAAGCAGTTTGACATTCACGCTGATTCACTGAAGCTGAAAGATACCCGAGCAGCGATAGAAAGCACATGGAACACTATCCTAAGCCGAAAAAATGTAAATTTTAGCACCAAATACAAGATGTACCAGGCGAACGCTAACGCGATAACGTGCTACTCAGCTTAAGTATGGGGATGTTTTCAATATGAAGACGTTCAACGCAGGCTCACAGGTAACAAATACACTTAATTATGCGATATATTTAGAAACTGGATTGCCTTGCTTATTTACCCACACGCTGCAACTTCATTTTAATTATATCAAAAAAATATTTGATATGCCTGAGCAAAGATATCTGAAAATGATTGCAAATTACCTGCTCGAGACCAAATCACAACTCTTTTACCAGTTTGGGACGAAGCTTTCTCTCGAAATTCCCGAACAGTGGAAAATATGTACAACAGAACCGGCTAATACAAAGTATAGAATGTAAGTTTCGGCATGGATGGAAAACCAAGGCAAGACAGAGCGCCACGAGAAACACGTACTCAAAGTTAGGTTACAACATGACTGAAAATAACGCTAAATATTATTCTTCACCTTGTAGCAAAGCAAATGGCTTAAGACTACGAGAATCCGATGCCTGGAACAGGGGTAATTCGGGTCACTCTACCATACTTGAAGAACAAGAGGGTATAACATTAAATACAGACTACTGTATACCACAAATGACGTCTATATTTCAAGCCGAAACGACTGGGACAACCTTCCCCATAGCAGAGCTAACGCCATTAACATCTACAATGATGGCTCTAAGCTCGACGAAAAAGTAGGAGGGGGCGTTCTCTCTCCTAACCTAGATTTTAACTTATCGTTCCGCCTTTCTGATCACTGTAGAGGTAGCCATCCAGGAAGCTACCACCTGCCTTAGCACACTCAAAGAATCTATACTCAGATAGTCAAGCCGCCCTTAAAGCACTTGACTCACATACCAACAATGCTAAAACACTTACGGAATGTCGCTTATCTCTGAATGAGATCGCACAACATTTCAGTATACACCTTATATAGGTGCCTGGACATCGCAACATAAAAGGAAATGAGTCTGCCGACAAACTGGCCAGAATAGATACCACCATCGAGCTCCTTTCAGAGAAGAGCACGATTTGGAATGCCTATGGCGACATATAAGCTTCACACAAAAGCTGAAACACTTCGTCGCGCTACGAATCGGTGCAAAAACCTTTCCTCCTGCGCCGTAGCGAGGCTTACATGGACAACATTCGACTAAAAACGGACTAACACACTTTTATGTCACAGAAGAGACCCTCACGGGTCACTGTCCTATTGGCAGACACGCAGCACGCCTAGGCGTCACTTACCATCAGTGATTGGAAAGGTACTCAATTTTCTTACCTAGGTAAAGTACAAGGTAAATACAAAACGAGAGCGTAAGTTAAAGTCGGCTCTAACCGACTTCGATATACCCGTTACTCATGGAAACAAATGTTTAATAGCCTTACTGTATGCCTGAGGTGGGTCAGCCGAAAAGTATGCAACATTTTTTAACTCGTCTCTCTCTCTCTCTCTCTCTCTCACTAAGATTGCTGCTGAACGCAATGCTTAGGTTATGAGTGGGGTGGGTGGTGGGTGTTAACTGATCGTTTTTTGCTCATAACTTGAGTATCGTTCATCCGATCTTCATCATTCCTTCAGCAAATCGATAAATAATTTTAAGTTCTAGATATCTCTAGAAAGTACGAACCATCTATCATCAAAACTGTAGGAGATATGACGTTTTTTCCAAAATGCGGGGGCGTGAGGGGGCGTGGCAAAAATTGAAAATAAACTTGATCTGCGTGCAGACAATAGGAGTCTACATTTCAAATTTGGTTGCTCTAGCTCTTCTAGTCTCTGAGATCTAGGTGTTCATACAGACAGACGGACGGACGGACGGACGGACAGACGGACAGACGGACAGACGGACAGACGGACATGGCTATATCGACTCGGCTGTTGATGCTGATCAAGAATATATATACTTTATATGGTCGGAAATGATTCCTTCTGCCTGTTACATACATTTGCACGACTTTAGTAGACCCTTTTATTCTACGAGTAACGGGTATAAAAATATACCTAGGTAAGGTAAAAGGTATACGGAATTTCCAGTACCTAGGTAAAGGTAAAGGTACAAAAAAGGTACTTTTAAATTGGAAATGGAATATTGTGCTTATTGTCTTATATGCTATCTCCATTTTTCTACCGTAACATCAGCTTCGAATATTTCGTCAGCTTGTCAGCTAAAAATTCTTTCAATATGGGTAGAGATAGGCAAAATGGTATTATACTTATAAAAAACATTTCAAATATTTTTATACTTAAGTATAGTTTCAAAAGATTTGCCAGTATCGGCAACATAAGTTAAGGCATCCATTTCAATACTAGAATTTTCATAACAATTCTCAGTTTCATTCAATCTTCCATTACTGGTATCTTAACAGTCTTCAGAATACTTTATATTCGAACTCTCATTGATAACAGTTTAAGAATTTTCCGTAATTTCTTCAACAAGCCAATCTTTAAAACACTTTACAATTTAGTTGTTTTAATATGGAATTCACGACAATTTAAATTTTGGAAGTATCATAGTGGACAAAACCGAAGTCTAAAGAAGAATTCTAGAGCCTGTTCAGCATCTTTCGTGACAACGAAGTTCAAAATGCGTGATGCGCATCCAATTCGCCTTGGCAAAATAATTTCAGTAACAGCTGTACTATCCAGGTCTATTACTTTTAGATCAGACTCTTCTAAAAACTGTACACTATAAATGCTTTACAGAAGTTGGATGAATTATCTGTAACTGTTCCACATATATTGGTATTCCTAAGTCCGTATTTTCTATGAACTTCAGCTAATATCGTAGCAAGTATTTCATGTGTGTGGAAAAATCACACACGTTTATATGCGAGCACAAGAGAATGACGATGTAGATTGTTATCTATACACCAAAGTAGCTTTTGTTATTGCAACTCCAGATATCGGCAGTCGTACAAATAAAATGAGTATTTTGAAAAATACCAGCAATATTTTTCTTATACTATTCTATTTTCACTTCCGTAAAAGTACAAAATTGGTCTTAAAATCGTAAAATTTTTGGGAAAGTGAAAATGGGAGCACGGCTCATAGTCCTCCTTTCTCCTATCTAGCAAGGATCGTATAGTTTTTGAACAGGGAATGTTTACTGGACGTCCAGTGATAGCCACAAATCACTTTTCCCTGAAACTTTTTTCTTCAACATGGCAAAGCGGCAACATCTTGGCTATAATGTAATAGGAGCGAAAAAATGTAAATGAAAATGAAATGAAATGTAAATGAAAATTAGGATCTAGGTAAGGTAAGGTAAAAATTAGGATCTAGGTAAGGTAAAGTAAAAAAATGTGAATCTAGGTATATGTACCTAGGTATTTGTACCTAGGTACTTCCAAACACTGCTTACCATGACTTCTGCTGAAGTTGCGGATACGAAGAAGAGGAGGAATTGGTACAACACCTTTTTTGACATTGCTCTGCCTTGAGTAGAAGGAGACTCAGGACACTTGGTCAACCTCTCGGAGACATCCGGGCTAGAGATTCCTGCTCTACTCAAATTCATTCTGTCCACACAATGGTTCAGTAAAGAGGACCCCCCCCTCAGCTGTAAAAAGGGTTAATAGGGAATAAATAAGTCAGCCTTTGACACACCGATAAGGTCAAGGTTCTTTGACGCCCTGTCTACCTTTGGTATACCAGCAAAGTACGTTCGACTTTGCATGATGACGTTGAGAAACACTCGAAGCTCCGTCAAAATAGGAAAGAACCTCTACGAACCATTTGATACCAAGAGAGGTTTTAGGCAGGTTGATACCCTATCGTGTGACTTCTTTAATCTACTGATGGAGTATTTACTGCGCCAGTGCCCAAATGCCAACAGATCGGGCCCATTTCTTTATAAAGATCTAATGCTACTCGCAGTTTAAACTGATGGGCTTAGTGGTAAACGAGGACAAGACGAAGTACCTAGTATCCACGGACAAGAAGTCAACGCGTCTTGGACAATTTGTTACTATGGGGGAGTACAACTTTGAGATTGTAGAGGAATTTGTCTACCTCGGGACAATGATTACCGGCGACAACAACATCAGCCTGGAGATCCGAAGAAGAATTACTCTTGGAAACCGATGCTACTACGGGCTCAGTAGGGAGTTCAAGAGCAGAGCCTTTTCTCGAAGAACAAAAATAGAGCTATACAAGTCGCTCATCATCCCAGTCCTGCAATACGGCGCAGAAGCATGGACAATGACAGCAGCGGATGAGGAAGCGATCCTCCATCGGAGGATCCATAGACCTTTAAAAGTTGGCGATGGATACCGCATTCGAATGAATCACGAACTGTATGAGCTCTATAAGGACATCAGTCTAGTCAAGCGCATAAAGCAACAGCGGCTGCGCTGGTTAGGACATGTAATCCGGATGGATGAAGAAGCTCCAGTAAAAAAGACGTACAAAGCGAAGGCGGTTGACTTTGGAGGACAAGGCAGGAGGGGTCGCCCACCGCTAAGATGGGATGATCAAGTGCGGAAAGACATTTCCAACCTTGGTGTGAACAACTAGTGCCAGCTCGCACAATGCATAAGCGAGTGGAGGGCATTCATTGCAGAGGCCAAGACCGTTAAGCGGTTGTGATGCAACATCGGCCCAATAAAGAAGAAAGAAGAAGAAGAGTTAGTGTGAGAGAGAACGAGAGAGCGTATATAGTTTAACGCATACATTCATATTATGAGCCGAGCATTACACACCAATGCATACAGAAGAAGACCTATTGAATGCGTGAAATTCGCCAAACGGTCCCAATTAGACCTAACAGGAAAAAAATCAAAAAAAATGTGTTTCTCTCCTCTCACAACCAAATAGAAGCAGAGAGCGTAGTTAAAGATTGTTTCGGTACCTCTTTCCAATATGGTCTTTCTGACAAAGGCAAACGGGGGACCGATTTTTGCGATCTCTGGTATATAGTAAAGAAATGAAGGTAAGGCATTGAAACGACGCGTCGTTTGGTATTCACGGTATCGTTACAAAAGTTACTCAGTACTCGAGAAAGGTAGTTTTTATAAGAAATTCGAGTTTGAGCTTGAAATTTTGACCTAGCAGTCGAGTATTTGGAGAAGTACGTTGCTGTTCCATATCTTTTGTAAGCTTTAAAAAGGCGAGACTTGACATTTCTTAAGTGTCTAAGGCTTGCACAACTCTATGGTACATTTTTTCTAAGCGCTTCTTACAATCTCCTGAGGAATGGAGATATCAAATAGCTTTTACAGTATTGAATAGAACAAATTGGTGGCAGCTTCAACAAATGATCTTGATTAAGATATGACACAAAATGGTTCAGAAGATTGTCATCTGTTTTCCTAAGCGCTTTAAATGGCTTAACTTTCTCGCATATGATTGGAAGATGCAATTCAAGTTCTAAGGTAGATTGTTAATCGATGAAGTATTGGCAAATATCGATGCCTTTTCTAACCCAAAAAACTGTTCTTCATTCCCCTCTCTAAAGTATAAAAATCACCTTGTACCAAATTCAACTTAAAATTCAGTTTAGTGGACTTTGTTGCATAGACAATTGCTATTTCCCCCCCACCGCGTATACATTTTGTTTTCGATTTGTGTGATGGTTACCCAACGGACAGCATCACCATAACCATCTGCAATAGCGTAACAGCCCCAGCGGCTCAGGTGTATGTTATGCATGAATTCCTGCTGCCAACCCCACGCTGTCTCTCTCTCTTTCCCACTGATTACTTTTGTGAATTGGCTGTACTGTTCCCGTTTTTGTTGAAATGTCTTACGTCCATGCCAAAAGCTGTCACGTGGCATCAAAAACAAACAAAAAGTACCAACGGCAACAAAACTAGACAAAAATAAAATTGAAATTGTGTACTTAGATCTAACCCGAATCCCGTACCTCCACCATTTGCCACAAACTGATCGCAGGGCAACCCACGTCTAAGTTCGCTCGAATTGTGATCGAAAGGCGAAAATTCTTTGGCAAGCAAAAGAACCACCACCACCACCGAGTAAGTGGGTAAGCTAGATGGCCACCCATCAGTCAGACTATGGATACTCTCTCGATATATGCAATGCAAAATAACACAATGACTGTGCCCCGTCGTCGTCGTAGTCGTTGCTGGCTGCTGGCTGCTGGCGGACTCGTGATTGGCGCACACATTGGCAAACGAGAGCACTTTATTTTTAAATGTTTTAAAAATACCAACCATTATAGAATTTTGCGGCTTAGTCATACCCCACTGCTGATGCTGTTGTTGCCACTGATGCTGCTGCTGGTTGCTGCTGTTGCGGTAACAAACCCAAAATGTGCCACGCCATTTGAGTTGAGTTGAGTTGAGTTGGTTGTGTTAACTGCCAAAAGCATTGGCTAAAAGATGTATTTCAAATCATTCAAGAAATGAAGTTCTAAAATCCAAGCCCAGAACCGACTCGATTTGAGTTTTATTTTTTTTATGTTTTAGCTGAACCGAAGCGAAGCCTCCACTCTTTTGAATTGGGTTCGCTTTAAAAAATGACTCAAGGCACTATTTTAAGAAGTTGTATAAATTTCTTAAACAATTTTAAAGCAAAAACTGACTTCTGATTGATTTTCTATCATCTTCACAAAGATAAGGTTCTCAATTTGAATTTGTGAAACTCTCCAAGCATATCAAATTAACCATCACCGAGTTTAAAATCGATCAAATTTATAACAAAATAGATTTTTCCACTAAGACTCATTTTCTGATCGATGGTTGCTATGGCAGCTATAACCCACCCAACATTTTATGAAATTTTTGCTCACTTTCGAGTCTTTTTCGAGTCGTCTGTCTGATTAAAATAGTCATAATTGCGCTCGTTTTCTGATCATAAATGATACTTTGGTCGGGAGAAAATGGTACCCTAGCCGCGACTCTTCTTGAAGAGTCGCTTACAACCCGTTTTTCTAAGCAGTTTCGACCCATTTTTGAGTCGTGTTTTTTCAATCTTTTTCGAGTCATATTACCAATCATTTTTGAGTCATATTTTCAATCATTTGCGAGTCTTTTTCGAGTCATATTCGCAATCATTGGCCAGTCATATTTTCAATTATTTCAGAATCTTTTTCGAGTCGTATTTCGTTTGCTTTCTAAATAAAAGAAATATTTAATTTAAGAAAAATATTGAAATAAATTTATTTACATATTATATATTAATATTTATATTTATGTATAATACCACAGTGGAACACTCAAAATTGTCTAGGAACGGGACTTATGAAACTAGAGGCATCAGGGAGCAACACCTCATACCCTGTTTTTATTGATCACGTCAAGTTCGCGCTTAATGGGCACATTTATACTAGCTACAACATCTGATGCTGGTTAAAAAGAGGTGAGAGCTAAAATTTTTAAAAATTCACCAAAGATGAAGGGAGTCACCACAATTGTTATACTAAATTCCCGCCTCCAATGGACAAGCGGTTATTACCCCGCCCATAGAGGTCTAACTTAGAAAATGGAATTAATGAAAAAACCAGTCGATAGAATTTTTTAAGATTTTAAATATATTGAGATGCTGACCTATAAAATGTGTCAAGAGATGGTAACATGCATCGAAAAACCGCGATAGTAGGGGTACCACATTTGACATCATCCATTATCGAGTCCATATAGGCCATAAACTAGAGATAACAAGAAAGAAAGTCGGTCAAGCCCGACTATAACATACTCTGTACCCTTACACTCGCATTTGCTTTGTGGTTGTTGGTGGGGGGATGGGTGGTGTTAACTGGCCGTTTTTTGCCCATAACTTGAGTATCGTTCATCCGATCTTGATCATTTTTTCAGCAAATCGATAAATAATTTTGTTTACAAGGTATCTTTAGAAGGAACGAACGATCTATCTCCAAAACTGTAGGAGATATGAAGTTTTTTCCAAATTACGGGGGCGGGAGGGGGCGTGGCAAAAATTGAAAATAAACTTGATCTGCCTGCAAGTATAAGAAATATATGTCCCATACATGTCAAACCTCTATCTCTTACCATCTCTGAGATCTCTTCGTTCATACGGACGGACGGACAGACGGACATGGCTATATCGAATCGGCTGTTGATGCTGATCAAGAAAATATATACTTTATAGGTTCGGAAACGATTCCTTCTCCCTGTTACATACTTTTGCACAAACTTAATATACTCTATGTACCTTCGGTACAGAGTATAAAAATAGACCGAATTGCGTTTTCAGTTTTACTAACGAAGCCTTGGTTCGCGGTTTATACGCATTTTTATACTCTGTACCGAAGGTACATAAAGTATATTAAGTTTGTGCAAAAGTATGTAACAGGGAGAAGGAATCATTTCCGACCCTATAAAGTATATGTATTCTTGATCAGCATCAACAGCCAAGTCTATATAGCCATACGCATTTTTATACTCTGTACCGAAGGTACATAAAGTATATTAAGTTTGTGCAAAAGTATGTAACAGGGAGAAGGAATCATTTCCGACCCTATAAAGTATATGTATTCTTGATCAGCATCAACAGCCAAGTCGATATAGCCATGTCCGTCTATCCGTCTGTCTGTCTGTCTGTCCGTCCGTCCGTATGAACGAAGAGATCTCAGAGATGGTAAGAGATACAGGTTTGACATGTATGGGACATATATTTCTTATACTTGCAGGCAGATCAAGTTTATTTTCAATTTTTGCCACGCCCCCTCGCGCCCCCGCAATTTGGAACGTCATATCTCCTACAGTTTTGATGATAGATGGTTCGTACTTTCTAGAGATATCTAGTACTCAAAATTATTTATCGATTTGCTGAAGGAATGATAAAGATCGGATGAACGATACTCAAGTTATGAGCAAAAAACGGTCAGTTAACACACAATAAATCTAACAGTGTTTGCAGACATTTTTTTCTAGCTAGACTACCCTAATAGTTCTCATAGAAATTTCTTTCCAATCATTATATTTCGAAGCTAGCAAAGTCATTCTGTCGAAATTAAGATGTCTCTGAATCATTGGCAAGGATATACATATAAGTTTCTATTCAAATTTGGTTTGCATAGTATGCTTTGAAGCCTTACATTTATTTTAAAATGAGTGAAATGTTAAAAATTATTTAATTTATTGACACTTAAGCAAAGCCTTCCGAACAATGAGCAACATCAACCAGAAGCCAATTTTGAAAGGGACTGAAGAAGGCCTACGTGAGGAGAGCAGCTGCCAACGTGCTGCAGCGCGGTTATGAAAACCGATTTGCTGTAAAATCTGAGCGACAATTTAACACACTGGCCTGGGCGAAGTCCGTTCTTACCAATTTCATTCCTCGGGAGAATTTTCACGCTCAAAAACATCTGAAAAGGCAGGCCAGAGAGGAGGAACGTACTCTTGCTACGGACAGCATACCAACACCCACAGTGAATTAAATGGTACCTGATTTGCCTGATCATTATTCTCAATACAATATGCAATGTGACGGAGGCCAACTATCAACAATATATATTGTCGTTAAGTCACTGATGTTTTATTTTTTAAAAAAGAAACTTTTTTCCTTTTATTTTGACGTCTGAAATTTCTAGGATCTGTTTCCCTAATGAGGGACCGACAATATTGTCCTAGCATAAATTGAAGATTTTTTTCTTTGTATCTACTCTCAATTGTAGCGATTTCCTGGTGAAATCTTTCTCCGTGTTCGTCACTAAAATCGCCCAAATTGGGGGGGGAAAAAGTCCGTAGGTTGCTCAAACTTAAACGTTCTAGAGAAGTTTTGGTTATTGTAATCATTTAAAAATCTTGTGCAGGAGCCAAACGGTTTTAAAATTGACCATTCAAATTAGATCTCGACACTCCCAAAAAACGTGATTTTTAGTTTTGCAAAAAAATGGAAAGAAGGAATTTTTTAAGAACTGGATTTCTCAGGTTTTGCTTATCGGACAGGTCTCGCGTTCATATTGCTGAAAATTATTTAGTAGATCAGACGTCTATATCTTATAGCTGCCATACGAATGCTATGATTTATTGCATTTTGTTGTGGATTAGGACCATATTTTTCAAACCAAATTGCACCACAACCAAACCAGTTTTTTTTTTATTGAAATCAAAAATGGTGAAGTTTAAAACCGTTCGGTTTCAAAAAGAATGACCCATATACACACCTGATCATATTAATAGGTACACACCGGAATTTTTTAATTATAGATGGTTTTGTCGTACTTTTAGTGTTGACAACTTTTTAATCTTTGGTTTTTTGTTGTTGTCAATGTCTGGCCACAATGTCACAAAGAGTTGAAAGAGGGGCTGTCCCGTATATCAAAGCTTTTCTATAAATTGCGAGTCCTCCACACATTTCGCCTGATCATAATAATAGGTACAGTCTCCGTTTCTCACAAGTATCAAGTGAATAATTTTGTAATCAGTGATCTTTTGGTAACTAAAGGTAAATTAAGTATAGCTCCTGTCAATACAGAGAATTAAATAATTATTTGGCAAAAAAAATGGGTCGAAATTCTCATTGTACTAAAGAAGAAGCTCGATTGCTCGATCGAAATTAATGAACAGGTCTCATATTTTTGTTAAAAATGCATTAGAAAGAAAACCAAGACAGGAAACCACAAAAAACAACAGAAACCCTTGCCCACTACATAGTAACTTTGAGCAAAAAGGACCCATTTAAGTCATCGAAGGCTATTGCAGCCGAAATTGGGAATTCAGTTAGTGCTCCAACTATCCGAAGACGACTACAAGATGCCAACCTACCAGGAAGAATTGCCAGAAAAGTCCCACTTATGCGCAAAAAAAATATCACCATGAGGCAAACTTTTGCAAGGGACCACAAAGACTGGGTAGGATGCACCGGGGAGAAAAAATGGAGAAACATATTAAGGAGCGATGAAATCATGATTAATTTGTTTGGGAATGACTGTGAAAGGAATGTTCGACGCCCTAATGGAAAGGAATTCCATCCACGGTTTACAAAAAACAACAGTCAAACATGGAGGTGGCAATATAATGGTATGGGGTTGCTTCTCCTGGTACGGCGTAGGTCCAATTTATCAGACAACGAACGAAATGAATGCTGAAGAGTACAAATCCATGTTGGAAACAGTTATGGTACCGTATGCTGAGGAAAATATGCCATTACGTTGGGTATTTCAGCAAGATAATGATCCTAAACACACATCAAGGCTGTTATCTAAATTTTTCGAGGACCAAAAAGTTGACGTTCTGAAGTGGCCAAGCCAATCCCCCGACCTTAACCCCATTGAAAACTTGTGGGGAGACTTAAAAAAGAAATAGACAAAGCATTCATTTTCAAATAAACAAAAATTATGGGAAGGTGTCCAAAAACTGTGGTATGAGACACCAGTAGAGACCTGCCAGGCTCTTATTAAAAGTATGCCAAAAAGAATAGCAGTAGTGGCCAAAAATAGAGGTGGATACACTGGATACTAAGTTAGGAAATACTAATTTACCTAAAAAAAGAACACAAAATGGAAACAAAAATTTTTTTTCTTACCAACACATGAAGTGTACCTATTATTATGATCACACTGAAAACGTATCTGAAACACAAAATGATCTCTTTTATGTTATATTATTATTCTATGTTACAATTAAGTTTATTTTATGAACCAATGAGAACAAATTTTAAGTTTGAGACAATGAATAAAACTGTTTTCTGTTACCTTAAAGTCTAAGTTGATGTGTGTACCTATTAATATGATCAGGTGTGTATAACAAATGATCTTATGAAAATTTGACAAATTAGATGAAAAAATTAACAAATTTATTCCACACGTTTTCAACAAAATGCTTTTGCAGGACAATGTTCATTTCCATGTCTGTACATTTGAATTTGATATGGCAAATATCTAAGAGAAAAAAAAATTAATTTTATTTTCACAACGATAGAAATATTTACATACTTTTAATGGTTGTGACAAGGAAGCACTTTTCGGCGTATGTACCTTCTCCAACTTTTCTCTCAACAACAGAGCAAGGTGTCCTTAAAATGGTCCTAGCATCTTTTGGGACAGTAATATTGCCTTTTCGCAACAATAGCAAAAGTGCATCTATTGCAACAAGGCTTATTACGAATTCTGTGGAGCATTTGGCCAGTCCTTCGCACAAATTAACTTAATTTCCTTCACTTTCACTATCAGACAGCTATCACTTGTATTACATGAACTTTCATCATACAAATCATTTTCAATATTTGGTTGGTTGGGTGCCAACAATAATTTTTGTGCTTCATTTTTCGCAAGTCTTCCCAATTGTTTGGCTAACATTTTCTTCTTTAATAATATTTTTTCTCGTTTTTTTTTTCTTTACTTTTTTTATGTTTGTTACTGTTGAGCTCCTGGCTGAACTTCACATCACCATACAACTGATAAGAATGAACAAAAATGCAGAATTTGACATCTGCATTAAAACTTGTAAAAAGAAGTACCGTTAGAATAAAAAAAAAAGAGATAACAAGCAGTTTTGCATCGTCCAGAGGGGCAAAATATTACTGCATAGCAACAGCATATAGTAAACAGTCACATTTCAAACCCCTGCATGATCAATTGGCGATTACTCACCTTTTGAACATATGCATGAGTCATTTTTGAGTCTTCTTCAAATCGCACATGAAATTAATCTTTTTTTAATCATCAAAAGGGTTCGAAAACGACTCTTCCAGGTGAATTTTGTAAAAATGATCTTCCAAATGCTTGGTGGGAAGATAGAGCTGGAGAAACATTGATCAGAAACTACTTATGAAGTCTTTTGAAAATTATTAAGATTTGTGACTGTTTTAGTGACCTTTGGATTATTAATCTTAGAACTATTTAGCAGGCTCTAGGTCAATGAGTTATGAAAAGTTTGATTTGTGAACACCACAAAGGAGGCTGGTTAATCGTATAGCTATTTCATAAACTTCCAACAATTCAATCATCAGCGATCTTTTGCCCAACTTCAATGAATAGGCAGAGGCTACCTCATGTCAAAACTGCTAAGACCGCTTGGGAATCCCAAGTCAGCAAAAATTCTGCCAAACAGTGGCAAACGCCAAGTCACAGAAGCCTTGTATATGCATTTATGCATGCCCCGTAATCGGGTCTCTTAACAAAAATCTTAACAAATTTGTCATCATCAGAGTGCATAAAAAAGAATTGCACAATTTTACAAGATTTTGCATTTGTAAAACTGTTTTGTTAGTAAAGCATTTACTAATATATTTTCAAACAATACCTTCCAGTAGATGAGTAGATCCTCATCCTCAGACAGATGGATGGAGCATTAGAAACATATTATTTAAATGTGGAATCTATAATTGCAGAAATCCTTCCAAATCAAGGCTGCAAGCGGTCCTAAGCCGAACCCAGAAAAACCGGTTAGGTTGGAGTTTTTTGTGTCCCTCGAACCGAATCTTCCAAGTTTTTAACTTGCCGAACCGGACCCCCCTATATATGAAAACAGTTTCGATTCAACACAATTACTTTTAACCAGGGTTCGTAAATATCACTCATTTAAATATCATTGAACAAAAATTCAAACACTGATATTTACTAGTAAATATCGTGAGTGATAAAAAAAAATTGTGAACATTGTTCTCAAAAATATATATCACAAAAATATCACCTGATATTTATCACAAGTGATAAATATCACTATCATTTTCATCACGAGTGATTAAACGATTTTTCCAGCATCCAGCATTGGTTTTATGCATTATATGCAATAAGATACTGGAAATATAAAGCGCCACTTCAAACTTGTTCACAAAAAAGATATAGAAGACATGGACGATGCGAAAATGGTCCCAAAGACAAATACCCCGGTGACTTTAAAATTAAGCAAAAGTGATTTTTTGAAATCTATTTCACGCTTGGTTTCCTCCATATCCTTGCCATTTCGTATATTCGACAACGATAGCTTCCAATATATATTGCAGCCTTGGGAAGGAATTAAATGATTTTCGTTAAGCTTTCTTAGCTGAGTTGTTTCCCAAACTCAGCAGTAGATGGCACCACTACTTTGATCATTTGCTTGCCAGTTTGTTCTATGACAGCTATAAGATATATTCATTCGATTTTGACCAAACTCCCCAAAATTGTGTGGAAACTTATAATACTCATAGCTGGAAAGTAAAAAGACGCTACAATTGAAAACAAAAATGTTTTCCTCACTAGAACTACTTTTTCGACCGATCGTTTCTATGGAACCTATACGCTATAGTCATCCGATTTGTATCAAACTTAGCAGAATTGTGTGGAAGCATATAATATTGACCAGTAATAGTTTCGGAGCGATAGCATTGAAAACAAAAAAGATATTCCTGCTAAGAATTTTTTTCAGACCTAACTTTTGTATGGCAGCTATACTATATAGATTTCCGATTTTTATCAAACTTGGTGAAATTATGCAACAGCAATGTAAACTGATAAGTACAAGGTTTGGTGGCGTTTGCGTTAAAAACAAAAAAGGTTTTTCTCACTATAACTAGTTCCTCGACCGATCGTTCCTATTGCCGCTATACTCTATACTGATCCGATTTGCAGCAAACTTGTCAGAATTGTGTGGTAGCATATAATATTGACCAGTAACAAGTTTGGTAGCGATAGCATTGAAAACCAAAAAGTTTTTTCTACTAAGACTTTTTTTCAGAACTATCTTTTGTATGGCAGCTATACGATATAGTTGTCCGATGTTCATAAAACTTAGTGAAATTATGTAAAAGCATAGAAAACTAATAAATACGAGGTTTGGGGACGTTTGCGTTGGAGACAAAACAGTTTTTCTAACTAAAACTACTTTTCCGATCGAAAGTTCTTATGGCAGCTATATGCTATAGTCATCCGATTTGGATCAAACTTGGCATAATTGTGTGGTAACATATAATATTGATCAGTAAGACTTTGGGAGCGATAGCATTGAAAACAAAACGAAGTTTTTCATACTAAGACTTTTTTTCAGCCATATCTTTTGTATGGCAGCTATACTATATAGTTCGCCGATTTTCATAAAATTTGGTGGAATTATGTGAAAGCATAGAAAACTTAGAAATACGAGGTTTTGGCACGTTTGCGTTGAAAACAAAAAGTTTTTCTCACTAAAACTACTTTTTCGACCGATAGTTCCTCTGGCAGCTATATGCTATAGTCGTCCGATCCGGCCGGTTCCGATAAATGTGCAGCGTCTTTGTACCAAAAGACTTCGTGCAATGTTTGGTTAAGATAGCTTTAAATTTTTGGTGGCAATGGGCTGACACAGTCTAACTAGGTAGCAGGAACAACCTGTCCCTACGCTGGATACCGGGACACAAAAACATGACGAACTGGCACGCAAGGGTGCAGCCACTGCAATGGTAGGACCAGAACCCTTCTGTGGCATAGGCCAACACACCATTAGGGAGCTCCTTAGAAAGGCAGAGAATACGCTTAGAACAGCCTCCTGGGTAAACACCAGGGTCATGAGACAAGCAAAAGCATTAATGGTGGACCACAACCTGAAAAGGTTCCTGAAATTAATCCAACAAGGAAAGAATGCCCTCAGGATGCTGACAGGGCTCTTCTACACGGGCCACTGCAGGCTGCGGGGTCACCTGTACAAGCTGGGAATAGTAAACACCCAACTATGTAGATACTGTGAAGAGAAGGAGGAGCCCACTGCGATGCTCTAGCGATTTGGGGAACACAGCTTACGCCCCAACAAGTTAAGTAACCTAGAACCCACGAAAATCCTGACATTTGTACAGGATATAGGGCTGCAAGGAGAGTTGTAAACTAAGTATGTGGGCACAATAGATCAGTATTGGTCGCAGTGCGCTATTCCCCCAACAACAAACTAACTAACTAAAACTGACACAGTCAAAAATTGTTTTGTATTAAATCAATAAAATAGTATAAAAGCATAACTAAAAACATATAATTCAAAAAATTTAATTTTTTTACTTTATTACCGAAAGTATTCGTTTTTTTCGAGATTTTAGGGCAAGTGTACATGCTTGTGGGCCCACACAGAAAAAAAAATAAGATCCATATCAATTTGATATGGGCTGGTTAATTTGACATTTTGTCAAATATCATTTCGAAACTATAAAGTTTCTTTTGAACCATAAATAATATCAATTTGTCAAATGATATTAGAAAAAGTCGAAGGGATATCTATTTAATTTTTGAAACTCTCACAAGGGGAAAGGCATGTATAGAAAATGAGAAAAAGTAAAGAGACAAATAGTGTTTCACATCGAAACTTCAAGCAATGTTAAGAAATATATAAGTAGGCTCTCAGCCATGCCCGATAGCGCTGTGCGGTAAGATGCCATGCCAATTTGTAACATGCAAATGGTCCCGAGTTCGATGCCTGGTCAAGGCGGGATCAAAAAATTATAAATTCGTTCCTTTTCTGTTTCTATAAAACAATAAATAATAGTACTTAGGTAAAAAATAAATAAGTAACATATATCCAATTCATTTTTTTCATTGTTTTATAATTTAATTGAAATATCAATTTGATCTTAAAAAATATTATTTTGATATGGTCGAAAATTTTATTGATATGAAAAAATATAATATTGAGCCCCAGATCATATCATTATTTTTTTCTGTGTATAACTATATGAAAGAGTAATTAACTGAAGTTGGTTCGTTCTAACGGTTTATTTATTTAGATCTAAGCTACCACTTTGTACTTACTTGTGCAAATTTGAAACGGTTTTCAAGATGAAGTTGAAAAACTGTTATGTTTTTTTGGGCAATTTTTGTAATTTTGAGTATGAAGATGTACTTTTTTTGATTTGTTACAGAGAAATGTTTTGAAGGCCAAGCCAAATGCATTAACTTTGCCAAAGATATAAAAGCAAAATTCAAAATAGTTTACGAGATATGGAATCGTAAATCGTACTCTGAAGCAGAAAAGTTCAAAATGCAATAAAAAGAAAACGGCAAACCCAGACAGTGTTTTTGTACTACCATCACAACCTTTCAGAATTTTTTGGTGTCAACGAGATCAACTTTTTATACCCTTGCAGAGGATATATTAAAATTTTTCAAATGTTTGTAACGAAGGAAGCATCTCCGACCACACAAAGTATATATATTCTTGATCAGCATGACGAGCTGAGTTGATATAGCCATGTCCATCTGTCCGTCCGTCTGTTTCTATGCTATCTCCTCCGTCAGTCTTAAGGGTATGTTAACCAAACTTTGCACGAAGCCTTTTGGTACAAATACGCTGCACATTTGTCGAAATCGGCCGGATCGGATGACTATATCATATAGCTGCCATAGGAACTATCGGTCGAAAAAGTAATATTAGTAAAAAGTATCGGTAGAAAAGTAGTAGGAAAACTTTTTTGTCTTCAACGAAAACGTGCCCAAACCTCGCATTTCGAAGTTTTCTACCCTTTCACATAATTCCACCAAGTTTTATGAAAATCGGCCACTTATACACTGCTCGCCACTTAAATAGGACACCTCTGAAGTCGATTTTCTATAGTTAATTGCTGCTAAACCAAGCCATCTAGGAAAATAATTTTTGTTTTCTTATAAAGTTTATTTAAATGTAGTAATTAGACGAAAATTACAAAATTATTCAAAAGTTGTAGGTATACAAAAAACATTGTTAACCAATAAGTAACAAATTTTGGAGTCTTCATTTTGCACCACTTGAATAGGACACTTTATCTAAAAACTATTTAAGAATATTTCAATCCTTTTCAAATAACAATATTACTTAAATAAGAAATTACTAACATGTTTTTAAACCAAAAACAGTTTTTAATAGTGTGTTGAGCCTCCTTTTTCCTTCAAAACCTTACACATTCGGTCTGGAAGGGATGCATACAATTTTCCCAAATAATTCAACGATATCGAGCCCCATGCTAATTTGATAGCTGCAATTAGTTCGGGAACGCTCGAATATTGCTGACCTGATCCATATACTTTACGTGTTAGCCATCCCCACACATTCTCAATGATATTCAAGTCCGGTGAATAGGGTGGCCAGTTTAATAACTCCACGTTTTGGCTCGCTATATACGATTTAACAATCCGGGCCGTATGTATAGGGGCATTATCATGTTGATAAATCCATTTTAGATTTGCAAAAAGAGTTTGGAAGTGTGGAAAGGCCTCTTTCAATATACCATTATAGCACAACGCATTCATGGTGGTTGGAATAAATTTAAGCTCACAGGTGCCATAATAGGAAATGGCCCCCCATACCATAATATCTCCAGCACTGCTGTGTAACTTATCAAGATGGTGTGGTTCTTTTCGAAGATCATGAAAATAGTAGCTGTAGCCATCGGGGCCCTCTAAATTGAACTTTTTTTCGTCCGAAAAGACAACACGTTGCCACTCCGAAGTCCAGGTGACATGTGCGCGCGCGAAATCAAGGCGTTGTAACTTCCGAGCCGGGTTAAGAGGTGGCTTCTTCTTGATTTTTAGTCTCTTCAGGTGTGTAGCATTATTAATAACACGACGCATGGTTGTCAAACTTGCTTTAACGTTGCATTTTTCCCTTATCTTGGCCAAAGAGTCGTGCGAATTGGAAGCTTCTCTTAATATAAGTCGCTTGTCCGCGATGGTAAGCACACTGTGGGTGCGGCCCTTCATGTTTTTAACATAATTAGCCTCATTATTTAAAAAATTTGTTATGGCGTGACGGCTCCTGTCGACTTTTTTTGCTATTTTGGCAATAGAAAGGCCAGAATCCTCGTAAGCTTGGATTTTTCCTTTCTCCGACTCAGATAATGAAGTGCCACGCCCCATTTTATTTTTTTTTAATTTTATATACACTTCAATTAAAGCAAAAAGTTTAAGTAAACCAAAATTTGTGTTCACGTGTCAACGATACCGACCAAATAAAATGCATGTTCTATTCAAGTGGCGCAAAAATTCCATTGAATTTTTGCGAATGCTCACATAAAGTGCAAACAACTTTATAACGGTTCTATTCCAAAACTTGGAATATACCAGAAAGAGCGAAGAATGCTTGCACAAAGATAATATGCAAAAAATACCGTTATTCTACCATTTCGTTTTCGAGTTAAGAGCAGTTTTAAAGAGAGCATACAGGGTGTCCTATTAAGGTGGCGAGCAGTGTATAGTATAGCTGCCATACAAAAGATATATCTGAAAAAAAGTCTTAGTAGAAAAATCTTTTTTGTTTTCAATGCTATCGCTACCAAACTTGTTACTGATCAATATTATATGCTACCACACAATTCTGCCAAGTTTGATCCAAGTCGGATGTCTATAGCATATAGCTGCCATAGGAACTATCGGTCGAAAAAGTAGTTCTAGTGAGAAAATCTTTTTTTTCTTCAACGCAAACGTCCCCAAACCTCGCATTTCGAAGTTTTCTATGCTTTCACATAATTCCACCAAGTTTGATGAAAATCGGTCAACTGTATAGTATGGCTGCCATACAAAATATTGTGTTAACTGGCCGTTTTTTGCCCATAACTTGAGTATCGTTCATCCGATCTTTATCGAACGAACGATCTATCTCCAAAACTGTAGGAGATATGAAGTTTTTTCCAAATTGCGGGGGCGTGGCAAAAATTGAAAATAAACTTGATCTGCCTGCAAGTATAAGAAATATATGTCCCATACATGTCAAACCTCTATCTCTTACCATCTCTGAGATCTCTTCGTTCATACGGACAGACAGACGGACAGACGGACATGGCTATATCGACTCGGCTGCTGATGCTGATCAAGAATATATATACTTTATAGGGTCGGAAACGATTTCTTCTCCCTGTTACATACTTTTGCACAAACTTAATATACTCTATGTACCTTCGTTACAGAGTATAAAAAGTCTTGGTAAAAAAAACTTTTTTGTTTTCAATGCTATCGCTACCAAACTTGTTACTGATCAATATTATATGCTACCACACAATTCTGCTAAGTTTGATCCATATCGGATGTCTACAGCATATAGCAGCCATAGGAACGATCGGTCGACGAAGTAGTTCTAGTGAGAAAAACTTTTTTGTTTTCCATGGTAGCGTCTTTATACCTTCCAGTTGTGAATATTATCAGTTTCCACACAATTTTGGGGAGTTTGAACCAAATCGAATGAATATATCGTATAGCTGCTATATAACAAACTGCTAAACAAATGCTCAAAGTAGTGGCGCCATCAAGCTGCAAGGGTATATGAACTTCGGTCGTTCCGAAGTTAGCTTTACTCTATTTTTTCAGTTCAAAAATGTGTCACAGTGTTATTTTTAGGTTAGTTATAGCAGGTTCAGATTAACCTCGCCCATCATAAGGACATTTAGTTACTTCTCCAGCCTTCACGTGCACAAGTACACTCGGTCGCTTCCGGCTTGGGACACGGATCATGTGTAGGTATAATGTAGCTGTAATACCAAATAATTGCTGGCTGTATCTTTATAAAACTTGTTCCTCAATGACACCAATTTAGCAGCTCTTCTCTGGTTTAGGTGAAATCCAAAAGTCAGGCGCCTGTCAAGCAACACTCCCAGGTACATGTGTCCTTGATCTTTCATGAAAACTCTATTGGCACACTCTGCTTGCTTGATACCAATATTTCAGCGCCTTGCTTATCTGCAGAATCGGTACATGTAACTGCTCAAACTTATAGAAAGACTAAGTATAGTTACTTTGCTTAGGTTGTTTGTGACCTAGCCACATGTGAATTTGGTTGTGTTTTGGATTACCTAGCCTCGTCCCATCCCAGTAAGTAAGCCATTTGAATTTTGTTTTTTTAGTTAATTTAATCAGTTTTTGTCACAAAGTTACGTTGGTTTTTTGCTCTAGTTCTGTTGTTCCAAAAAAAATTTATAAAAAAAAAACACAGTTTTCATCATTTTTTTTTTTGTATATAAATATATTGTATATATGTATATGGTATATATAATCATTAAAAGTAATTGTAAATATATGTATGTATATGTATAATTAGGTATTATATGTAAGATTTTGTTTATTAATATATATAAATCTATACGCTTCAGTTTTTAACAATTTATAAAAATTTTGTTTTTTCATATCACAAGAATTTTCAAATTTCCAAAAAAAAAAAAAAAAAATTACAATTACAATTACAATTACACATTTGTTTAGTTCGTGTTTTTAATGTTAACTCAATGTTCAAGTGTGTGTGAGTGTGTGTGTGTGTATTTTTAAAGCTTTACTCTTCTCAGTTTTCCCAGTTGCAGTTTCCACATTAATTTAGCGTAGAAATTCCTTAGTAAATTGAATTATTTACAGAAAAAGAAAACGAATTGAAATTTAAAGATACATATTTAGTTAAAGTCACCCTGGCAGATGGGCGAGGGGGGGAAAAGGTTGCAGAAGTGTACTAAGACAAGTTTTTCAAAGAAGTGTTGAACCAAACGAGTAAAAGTAACGAGTCACTAGCCTCACTAGGCCACCCAAAGTCCATAAAACTAAAAGTTCTGAGCCACTAGGTTGCCTAAGGTGTTTGAAACTAAGAGTTCCTTGTCACTAGACCTTTTGAAGTAAAAGTAACGAGTCACTAGGCTAATCAAATGTGTCTAGATCAAAAGTTATTGAGTTACGCTTCTAGAACTAAAAGTTTCTTCACTGAAGGCCACCCAATGACCCTACAACTCAAAGTTTCGTGCCACTAGGCCTCTAGAACTAAAAGTTGCGAGTCAGTAGGCCAACCAAATGTCTGTAAAACTAATAGTAACGAGTTACCAGTTGATCAAACGCCTTTAAAACTAAAAGTTTCTTGACACTAGGCCACCCTATGACTCTACAACTCAAAGTTTCGTGCCACTAGGCCTCTAGAACTAAAAGTAGCGAGTCAGTAGGCCAACCATATGTCTGTAGAACTAATAGTAACAAGTTACCAGTTGATCAAACGCTTTTAGAACTAAAATTTTTGTGACACTAGGCCATCCAATGACTTTACAACTAAAAGTTCCGTGCCACTAGGTTTCTTGAACTAAAAGTAACGAGTCAAATGTCAGTTGAAGTAAAAGCATTGAGTTACGAAGTAATCAAACGCTTCTAGAACTAAAAGTTCCTTGACACTAGGCCACCCAATGACTCTACAACTCAAAGTTCCGTAACACTAGGCCTGTAAACTAAAAGTAACGAGTCACTAGGCCACCCAAATGTCTGTAGAACTAAAAGTATCAAGTTAACAGTTAATCAAATGCTTCTAGAACTAAAAGTTTCTTGACTCTAGGCCACCCAATGACTCTACAACTCAAATTTCCGCAACACTAGGCCTCTAGAACTAAAAGTAACGAGTCACTAGGCTAACCAAATATACTTAGAACTAAAAGTATCGACTTCACAGTTAATCAAATGCTTCTAGAACTAAAAGTTTCTTGACACTAGGCCACCCATTGACTCGCCAACTCAAACTTTCGTAACACTAGGCCTCTAAAACTAAAAGTAACGAGTCACTAGGCTACCCAATGTCACTAGAACCTCAAAAGGGGTTACCAAACGCCTCTAAAACGAAAAGTTTCGCTGGCATCGAACACCTTCTGAACCAAAAGTAACGAGCCTAAGGATAGTACGGAATCAGGAATTGAAAAAGGAAAAATATGGAAACGGAATATGGCAAACGTGGGGTTCTCTAACGTAATACATCCAATTCTTTCGTTCTTACTTAACTTAATTCTAATTTGTTGTTAAACTTAATCAAAAAAAAAAGTGTATTTAAGAATATTAATTAAATTTATTTGTAAATTAAATTTAACCCTAAAATGTGGTTGGTGGGTGGGCAGGGTCTGGGGAGGAGGGGTTGCTGATATGCTTGGAAGTATTTCATATATAAAAAAAAAAAACTAAATTTAAATTTCTCTCCAAAAAAAAAAAAAAAAAAACACACACCATGTGCCACCGCTTTAGGCCACCAAAGTGGCAGACACTGAGGCAGCGGCGGCCAGCGCCTCCTGATCCAGCCAACGTTGCAGATGCGTGGAACGCTGCTGCTGCTGCTGCTGCAGCAACATCAAATTCTCGTTGTAGACGGCGGCATGCAACTGCAAATTGAGACTGTAGCCGCCGCCGCCGCCGCCTCCTCCATTACTGCTAGCACTGTCGCTGTATGTGGAGGAGCTGCTTTCATAGCCAGAGACGGGCGAGCCCTTGGGACAGCAGAAACCGCCCGTGGGGGACAACGGACTGAGCACCGTTTGGGGCGTGGTGCTGGCGGTGGCTTGAAACTGTTGCTGAGGACTCCCTGCGGCGGCGGGAAATGGCTGCTGTTGCATCAACAACGACGGCGACTGAAAGCGTCCACCCGGATAGGGATGATTACTCCAGATAATTGGTGCACGCTGCTCACTTATCGCTTTCGCTGGCTTTTTCAGACGCTCCTCGTCGTCCTCCTCATCATCCTCATCCTGCTCATCATCCGCCGCCGAGGCACCATCATCGTCCAGCAGATAGGGCTTAAAGAGCTTCACCTGCTTGCAGGGTACTTTCAGCTCTTCCTCCACTCCATCGATATCCACATCTTCATTTTCGGTATCCGGTTCACATTTGATCAGTTTCTCCGGGTGCACGGGTTCGGTTTGAACCTTACGCTTGCGATAACTCAAATCCACACCGGACTGAAGGGGTTTCTCCAGGTCCAATTGCTCGCGCTGGCGCCGGTGAAGGGATAAATCCATGGGTGCAGGTGTGGGGGCAGCCTCTAGCCGATTATTGGTTTGTACTAAGTGTTCCGTGGGCGGGGCCAATGGTGGCAATTGATATGTCTGATGATAGGCGGCGGCGGCGGCATAGGGAATGTGATGATGGCTGCTGGGCAGGATGGTGGAAGTCACATTGGTTGGCACTAGTTGAACTGGACTATGACTATGATATGGCATGGTATTGGCACTTGTTGTAGAGGTGGCAGACGACGACGACGACGAGGAGGAGGAGGTGGTGGTGGTGGTGGTGTTGTTGTTGCTGTTGGTGTTGCTGCTGCTGTTGGCCAAAGCCACGGCCGTAACCACGGCCACTATTTTGGCCGCCGCAGCTGATGAGGAGTTGGAGGAGGAGTTGGATGAGCAGGAGTTGGAATTGGAATTGGAGTTGACTTCATGGCTGGCTGGCGGCAGGGGAGCGGCGGGCACCACCGGCAAAGGCAGATGCAGGTGGTGCGTATGAAAACCGTTGGCCAGCAAATGATGAGCCGCCATGGCCGCATGATGATGATGATGATGATGATGCTGATGCACCTGATGGGCCAAGGGATGATGAAACTGATGCGTCTTCAGTTGACCGCCAGGTGTGGCTGTGCTATTGGCAATCTGTGCCGATTGCTGATGATGATGATGATGAAGTTGCTGCTGCTGCTGTTGATGTTGCTGCTGTTGTTGCTGCTGCTGTTGTTGCTGTTGCTGATGATTATTGGCCACTGAGGATCTGAGATTGGGCTCACATTGCAACCACTTTTGTATCTGCCTCCGATGTATGTTATATTTCCGGGCTGTGGCCCTTTGGTTGCCCTTGCAATCGTTGTCATTCCGATAGGACTCCAACACTTGCAGCTTGAACTGCGGCGTAAAGATGCGACGTGAACCCATTTTGGGACTGCCGCCAGCGGGCAGGCTCTCACCCGCCGCTGTTGTCTCCTTGGACTCATTGAGCCGCCGTTTGGGCTGCTGTTGCTGCTGCTGGTTGTTGTGGGTTTCGCTTAGGTTATCCATTTGTTCTTGCAGTGTATAACGGTATCAAAAATATACTTATATATCTCCCCTCGCTCTCGATGTTTGTATTTGTATTTGTGTGTGTTTTCTGGTTTTCAGTTTTTGTTGTTGTTGTTGTATAAATTTATGGATTGTAGCCTATGTGGTTGCTACATGCGTGCGACGCTTGCGACGCTTTCATAACTCGCGATCGCGACACGTTAACAAAAAAAGTTGTGCAAGTTGGTACAAAAAACATAAAACAAAACCAAAAAAAAAGGGAAAATAAAAAGTAAAACTCAAACAAAATTTATGTTTTTTTTTTTGAATATTTTTCTGTTCAGTTCTTTTTTTTTTCGTTGCTTCACTCGCAATTGATCCGCACGGCAAGGAATCCAAAACACAATTGTTCTTGCCTGGTGCCGTTCTAGCTCGAAGATACGTTCTAGACTGGCTCGGTTTCGGGCCTCGCTGTCGTCGCTGCTGCTGCTGTTGCGGCCGCCGCTGCTCACTCATACACTTGCAGCAGAATGAACGCGCCTTGCAGTCTCTCAGTGTGTGTGTGCGTTCTAACAGCGCGTCGCGGCACTTGTGTGAGAGTGTGAGCGAACGAGTTCGGCTCGGCAGCAGCAGACACTTGGCGCTGCCCGTAACAACAACAACAACAGCAACAATGAATATGAATGCCCGAGCACGGCGCTGAGCATTGCAGACAAACTGACGACAATCGTGTCGGCATTGGCGAGGTGTCCGTATGTGTGTGTGTGTGTGTGTGCGAGAGACCCGTTCTGGCTGCGGTGCTTTTGTGAGCGGCTGGTGTGGAGTTGTTGTGTACGGACACTTTGGGCCCTGTCACCCTCTGCCCCCTCCCCCCCTTAGCCACTAAGCCGCATGCCCGTGCGCTGACTAACTGACAAACTGGGTTTGTATGTATGTGAGACACTTGAAGTAGGCACAGTGGGGCAATTACAAGCGATCTACCTTGGGCAGTTAGTTAGATATAAAATTAATTGCATAATATTGAAGAAACTGATAAAACCCAAATAAAAACAAAATAAAATTACCACAGTTTGGTCTATTTTAAGTTTCGGTTCGAGGTTGAAACTGTATATAGTAGTAGTTCATGTATTAAAATTCTATTCAAAATCTACCGTAAGCTTATAAATTTCTAGAACTTCGAATTAAACCGAAGCAAATGTTTCCTATGGTCCCAGAAACATTTCACCAACCAAAAAATTTTTAAATTAGTCCAACTTTATTTTTTTAATGGAACACTAGACTTGATATGGGCATTTCCAAAAAAAAAGGTCCACCGAAACCAACAAATTAAAAGTTCTTGAAAAATTCGTATCATTTTATCGTTCAGAAATATTCAAATTTAACTAATTTAAGTTATATAACATATATGAAAGTTGCACAAGTATGACTTTTTCAATTGCTTGAATTCTTTAATATTATCTTCGGTAAGATAGAATATACATGATAAAAGAGTGTTTCACAAAAAAGTCACTCAGACAACAAACAGTCTAAAAAAAATGCAAAGAGTTCAATGCAATCTCGATTTACAGTACATTTTTAGCTTGTTTTTATCCACTTTTCAATGTCACGTTCGATATTAAAGAAGAACATTTGTTACCAAAGAAGTAAGTGCAGAAAATTTAGCACAAACTGAGTTAGAAGTAAGCAATTTAATAAAAAACGAAAAGGCCAAGCTAACTTTGTCTGTGCGGAACACAACAGCAAATGCCGTTTTTGAAATGTCAGAGTTTAAGAACGCTTAAGACCCATTTTCCAACAGATAAACATCTGATTTTGACCAAATTTCGCGAATCTTTTTGAAAACATATCAAATTAACAATCGCCGAGTTTTAGAAACATAAAATTTAAAACCAAAAAATTCACTAAGACTCATTCACTCAGACACATCATTAAGATATAGTCATTCGATTTCGACCAAATTATGCGAATGTATTTGAAAGCATATAAAATTAGTAATCAGTGAGTTTAAGGACGCTTACATTGAAAACAAAAAAAAATTTCTTACTAAAAACCATTTTCGACCGATTGGTTCTATGGCAACCATAAGACATAGTTACCCGATGTCGATCAACTTTTCCAAATTAGTTTGAAAGCTTTTAATATTAAGAATCACCGACCTTAATAACAATTTACTTGAAAACAAACAAGTTTTTTTTACTAAGACCCATTTTCCGACCGAACGGTCCTATGGCAGCTATAAGATATAGTCATCCGATTTTGACCAAAATTTGCAAATCTGTTTGAAAGCATATAATATTAATAATGGGCGAGTTTAATCACGTTAACATCAGAAACAAAAAAGTTTTTCTCACTAAAACCCATTTTTCGACCTATGGTTCCTATGGCAGCTATAAGATATAGTCATCCGATCCGGTCGGTTCCGATATATTAGCAGCGTGCATTAAAAAGAAGACTCTGTGCAAAGTTTCAGCTCTATAGCCTTAAAACTGAGAGACTAGTTTGCGTAGAAACAGACAGACATACGGACGGACAAAGCTCAATCGACTCAGCTCGTCGCCCTGATCAAGAATATATATAGTTTATGGGGTCGGAAATGAATATTTCTATGCGTTGCAAACTTCTGGTCAAAATTACAAAACACTTTTCAAGTGTATAAAAGCACAACTGGAATAAAAACTTTTATTTTTATGTTTTTAAGCCGTTTAAAGTTGGTGACTTTCGACATCGTATGTGTCAAATTTTATGACTATAAAAAGTTTTTACTCACTATACATCTATGTTTCTTATGGGCGTCTAAATCGCTGAGCCAATCTTCATAAAATTCTTTCAGTAAGTTTAAGTCGTTTTGGAAAGAGTTATGGGTTGTGTCCCAAGCCTGTGAACCAGTTCACATTACAAAAGAGGTTTAAATTCATATCTAAAAAATTATATAAATTAGGATTTTATGTTGGAAATAGAGAGTTGGTTGTTTCCCGTTTCAAAACCCGATTCGACCGGTTTAAAAGTGATTCAGAGCCTGATTTCAGAAATGATGAAATTTCGTTTGTCGATTGGAAATATTGGGTTAAACATTTTTCTGTTTCAAGAACGGTTCCAAGTCAGTTTGAACCAGATTAATTGTGGTAAGCTTTTTAAAATTTTTTGCATTGACGGCAGAATAATTAAATCGTAAAATTAATTTATAAACATATATGGGCATTTCCAAACTGACGTGACGTTACATTTGTACGACAAAATGTTTTTAAAAAGTGTGAAAACTTTGGATTTTTAAAAAGATTGTTTTACATTTGGGTAGCTATTAAGTAGCACTACTTATCAATCAGCAAAAACAATGACTTACATTGATCATAAAGAGTTAAAGATATAAGCAGAAAAACAAAACGGAAGTGGGTTTTGACTTGATTTAGAAAATTCCAAAACTCTGCGAATTCAGCAAAGCTTTTTGTATTAAATTTTTTTTGGAAGGATTTGAAATAATACAAGTTTATTTTCCAGGTAACCTCATTCAAAAATATTTAAAAAATTTTTTTTATTTGCATAAGTATCTGAAGGGACGTTAACTGACGTTACGAAACTAAAATTTCCTCATTTTATTTATGCTGTTTTTGTTACAATATAAAGCAAAAACTTACAGTTAATTGCAATTACATAGTTTCTTATGGTGTCTTATGTAATATTTTTTAACTCTTTGTACCCTTAGAAATATTTTAGAGACCAAAAATCAATGCAATCTAAAGGCATTTTTATGACAACAAAACGTATCCAATGAGAAATTCTTGAATTGGTCAATGAATATATTTAAGACTGGCTCATATTAGTTCATTTTGATTATTTCCCCATGAAAATATGATAAAAAAAAGTGTTTTTAAGCACTTTAAATTTTTTGGTCTCGGTGGACTTTTCTGTGGAAATGCCCATATTCATTCTTAATACAAAATTTATGTTTAAAAACAAATAAGAAATGTAATTAAAAAATAAAATAAATTATTTTGCTAAAATAAAAACCATTGGGTAAAAACCATTATGTATATGCTACTAAAAAAATGTAACGTGCGTTACAAAGGCTTCACGGCTTTTGATAAAAAGCGACAAAATTTATTGGTTGCAAATAAGTTTTTTTTTAGAATTCTCTTATATTCATTGTGTGCTTTATTATGCAAAATTTGAATTATATTTTCTCTTTTTCTATTCCAAAATTTAAAATTATATAAACATTTTATTATTATGTCCCACTGTGCTGCGGCGGCGACAGCATGTTTTGTGGCCTGTGGTCGGCATCGGCAGCTAACTTGCGCTACAATTTCGCTGGCAACGCCAGTTTTTACACACAGATATACACACACTGCGTGTGTGTGTGTGTAAGCTACAGAGTCGTGGCTGGCAGACATTCTGGCACTGGCACTGGCACTAGGGCCCAACCTCAGTCCCCGTATCCCCCCTCCCGCCGACATACTCTCTGGCAGCAGCAGCAGCAGCGGCGGCAACGACGACTGACGCATCGTCGGGCGCAACAGATCGTCATTTGAACTTGTTGAGCATTACTGGCCCAAGGGGGGTGCGCCAGGCATATCTCGTTCGCTCGCTCGTTTGCTAGTTGGTTCGCTCTCCTTCTCTCTCTCTCTCTCTCTCTCTCTCTCTCGAGGAATCAACTGTTGAATGTGCAATGCATTTATTTTTTATATGCACACAAACATACATACATACATATACCAATTTTTTGTTTTTTGTTTTTTGCTTTTATTTTTTGTATATGCACAGCAGTTTTAATACCTCTTAAGTGAGATGTGAACTGGGAGTTGATTGGGGAGTTGCGAAGGAAAGTGGACTACTTGGGTTGAAAGTTTCAAATCGTTCAAGGAACATTCTTTTGATGAAGTTGTGGAAATCCTTTATCTTTATCATTTATGTTTTTCTTTAAGCATCAAATTTGCATTTTCAAAAGAGCTGGATTTTTGGATTTTATGATTCTGATAGGGATACAGCTTTTAATCCAAGTCGATACTTCAAGTTCGACTTTGGGAGCTCTCGTACCCAATTCTCTTTAAGCTGTACATATTTTGTCTGACTCTGTTGCGCCCTTAGAATTCTCGATAAGTCGATCGTCTTCATATTCGTAAAGGTACGGATAGCTTCAAGAAAATCCGCTAGGTATTTCAAGTCAATTCGATGAATAGTGTTCGAGATATTCAATAATTACTGAAGCAACATCGAGCAAACAGTGAAGTCAGAATGCTTCGGAGACGTCGGCGACTGGGCATTTTAGGTAGCTTTACCATCTGCAGATAGCCTTGTAAAATGGATGCCAGGCATGTGATGATTCAACGTGAAGATTGGATTTACTGTATTAGGCCAGAAATTTGCTACGATATATCATGTGTAAGCAAGTCGGACTTAATTTTGTATCAGGCGGAATAATCTTTTCAAAGTTTAATTACTCAAAGAAAATTGAGTTTATCCAAATGTTGTCAGAAATACTTTTGTTTTTAAAATTACCTAAATTATTAGCAAATTAAAAAATCAATTTAAAAAATGAAATTTTTCAAAGAAATTGTTTAAACAATTAGCTATAAATAATGTAATGTTCAAATTTTGTAGCAACAGATAAAAATACGTAGTTTAAATTTTTCTATCAAAATTATACAATATTTAAAATTTGAAAAACTTTAAACGCGCTTTTCTGAAAATTGTGTTTTTCATTCGGTGACCACTATAACTCGAAAACCACTCTGTGGGTATTGATGAAATTGTGATATTTGCTTTTTGGCATTAAAAACTAGTCCTTAATCGAAGGATATTGATTTTTGTTGAAAATTACTGTTTTTATTAAACAATTAACTTTTCACTTTTTATCGAAAATCAGTAGTCTAAAGTTTAACAAAAATATCTTCGATTTAAGACTGGATTTATTATTAAACTATAGGTTAATTTTTGGTTTTTAGAATTTAGACGATCCAGAAAGCTGCTGTGATGGGGCATCTACTCGCGGGAGGCGGTCCAACTCAAGATGGCGATATTTTAACATATAATAAATTTTTGTTTTTTCCCTAAAAGTTTATTTAAAGCATTGCATGAAAACTCTGTATAATTTATTTTCTAAAATTATCTTAATTACTATAATACACTGCTCGCCACTTGAATAGGACACCTTGTATGCTCTCTTTAACAACTGCTCGTAACTCGAAAACGATAATGGTAGAATAACAGTATTTTTTGCATATTATCTATTGTGCAAGCATTCTTCGCTCTTTCTGGTATATTCCAAGTTTTGGAATAGAACCGTTATAAAGTTGTTTGCACTTTATGTGAGCATGTACGCAAAAATTCAATGGAATTTTTGCGCCACTTGAATAGAACATGCATTTTATTTGGTCGGTATCGTTGACACGTGCACACAAATTTTGGATTACTTAAACTTTTTGCTTTCAATTGAAGTGTATATAAAATTAAAAAAAAATTAAAATGGGGCGTGGCACTTCATTATCTGAGTCGGAGCAAGGGAAAATCCAAGCTTACAAGGATTCTGGCCTTTCTATTGCCAAAATAGCAAAAAAAGTCGACAGGAGCCGTCACGCCATAACAAAATTATTAAATAATGAGGCTAATTATGGTAAAAACATGAAGGGCCGCACCCACAGTGTGCTTACCATCGCGGACAAGCGACTTATATTAAGAGAAGCTTCCAATTCGCACGACTCTTTGGCCAAGATAAGGGAAAAATGCAACGTTAAAGCAAGTTTAACAACCATGCGTCGTGTTATTAATAATGCTACACACCTGAAGAGACTAAAAATCAAGAAGAAGCCACCTCTTAACCCTTGATTTCGCGCGCGCACATGTCACCTGGACTTCGGAGTGGCAACGTGTTGTCTTTTCGGACGAAAAAAAGTTTAATTTGGAGGGCCCCGATGGCTACAGCTACTATTTTCATGATCTTCGAAAAGAACCACACCATCTTGATAAGTTGCACAGCAGTGCTGGAGGTATTATGGTATGGGGGGGCATTTCCTATTATGGCACCTTCTGTGTAGCTGTAAATTTATTCCAACCACCATGAATGCGTTGTGTTATAATGGTATATTGAAAGAGGCCTTTCCACACTTTACACACTCTAAAATCGGATTTCATCAACATGATAATGAATATACATAACGGCCCGGATTGTTAAATCGTATATAGCGACGCCAAAACGTGGAGTTATTAAACTGGCCACCCTATTCACCGGACTTGAATATCATTGAGAATGTGTGGGGATGGCTAACACGTAGAAGTATATGGATCAGGTCAGCAATATTCGAGCGTTCCCGAACTAATTGCAGCTATCAAATTAGCATGGGGCTCGATATCGTTGAATTATTTGGGAAAATTGTATGCATCCCTTCCAGACCGAATGTGTGAGGTTTTGGAGAAAAAAGGAGGCTCAACACACTATTAAGAATACTTTTACTTGGTTTACAAAACATGTTAGTAATTTACTTATTTAAGTAATATTGTTATTTGAAAAGGATTGAAATATTCTTAAATGGTTTTTAGATAAAGTGTCCTATTCAAGTGGTGCAAAATAAAGACTCCAAAATTTGTTACTTATTGGTTAACAATGTTTTTTGTATACTTACAACTTTTGAACTAATTTTGTAATTTTCGTCTAATTACTACATTTAAATAAACTTTATAAGAAAACAAAAATTATTTTCCTAGATGGCTTGGTTTAGCAGCAATTAACTATAGAAAATCGACTTTAGAGGTTTCCTATTCAAGTGGCGAGCAGTGTATATGCCTAAAATCGTAAACTCTTGTTTAAAACTTGTTCAAAAATACTAATTTCTAAGTGGATTTCTGATTTTAAATGAAAATTTAACCAAATATTGTTTAAATGTTGCTCTCTTCTATGCTAAAAACCTTAATTATATATTACAACGTTTATGACAATAAATTATTCAAAAACAAACTTCAATAAAATAAACTTATTTTCAACTGGCTCGAAGGATTAATAATTTACGATAATATCAAAAAAAGTCAAAACAAAACGCGTCTCAAAAGGGTCAAAATAGGCACTTTTTGCAACTTTAAGCTCAAAATACCAAAAATCTGAATCTGAAAACAGATTCGTCATCTAGAATCAGCCCCAACCCTTCAATATACTGGACGTTATTGCCTAGTGTAATGTGTCTGTACTTTCCCACCCACTGTTAAGGGGTAACCGCTTGATCGATCACTCTCTACTGTTAAACTGCAGTCATATCTGACTATAGTTGTTGTTCCTGTTGGCCGTGGGTGCATACACACACACACACACACACACATACATATACACACGCACGCGCTGCTCTCTCGCCTTAACACATCTTGCAGTCGACGTTGCCGCCGCCCAGTCTCTAGGCTCAAAGACAAAAAGGGCAAATGCAGCTACAGAGCACAATAACAACAACAACAACAACAACAATGCAGGACCATCCGCACTTGTTGCAAATGACAAACGAAAAATTTACCTCTGCTTCTACTGCTGATATAACAGCAACAACAACAACAATAACAGCAGCAACAATGAAAAATCTGCGTCGCTGTCGTCGTCGTCAACTGGAATTCATGAATGAAACACATATGCAGAGGCGTCTCTGTGTGTGTGTGTGTGTGAGTTGACAGTGGGCTGTGTGTGTATGCAAATTCATAAATAAAAAATGTGTTTTTCTGTCCAGCATCATTTTGCCATTTTGACTCACCTAGAGGCACTGGCCAGGTCTATAAGCTGATGCTGATGCTGTTGATGGATCTCTGGCGCGGCACAGATTCCCACGTCAACAACACACCCCTTCCCCGCTGCACCTCTACTCCCCCTTTTGCCTTACCTTAAAAGACGACGCTTTGTCTGTTGGGGAAGCGCCTTTTGCCTCTTTCAATTGCATTTCCAAGTAAAACAAAAAAGAAAAATATGCCGAATGTGTTTATGTGTGTGTGTGTGTGTGTGCGTGTTAAAAATCAAAAGAATTCCACTTTTTTTTTTTAGATCCCGTCGGCTTCTAAATCGATTTATCAAAACCTAAAAAAAAGCGGAAAGACGCAGGCAAAGAGATAAAAATTGAATATAAAAAGAAGGTAACGTAAAAATCGAAAACCTATACACACAATAGATGCACACACACACACACACAAACGCGTAGAGACAGACACGAATTGATTAAAAAGTTGGAAACGAAATCAACGGGCCAGGGAAAGGGCGCGGCAATTCAACCGATCCGACCAAAGAATGGTCACATATGGGAAGAGTTGGGGTAGGTGGGGAGGGGTAGTAGAACACAGATCGGTGTTGGTGCCACCGCCGCCGTGCTGTCTGCGTTTGAATAAGCCCACACAGCGCACACAGACAGATGCCGAGAGAGAGAGTGAGAGAGAGAGAGAGAGAGGGCGACTCTTGGGGACACAGACTCCAGCACCGAAATCAAGACTGCTGCGCACGCGCACATAACTCAATATTTTTTTTCTTTCATTTTTTTGGCAGAAGCCTACTAAGTAAATACATACATACATACATACATACATACATAGTATACTTTATAGATAGAGAACCAGACCCAAATCATGAAATGGATGACAGCTTAGATATCATTTTGTGTTAATCACACCTTTATAGATTTGCGCTTCATTAGTGTTTTTTCCCCTAGTATCCTAGTATCCTAGCTGGAAAGTTCCTTTAGTTGTCAAACCTCAATTCCAACAAAAACCATATCGTCCACTTCAAGCAGGCAGAAATCAGCCGCCTACCGAGAAAAGAACTGGTAAAACTGATTAGACCACGACTTGGACATACAAATCAATAGTATTCACTGCCATCTAGAGTTTATTTGTCTTCTTTATCTTCTAACCCTTCAGGTGCTTCTACCTCTAATGTTGCGTCAAAAAACTAATGTCCTCCCTTCTGATTGCCTATCAAATTGTATTCTAAATTAGCAAAACTTTTTGTAGACAGTATATCCTTCGATTTTCATGTTCTAGTTTTCACTAAGACGTGGTTAAAATCTGACATCTCATCATAAATACACCACTTAAAGGTGCGATCGTTCTTCCCGCGTTAGGGGTGGGGTTTTAATTGCTGTAGATTTCGGCCTTTCGTCGGAGTTGATACATACTTTAATTCTCCATGACATCGAATTTATAAGTGTTACCACAACTTAATCCACTCACCTTTCTGCCATCGAATCGATCTCTCTGTTATTATGGTTGTGAGTGACCTATAGATTGTTCTTGGAGACTTTGATTTGCTTAAAGTTATGTGGTCCACGAATAGTGAATCAAATGCGCTTTTTCCTCCGAAGTCTCCCGGCAATGTTGCATCTAGAATTAACCCGTTGGTTCTTCTTGAATACCCCTTTCATCTTACATTGGAACTTACCATTGAATTGCCCTTTCGGGTGTGCTCTGCTTCTGGAATTTCTACAGCTAAAATCCGTTGTTTTCAAAAAACTGATTTTATGAAACTTAACGACTTCATTTTTGAAACCGATTGTTCACTTGTACAGATATTGATGTTGCTTTTTGATGTTTGTGTTCCAGTTGAGCTTCCTCGCTGTCCTGATAGGCAGCCTTGGTTCATAAGAGAACACATAAATTTGAAAAACAAGAAGTCAAGGTATTTCAAAAAGTATAAGAACAAGACAAATTCATCTGAGATCTCCCGCTATGTTGATGCTCGTTCTAGATTTAATGTGCTTAACGTACAATGTTATAAAGACTATCTTAACCGTTGCAGGCTTCAATTCTCGCAAAATTCTAAGCTATTTAATTCGTTTTTTTGAACTCTAAGCGCAAATCTTCCACTATTTCCTCTTCTGTGCGGTATGGAATTCGGAATCGGCCGGATCGGATGACTATATCACATCGCTGCCATAGAAACTATCGGTCGAAAAAGTAGTTTTTAGATTTAGTTTTAGTTAGAAAAACTTTTTTATCTTCAACGCAAACGTGCCAAAACCTCGTATTTCGAAGTTTTCTATGCTTTCACATAATTCCACCAAATTTTATGAAAATCGGCCAACTATGTAGTATAGCTGCCATACAAAAGATATGGCTGAAAAAATTCTTAGTATGAAAAACTTTTTTGTTTTCAATGCTATCGCTACCAAACTTGTTACTGGGCAATATTATATGCTACACCCAGAAAAATAAATGACCTAAAATGGCCCAAAATTGCCTAAAATTTTAAGCAATTTTGCCTAAACTAACGTCCAAAGAATTTTGGACTAAAATTAAGGAGAGGCATTACCTAAATTTTTTTTTCGATTTAGGTCGTATATGGCCTAAAATCGAGTTTATATTGACCTAAAATTGAGTCTATATTTTTATGAAATATGTGGCCTAGAATGTAGGCAGTTATTTAGGGTAATAACTTCCTTGAAAAAAGTCCCTCAACGCCTTCATTTATAGGCATTAAAGCTCATTAAAGTTTGTCCATAATTACCTAAATTTGTAGGTAATCTTTGATCCCAAAAAGAAACCATATATTTTAGATACATTATTCTTTTATTTTAATCTATACTAAATTAACTTAGGTTTAACAAATATAAATGAATTTATCTTATGAGTATGAATAGGAGGGTTATTTATATTAATTAAATCTATTAATTTATAGTTACCGTAACTAATTATT
Organism: Lordiphosa magnipectinata; assembly: GCA_037044535.1. Lineage (NCBI taxonomy): Eukaryota > Metazoa > Arthropoda > Insecta > Diptera > Drosophilidae > Lordiphosa > Lordiphosa magnipectinata. The sequence goes on from JBAMBO010001347.1 coordinate 93,508, forward strand.
TGATAACTATTATAGTGCTTGCAAAATTTTGTTTCCATTTCTTGGCAAAACAAAAATACTTTTTCTTTATTCAGAACCACTTCTTTTATAACTAATGATGAAAATTCTGGCTTAGTGAAAAAAATAATGTAGCCACGCTTAAAAGTGTATCCAAATTTGCTTACATATAAATAGCATCTAGCTGAGGATATGTCATGTTCAGGAAAACTTATCTTAAATTGGTCAAAATACGTTGAACTTTCAAAGAGACATGTTGCTTTGCTAAACTTTATGCTTACTTTAGCATGATTAAGAATTTTGTTGGCAAAATTAAAATTAAACTTAACAGCCAATGAGTGTGTTAAATTTACTCTGCTGTTTATATTTTTACAATAGGCTTTTAGTTCCCTGTGCTTCGACTCAAATGGAAAAGTCCAAAGATGGCGTAAAGGCCCGGACATTTTGAGAATTTGAGAATAGTGGTTAAGAAAATGGTGTTTTGGTTTAAGAGTGTCGTTAAATAATTCAACGTATTGTTTGTTGTGATTAATTATATGACTCTCTAGGTTTATAATGTCACGCTTCGTATATTCAAATAAAAGAAGTAAGTCCAAAAGCTCAGACAAATTGATGAAAAAACTCCAAACTTTGTTGTCGTAGGGAATCTTATCTCCAACCATGTGTGGAAAATAATGAACGAATGTAACCATTTCACGCGCTGACATTTTTCATTTTAGACTTTTAAGATTCAAAATACTAATTTTTGAAGATAAATTGCCTATTTCAGTCTCTCCATAATCGAAATTTTGCTTGCGTAAATTAAGAAAGTCTAAATCAAACACATTTTCTTTTATAAAATGTAGTATTATTTGGGAAATATCGTAGTTAAGAATGCCTTCAAAAACATCATGCAATATATCTGCGGAATAATTTTCTAACACCGAAAAATTGTGAACTTTATTGAAAATGGAAGCTTCTCGCACGCCAGAAACTGAAACGTTCGATTCTCTACAATCTTCTAAATAATTAGCTTTAGTTCTCAAATGTTTTGGATCCACTATATAAGAACAATGAGATTCTTCCTTAGATATTTTGCAAAATCTGCAAAAATAATTGCTAGAAAAAGATCTAGTGAAACCAAGCACGTAGTTTAAAGCCAAATTGTCCCCGATTACCAAACCTAAGCTAAAATACAATCGAACGTTTCCTTGTTGCGTGTTTATTACTATCCCATTTTCATTAAGATCATTTAACACATCAATTAGCTTGTAAAAAACACGATTATTTCCAAATTCCTTAACATCTTTCGACTCAAATAAGGCGGCTTTAAATATTTCGCGATAATTCAGGGGAGCTGTCGGCAATGAAATATATGCAGCTAAAATAGGCAAAATGTGGTTTCCCAAAGGATTGTTTGTTTCGAAATCGTCAAAATACAAAAATACATATATGTAGAAGCCACTTGCCTTAACCAATTTTACCCGGAAACAATATAAAATTTGTCCGTTTGGTAATTCAAAATATATTTTTAGCCAATTGACCTATTTTTAAACACATAAATTCCTAAATTTATTTTACCTAAAATTTACAATTCTAGGCTAAATTGAAAATTTTTAAGGCCATTATTGCCTAGAAATAAAATTTTAGGTAATAAAAACCAGTTTCCTAAAATTTTAGGAAACACTTTTTTCTGAGTGTACCACACAATTCTGCCAAGTTTGATTCAAATCAGATGACTATAGCATATAGCTGCCATAGGAACATTCGGTCAAAAATTTAGTTCTAATGAGAAAAACTTTTTTGTTTTCCATGGTAGCGTCTTTATACCTTCCAGTTGTGAATATTTTCAGTTTCCACACAATTTTGGGGAGTTTGGTCCATATTGAATGAATATATCGTATAGCTGCCATATAACAAACTGGCAAGCAAAATTTAAGTACCTTTGGTACAGAGTAGTAGTAGTATGTTGTTTTTATTGTGTAAGGATAAAATATTGACAACATAGTGATTACAGATTATAGCTGGCATTAAAATAATAAAAACTGTAAGTGTTATACAACAATGGTTTATTTAAAACCGTCAGTTGATGATATGTAGTATTATTTAAACAATTATAAATATAGGTACGTCTGAGAGTCGCCTTTCATTTGACTATTCCACCCACCTTCCCCGTTCGTCACGAGATAGTGGATCTTCCGTCAATGAAGACGGCTCTACAGACTGTTTAAGAAAAAAAAGAAAACAAAATAGAACAAAATAAAATATAAAAAAAATAAAAAAAACTTAAAAATTTTCGTTTATAATTTGTCGCCGATATTTGGTGGCTTCTGCTAAAAATGATGATAGGATGCGCCAATTTTCTCCGTTTAAAATGCTTTGGAGTTCAAACTTGTTTAAAGTGATGCGACGGAAGTGGAGATATCGCACCTCTCTAAGGATAGTGCCGGTAAGTGTTCCACATTTTCCGTCTCACGCATATTACAAAGGCTGCAGTCCAAGTCCCTTCTGTGTGGCCTAAAGTTTAATGCAATCATTTCGCACCTCGCCTTAAAAATATTGCTAATGCAGTTTGTTCCTAGGCTATCTTGATTGACCCAAGTTGTGAGTCAGCTTTTTATAAGTGGACCTTTCAGTGCTCTGTCTAGCTCGGTTAATAAAGATTTGACGCTCTTCTTCGCAAAGCATTCTTATGACTTCAGCTTGTGTATGACGCCATCCTTGTATATTGTCCCAATCAAAGTTTAGCCCGCAGTTGTTTGAAATAGTGGACCAGTCGTCAAAAAACTGAGTTTTCCCAAGAAGAGTACAGAGTATAAAAACAATAACATCAATCGACCCTACGGATTTGAAGTTCTAAGCAAAAATATCACCAGAACTTATGACGTTACCATAAAACAAAACAAAAGTGCGCTTGGACTTGTATTTACTAAGTTTACTTTACTAACCTTGGTATAAATGCAAAATTTCACACACTTCCTATGGTCAGTGTTGTCTCTACAAATGATGTTGCCCGGCATCTGATCGTCGAGCCCGTTTATCATCTGAAACCGCAATCAAATCCATGCCAGGCAACAAAAAAATACAATTACCGCGACTCTGCGACTCGATGTATGGTGAGTTGAATAATGACAAGAAAAAACTGATTGTAGTTGCAGTGCCCTTTGGTTAGGTTTTGTTACACACTGCAGCTACATAAAGTCGAATATGCCCAAGCCGTCCAAAAGTTTCAGGATTATCTTGGAGAGCTGGATTGGTGTAGATATCGTAAGCATCGAGCGCACTTAAGCACTTCGAATACGGTGCGAGTCTATGGCTAAAGGTGTCCAAAATGCCAAAAGCCTATCCCATGATGAAATTAGTATAAGGTGGTCCCGCCCGTAAAAGCTGTATCAGGTCTGCAAAATTCCTAAAAACGAGAGGGGTTTACTCCGGGCTTCGAAATTGCGAAGCGAATTATAAGAAATCGATAGATACAGTGGTTAAAAAACTGCAATAAGTTTCACTTTTGAGAAAAACGGAAGCCGCAATGGAAGCAGCAGCACAAAAATGATTAAAAACAAGCGAACAGCAGCAGCAATTGTCGCTTCATGATTTTTTATTTGATAAACTTACTATCGGTGGCACTGCTGTTAAATAAGTTGACCATGCTTCCAACCTCGGAATAAACTTTAATAATACTTTGTGTTGGAGTTATCATGTAGCAAAGGCAATAGGAAAAAACTATGGTATGCTTGGGCAACTATCTTTGACTTTCTGACAAGAAACCTCAAATTGACTGTTGCAAAAACGTGGCTAATACATTGACATTGTTCTATGGTATCGACATTTTTGGAAGCTGATGATGCACAAATTACTAGGGGCTTTTAATTCCATTTGCCAGATATATTTATGACCGTAAACTCACTGACCATTTAACACAATTTTTCAATATCATTTTTGGGCTTAATATAAAATCGTGGATTAGCCTTAGAATTCTTGTTTTTCTACACACTCTTTGAACTCATTGAACCTTATATGTCCTAGAATGCATCTTTCAATGTCCAAAAACTAATTCTCGCAGTTGGAACGAACTCCCAGATAAGCTTAAACTTATAACGAAACTAATTAATAATATCAAACTCCTCCTTTTTGACATAAAATATAAAAAATTAGTTCCAATTGCTTGATCTTTTCCTTAAATTCTATAGATGTAGTAAATGTCTTATTGTCTGACAACATATTGGAGAGTCCCAATTTTTTTGATCATGTACTCGATGGCATCCTCTGTAAGCTCGTCCATGCTATTTTTTAAGAGATAGCTCAATCGAAGTAACATCATCAGGGTTAGCATACATCGCAGTAACATCATAGGGATCAGTACAATTTTCTTTTTTTTTTCCATCTTTGGGAACATAAATAAAATTCCCTGCCTCAATTCAATGCAAAATTAAATTTTTTGTCTGTTCACGTAAGGGTTAAAGACCTACGAACCTACTGTGTTGACAGCCAGCTGAGCACTGACAATAAAATACTAAACGAGAGAGCCGCTCACACGACGGGACCACCTTATACTTATTGCATCATGGCCTATCCCATGTGAAAGGAACTCATAATTCTGCCGGCGTCGCAGCAGACACACGTAAAGAGAGAGAGAGAGAGAACACGTGTGTTATATAAATAGCAAGCTCGGTGGCTTGCTCTCTTACAACGCGCGTGTTCGGCTATATGTTCTCTCACGAGGCATTTGTTCGTTTGATTGTTGCTCGTGTTTCGCTGCTACGCAAGCAAGTGCAATGCTTGATGGTGTGAGTTTGGAGACGACTGCTCTATGGCTATGAGCTGTTTCTTAAAGACGGGTAGAATCGTCCAACAACATCAGAAAAAACCACCCTTATAAGCGAGGCTAGTGCTCGAGTCGAGCAGCGATCCAGTCTAGGTCGCACAGAATTGTTTTTTTCTTAATAATTTTTTTTTGTTTTTATAACTCACTTAGAAGCAAGGTAATTGCTTGTGCGACAGAGTGGCGCCAGTCGCGGTGTAACCACCACAGTTTTTCAGCAGAGTTCGCCAAGAAGAGAGGATGGAAAATGTGACTCTCTCTCTCTCACTGACACTCAGTGATGCATAACTTTGGCAAGCATTCATTGTAAATTGCCGAGTGTGTTCGGCTCCCAGGCGCTACAGCTGGGGATCACTGGTTTAGATGTACAAAAACACTGATCTACTGAGTTATCATTCGATTATGATCATCTATCGCTCGATTAAACTCTACTTTAGCTTTCAAAACAGTTAAATTCTCCCGCAGTAATCGCACCCTCCCATCCTTGATGCACCTGGTGTGTTTTGGGATATGGGCTGACTTTCTTATCATGCGATAACATCAAACAAAGGCAGTTTTTAAGTGCTAAATTCCATTTCTTTCTATTAAAGTGCAACTGACGCATCAGACTGGTCCAAAAAAACAAAAAAAAAGTAATAGTATTAGTACGTCTTAACCCCCTCTCAGTTCGCCCTCTGCACGCGTGGTTTAATCACTTTGATTTGAGTCAGACACAAGAGAGAGAGAGAGAGAGCGCCCTTCGCCTCTGGCATTACGCAAGCCATTTTTTATTGGCAGTTGTTACCAGGTCTAGCGACTAACTCTTTGACCCGCACCCACCCCCTCCCACCCTTCCAATGATTATGTGTTCCAAGTATCACGAGGTGGGCATTTGATGCTGATATTTCTTGATGATTGCTTTAATCTCGTAATGCACTTTAGAGCCGCAATCAATGTGTGGGGAAACTGTACGAAAAAAGTAACGTTTAGATCAAAGTCGAGAGTTTCGAAAATGTTTCCGATTTTCGTTCAGTATTTTGCACGATCTTGAGCCAATTCCAGTTAACTACGAACCGAAGCGAACTCAGGCGCCTAATGGATAGGTCTTCTTGGAAAAGAAAGCGGCCTGGCCAAAGGCCCCCAAAGCCAAAGTCATGGTTGAGCTTCATGGTGAGGCCTCTGGTCAGACATTGGGCCGCCGTTGCCGCAGCCGCCTGAAGCATAAAAATGCGCGCTGACCGTATAAAAACGCGGGATATGACGAGGGGCTGTACATGGGAAAGGCAAGGCAAAGGCACAACTTTTATTAACTTTTCCAAGAAATGGAATTTCTTGGATCCTGTGCCTGTTTTCGCTTCGCTTGTGCTGACTTTTTAATGCGAAGCTGGAAGCTTCATCTGCAGGTATCCAACTCACACACACACACACACACACACACACACACTCACACACTTATGCTTCGCCATAAGCTTCAGGTGTTTCTGCTTTGGTCTTCCTTTTTGCCTGGGCCTGTGCCTGTGCCTTTGCCTTTGCCTTGGACCAGGGCTAGTTAGCGGCGGCATTCTTTCGTGCGGTTGCTGCAGGAAAGGGGTTAAACAGAAAGGGGGGTCTTGGTCGTCGTCGTCGTCGTCGTCAATTTGAGTCAATTTCTGTTTTGTAGTCGAACGTGAACGAAATGAACGAAGCGCATAAATAACGTAAAAACAAAACAAGAAGAAGTCGACGAGAAGTAGAAGAAGAAGAAGAAGCAGTAGAAGGCACTGCCTGGGCTCCAAACAGTGGCGTAGCTAAGCAGGGTTCACTGTAATATGACAACTAAACTTAAGTTTTGAAGAAAAGCTTTAGAGGATGACATAACTTGAACTTGCTGAGAAGTTTAATTCCCAAAATGTTAATAAAACTTATGCAAACATTTTGAGCACAGAACGGGTCCTTTTCGTCCTTAAGCTTGCTTGGGCTAGGCTCAGGGCTGTCGAAGATTCGTTCCAACAAATTTATTAGAAGATGGCCAGAGTGAGACAATACACAGAGATAGAAAAATATGCAAAAGCTACACGAAAAAGTGGGATTTCTACACGTTTTGACCGGGATTTTCAACCCATAACGTTTGTGTAGCTTTTCTGAAATATTGAAATTCTACACGTTATGTGTAGCTTTTCTGCACGTGGCGTGTAGCTTTCTGAATTCTTCAGTTTGACGTTTCTACACGCGCCGTGCAGCCAATTTTGTTTTCTCTGTGTAATAACACAGGGATTGGTTCGGTATATTCACACGTTATTGTATATTTTTTGCAATATGCTCTTAACACTAACAGGGCCGAGTCTTACTATTACTTATCGATATCCTTAATCTTACCCTTCCTTCTGCTTATCGCCTTCACGGATCTGTTGCATCAACAGCTCCCTCCGCAACTACGGTGATTAGGATTTGACGCCTGGTCACGTTGAACCTTTTGTTTTGACTCGCCGGCTCTCCGTCTTCGCCTACCTCTTACGGACAGTTCTACTTGGTCTGCGCTTTGACCCGTAGAGACAACCGCTCGTACTCGTCAGCTCACCGAACGCACAACTCTGCGATCTCCGCTCTTACTCTGGCTACTTTGTCGGCTACGGAACGCCTTGGCACGTCGATAATCCTCTCTGGCTCTTCGGCTCACCGTCTCTGCACGACTCTACGATATTCTGACTCCTTGTTCCAGTTCACAATTCTCTCGGTCCTTAAGGGATCCTTTTGTGCTTCCTTGGAATCAGATCCTTTACCTCCTTCACTATCCACTGAGCCTTAGATTGTCGACACGCACTCGCAGTAGTTCACCGTAAGACACTTGAAAAAAAGGAGAGCTAAAATTAAGTTAAAAAAAAATTGATTTGATCTCGACCTTCGGATTGATATTTCAAGTAGGATTGGAACAATCCTAAAAGGCTCATTTCAAGTACGCATCCCACTTAAAAATCAAATGATTCTTACTCAAGATTGAAGTAAGTACGGAATTCCACTGTCAAAGCGAAAAGAAACCGAGGGCAAGTTCGAAACTAAGAGAAAAAAAACTCTAAATGGTTACACACACATACACAAATTTTTCTGAAAGCTTCGCAGTTATAACTGCCACCAATTTAGCAAGCGGTTTGCAAACCAAGCTTAAGGTAAGATTGCTTTTGCAAGCGTTGTCGTAGGGCAGCCTCCGACATTTACAAAACATTTTCTATTGTAAGCGATTTTCGCATGTTGTTTCGTCGCATGACACAAAACTATAAATTTCGTTTTCATACCATCACTCTCTCTCTTCTCTGCAGCTGTCCTTCTTCTGTGCAAGGGAAAAGAAAAAAATTACAGCTCACTTTAAGCGAAGAAGTGAAAAAAAATTTTCAGTAAGCCTTGAGCGAAGGCGAGCAAAAAAAAAGTGTATAAGTCATTCCAGTTGTGGTTGCTGAAGAGCAAAGAAGCCAAAATTTCAATTTAAATGAAATATTACGTGCGCTTGTAAATTTGTTTAATATCGGCATCAAAAAAATAAAGAAGTGTTGTGCACTGCGCCAACGAAGTTTTCCAACATTTGTGGAACAGCGAGGTTGAACGTCTAGAACAGGAGATTGAAATTGAAGGAAATTTTCACGAAGTCGTGGAAAAAACTTATGAATGACGGAGTTGCAGAGCCTTCACTGTCGCCACTGCCATTCGTCACAAGTTAGAAAGCTTTCATTCAGTTTATAGTCAACTATGATTGCAGAAACTTTCACTTGTGAAAATGGAGCCAAGGAAGATGATTTTGTATTTGCCTCGAACTCTTTTTTTTCAATACGCGAAAAATCGTGTTAAGACTATAACAACACCAAAAATTAGCACAATATAAAATAAAACATTCTTGATAACGTTATGTTCCTTTTTTGCTTCTCTCAATTAAAAGACATCAAGTTCCTTTTTCTTAAATGTTATTTTAAATATTTCTTTATTATAACTTATATAAAAAACCTATAAAAACCTCACAATAAACGGCCTGGAATTAAAAACCTTATTATACGCAGATGATATAGTGGTCCTCGCAGAAACACCCAAGGCTATGCAAGAGAATATCAATGCTTTAGAGAAGTATTGCAAGGAGTGGGGGCTCACAATTAACTGCGAAAAATCAAAACACTGGAAAAGGCATGCGTTTGCGGAAAAATGGCAACTGGGCGACATTGATTTAGAGGTGGTAAAATCATACAAATACCTAGGAGTCTGGGAGAAAAACTAACAGATGCTAAAGTAGCGATAAATAGTACTTGGAGAACGATGCTAGGCAAAAAAAAGGTTCCTACCTGCACAAAGTATAAGCTGTTTAATGCCGCAGTGAGGGCAATAATGTGTTATGGAGCACAAGTATGGGGGATACAACGATACAAAGAAGTGGAAAGTCTTCAAAGATACTTTCTTAAGAAAATTTTTCGTCCACCACAATACACTACAATACGGACTATCGTTACTTCATTTATATACAGTTAATCTGCACTTCGATTATATGCAAAAAGCTATAACCATGGAAGAAAGAAGGGTACCTAGGATATTGGCAGAATATATATTAAAAGAACGTCTGCAATGTTTCAGAGATGTTTCATGGAGTTCGACTGAATCTTGAAGATAACGCGACATGAAAAACTTGGGCTAAGAACATCACAATTAAAATGGATGCAGCATATAGGATGAAATTTGTTAAAGAATCCCGGAGAAGATCTGAGCGAATAATTTATGGGCAGCTGCACTACGATCTGGGAGAGAATAATTATTTCTCCGATGAGTTCTCCATTGAAGGAATAGGTGAGATATTGAACTTGAACTTTATCCCGAATGTCACGAGGAGTGACACAAACTGCCCTCTTTGTAACAGGAGGGAGCTAGAAAATGTCATTCATTTCATTGGAGGTTGCCCGATTCTTCGGGAACTCCGGCTCTCAATTTTCGGATAAATGTACCTTGTTTCCGCACGAAATACTAAACATCCTCAACGGCGCGGACTGGTCGAAGCTGCAGAGTTATGTGATTAAAGCAGAGATGGGCATGCACACATATCGTCACACTTTTCACACGCATACAAGCACAATTTGCGTGCGCCGCATTCGTGTTCTATAAATAGCTTTCAATGCTTATAGCGTACGTGTGATTTTGTGCAGTCGGCCGCGGCAGAGGTCCTACGCACACGCTGCCTCGTGTGCATTGGAACGTCGCGACGCGCCCATCTCTGGATTAAAGCCTTAGCATATAGAAATAGAATCATAACGGGATTATTTTAAAAGTAAATGATGTTTTATTTAATGTATTACTTATTTATAATATTTGTAAATCATGCTAGCACTAATCCTCAAACCCAAAGAGCATGGCTGAACGATCTGGTATCTGGGTAAGACCCGGGAAGTTAGATGTATTAGGCTACGTGTAGAGGGTGCTAGGTTGTGAGCGACAGACGGTTCTTTAACCAAGTCGCCTAGAAACTAAACTTTTTATTTTATTATTATTATTAAAAAAAACTATAAAAACCTATAGAACACTTATAAAATTAATGTTCAAAGCGAAATGTATTCTTAGTAAACAAAAGAACTGAAAAAGGCTAGTTTAATTAAATTTCAATTTTTGCTTAGGATTAATAATGAAAAACATAAAGAACTCTCACAAAAAAAATGTTCAAAAGAACAGAGAAACCGCTAATTAAATAGAATTTTAATTTTTGTGTTATTTTGAATAAAAATAAAAACCAATAAGAACACTCACAAAATAAATGTTTAAAACGCTTAATTATTTCATTCATAATACGTGTTTTGTAAACGTATTTACAAAGCTTGTGGAAAGCGTATTAAAATTACGCTTACGTCATTATTTTACGTGTTTTTGCAATCGTCTTTTATAAGCTTATAAAGATGGGTCCGTTTCGATTATAAAACGCTAATGTCACAGCAGCGTTTTATAAGCGTTTTGCTTACATTTGCAAGCTTACAAAACGTGTATTTTTATATGAAATTGATTGCTGGGTATAGGTGATGTGGGTTTTTTGCACTAACCGTTGCCTTGGAATTTCCTAACAGTTATAGTATTTCCAGCTAAATTGCAGTTAATGCACACAAAGAAATCTGCGGTTAAATTTAAACGATATTGTGGGTTAGAAATGCGCCAACCCACAAAGTAGGTAAAATTAACCAAATTTTATAGTAACTTTCTCGTAAACCATTACGTAAAGAGAACTAATTGCTGTAGTAAATAATCTAACCGAAATTCTCGTTTAGAAATGCGCCAACCTACAAAATTAGTAATATTTACTGATGGTCACAGTAAGTACTTTTCTTAATGTGTTCACTGTAATTTTACCATAAAATTAGTAATTTAACAGCTGTTACTCAACTGAAGAAAAGTAGGGTTGGATACTATTTTAGCTGTCACACAAGTTGCCAATCTACTTGAGCTTATCATCAACCTTAATACCCCCATCCACCAATTTTGGTTCTGAAACAATTGTTTGAATTAAACATATTTTTATTTTATTTAAAAAATGTTTACTTACTTGGGGGGGATTCGAACTCTGGGCCCTTGGGCTGAACACGATTGGACGGACCCAGTTACGCTAACATATTACTCTAACATATTACTTGTATTGAATCTGCCTAACCACATGCACGAAAAATTTCTGAAATGTCGCATAAATGAGACCACTAGTAATTCTCAAGTTCAAATTCAGTGAAAGTACAAATAAAATATAATGAAATTTTCACAATCAACAATTTTCGCGGTTAGATTTACTGTCGGTAGAGTTAATCCGTGAATCAACAAAATTCATTTAAAAAGTTATACTATTTTTGCGGTAAGATTTACTTGTACAGTTGCAATTGCTGCAAAAACAAAGTATGAGATGAAAAAATCACGTCAGAGTCACTATTTCTATGGTAAAGTTTTACTGTAGTAGCAGTAACTCATTAAAACCACAAAATATGTGAAAAAATATTTGTAATTAAATTTACTTTAAAGCAGGGCTGCAAACCGGTTTTGAACCGAACCGGTTCGAACCCGGAATTCCGACATATTTTTTACTGTGAACCAAACCCTGAACCGAACCACGAGGACGAAAATAGATGAACCCGAACCCGTTCCGAACCCAAGCTTTTGGGTTGGGTTCAAAAAATGAATGTCTTCGATTGGTTATTTCCTCCTTTTCGCACTCCCAATGGTTATTAACATACTTACATATATGTATGTAAAATGTCCATATGTTAAACAAATGTTGTGTTAAAGTGCTATTGCATTACTTCTTTGCTTACCTATGTACATACATATGTATACATACATTCATACGTATGCGTATACAATACAATACAATACTTCCAGTCAGAGATATTAATTTGTAATATACTACAAATTCAATGTAAAACCCTATGTACACTTCACAATGTATTGCACGTTTTATTTTTTATCTTATACATATACATATGCGCCAATTTAACCAACCCGGTGCATGCTACTGCAGAAACATATCAGCCGAATACAAACAGAAGTGTGTGCCACACGCTGCATGGCCAATTTAGCTATTTTTCCCACCATATATAGCTGTTTTGTAAGATCGAAAGCCGGAATCCATTCAGTTTTCTAGCTAATTATTTGACATTGTTTAGCTATTTTAAATTAATCTTTGTTAAGTTTTAGCATTTTTAACAGACGATATTTTGTGGGAAAAATTAGCCACGCACCAAAAATTGGGCGCAAAGAAGAATCGAAACAGAAAGAGACAGAAAACACACAAGTCAGAACAATTAAAACGCGCATTTCTTTTTATTTGAGAAGTCTTGACTGAGAAGGTGTGAAGCAATGACGACAAATTTATAATTTACGAAATTCACGCAAACTAAATACGACCGACGGGCATGCAGCAAATTTAATACGGCACCTTCAAAAGAAGACAAAGGCATTTTTGCTCAAATCATTGTGAAAAAAAGTTCCAAATGTGGCGAATAAACACCAATCGATGCTCAATTTTGTGAGTAAAAGACTGATTAAAGTGCATACGAGAAAGCATAATCAATCGGACTAAAGATTTATACACTAGCAATGAAGGAAGTCCCTATCCAGGAAACGAGCGACAATCTCACGTCTATTATAATCTACGTCTTACAGTCTTACAATGTATTTATGCTTCAGGTGTATACCTATTGTATTGTAATTTTGTATATATTGGGTAAAACTTGCAACGAACCAAGGTTCGAACCAAAACCAACGCCCAAAAACCTTGAACCTCATATTTCCGAACCTTAACCGTTGTTAAATTTTGGTTCGAACCTGCAAACCGGAGGTTCCGAAAAAATTGTTGGGTTTGCAGCCCTGCTTTAAAGTACAGTTGTTAAATGCAACAACTAAACACGTGCTAAAATAAATACGTGAAACTTATAATTTCTTCGGTAGATTTTACTGTTAGCATAGTTACCAAACCAACAAGAAAACCACATGCATAAAAAAATTGGAAAAAAGTTACTGTCAGCGTAGTTAATTTTACCCACCAAATTTTTTTTGTGTGTGGGTCAAGTCTATTGAAGAGATTTCATTAGCGAACAGCCTCAATTGTAATGTTGCTTGTGTACTGTTTTTACAGTTGCAGAGGTCGCAAAAATCGGTGAAAATAACCCGGCACATGGAATTAAGGTACCAAAACAACCTTTAACAGCGTTCAATGCTTCTCTTTGGTTGTGAGAGGAGACAAACACATTTTTTTTGTATATTTTTTCCTCTCAGGTCTGGCTGGGACCTTTTGGCAAAATTCTCGCATTCAAAAGGTCTTCTTCGTATGTATGTAATGCTCGGCTAACAATATGAATGAATGCGATAAACTATATGCGCTCTCTCGTTCATTCTCACACTGACTCTCTCTCTCTCTCTCTGCTTATGCTTAGTTCCCAGCGGCGCAAATTGCCATTACAAAATCGATTACTCCTAGATTACTTTACCTTTAGTATGAAGGAAATAATCGCATACAATCTGCATTACTATGCCGTATGCATGGCCGCTTTGTAAGCGGGGTGCGCACATCCTGCATTACTAGTAATAAAATAAGTATGCCAGAGCCGAACTGCCATCGGATTCCCATTACGAATGTGTATATATCTTTTTAAATTGTAATGCAGAATGTTCGCAGTCCGTTTACAATTCAACACACAATTTAGGAATCGTATACTCAGTCGTAAAGCACTTGTAATACGATTCAATTTACTAAAGATGGAAAAGTATACGGGTGGGTAAAGTACTTGTTTTACGATGCAATGTACTATTGATAGAGAAGTATATGGGTTGGTAATGCACGTGCATTACAGCCTATATGAATGGGTAATGATGTAGTAATGCAGTGGTTAAATAAAATGTATGTTTTTACAAAGCTTTAAACTGTCCAGACTACAAATGGGAAATACGTCGTTATCAGGGGGCATGTTCTTTTTCGTCAGCTTTTTAAGGATGACCGATATATCAATTTGGCATTTTTAAATTTTTGGTTGACTCTACATAATTGAGTTTTCAACTTTGCGAGTTGGTTTTCCCGAAATCAACTAACAACTAAGCCAAATTCAAGTGACTCCTAGCCACGTATGTGTCAAGTCACTGCTACACTTACACAGTTGTTCTGCATACGAAAACAAATTTAGAAAATAGAAGAAATGTCAAAAAATGCTTATGGATGAGGGGGGAAAGCACATAAGCGAACGAAATAGACATCGGCTCGTGTGTGGCACGATTAGTTGTTTCAGTTTGTTTCCGATTACTATCTTTTTAACGAAAAGCAGCGGTTGTATTGCATTACTTTTTCGTCAGGCGTAATGCATACTTTCGGCAGCACATGTTGAGCTCTGCGCCGCTGGGTTCTATCGCACGCTAGAAAAGCATTCGAAAAGCTTCATTTTAATGAAAAAAGATCTTTAACTACTACCTGAAAAATCAACATAAAATTAATTTTTACCCCCATTTTAACACAACATATTTTAACACTTGCAGGCAGATCAAGTTTATTTTCAATTTTTGCCACGCCCCCTCCCGCCCCCGCAATTTGGAAAAAACGTCATATCTCCTACAGTTTTGAAGATAGATCGTTCGTACCTTTTAGAGATACCTTGTAACAAAATTATTTATCGATTTGCTGAAGGAATGATAAAGATCGGATGAACGATACTCAAGTTATGAGCAAAAAACGGCCAGTAAACACCCCCACCCCCCCCCACCCATCACCACAGCATTCTATTGAACGGCAATATTAGCGAGAGAGAGAGAGAGAGAGAGTGAAACTTAGAGATGAGCGCGTATAACTCGTGAGCAAATGCGAGCTGCGACGTTAAGGGTACAGAGTATGTTATACTCGGGCTTGACCGACTTTCTTTCTTGTTTTTTTTTTAAAACAGCCCGAACAATAGAAGTATATTTAATGTTTGCAAATTGAGAAATAGCTTAATAGCGTGGACAATTGAACCGGCAAAAAAACCGCTATTTCGCAGCTCCAGTGGCTTAAAACCGAACCGATCCAGTCCAAATTCCCGTACGGGTTGCCCTCCTTAACAGCACATTTGTGCAAAGTATCTGAAAACCAAAAATGCAATGACAATACATTTTTCTCAATTTTTATTCAATTTGAGGAACAATATTTGTTTTATTAAATATGAAGACAAGTTGCACCTCAAGTCAGACATAACCAATTTTAGAGCAGAAAATGCCCTTTCAACTGACACTTGGGTTACTGGCACGCAATGGAGCACTTTCGCCAATTGATACAACCGCGGACACATGTACGTTTTGTCCTCCCAATACTTTATTATATTCTCCCTTTTTTCAATTGGATTGGATATTATAATTCATTTATTTCGGTTATCGCTAATTTAATTTTAGGATCATCTTCCCCATCTGTCTCCTCATTTCCAATTAAATTAAGAAACTCGTTAAGAATGCTTTGTAAAGTAGTGTCAACGTGACTCGTCGATGGATGCGAAACTTGCAATGAAACGGGGTCCTTCTGTGATTCTTACAATTAAAATACATTTTAGGATCTATATGAATACTACGCATTTTGAAAAAAGTTACCATTTTATTATGGATTTCTGGCAAATTTCAGTTGAATGAGATTTTTAAGTAAAACCCTGCGAATTCGCGGATCCAAGTAAATTGAAGAGATAACAGCTTCATTCGCCAAGAGACTTGTTTCTCTACACTGTTTCTAGCACTGAATCGATCCAAATTGTGGTATGCTTAATATTGATCCTTCAAGGACATGTGATATAGATCATATAGATCATAGATATATGACTACTTTTGTTATGCACCGCTTGGTTTAACAGATATTCTAAATCAATTTTTATTTTCAATTTTTATTTTAAAAATTGAGAATAAAAGTTTATCCTGTTTTTGAATTGGTCACTCGAAATTCGGATATGGGGTGTCTCCAAAAATATATATAGAACACTTAATTGGCTTTGATTTTTTTAAAGCCCATAACTCTTATTTGCGATCCCTGGTCTTAAATAAACTGCAGAAGCAGAGAAATGAAGCAGAGACATTAAATTTCTAACAAAAGAAAGACCATTTTTTATTTTTGACACTTCAATCCAAAATAAGATTAGTTAATTTTCCCTTTTTAAATGATAAGTTAGTTGCAGCAGCTGTTTCGGGAACTGAGTTATACAGATAGATTAATTACAGCAAATTGGTAAACAAAGGATATTCCAAAATGTTGTAATTAATATCTATTGATTTGTGTTGTTTATATTGAATTATACTCAACCATAGACCTTGAGCCAGCAAGATGTAAACTTTGACTAAAATCAAAACAGGTCACTAAACCCCATAAATGCAGATAGCCGAAATGGCGCAGTATAATTGAAAATAATTTTTCTGGCGTTCTCGTGAAAAGTCGAATCTCTTGAATATTTGGAAAACTAACTTTAAATAAAACTCGGTATTAAGTTCATTTATAGTTTTTGAAACGTAGCTTAAAAATAAAAATATATTTTATTTTGTTTTGTGTAGCCGTTAAGTTTGCTTCCCGCCAATAGGAATAACTGAAGTGCATCCCATTGATTAGGTGATAATATGATTTTTTTTCAATGATAGCCAACTTGTCATGGCAACTCTGGGAGCTCTTTTAATTCGAGCACTCTATTGGGGCTCCAGGCAAAGTGATGAATAGATGTTTCGACAAAGATTTTCGATATCAGGTGGAAGTTTTTGAGCATAAAAGGAAAGAATGGCAAGTGCAGTGGATGTAAATTAGACTGGAATCCATACTTAAAATGGCTTTGATGACATTTTTGCCGATTAAATTTTGTAAAGTAAATTTCTTTCTTTCGCGATTTTGGAATCTGGACAGCAAACTCGTAACAAATTGGAATAAGAATGGCATATTGTGAATTATAAGAAACATGATGAGTGCTCAATAAGCTTTGGTTTTTCTGTGTTTTAAGAAAATTCAGTTTCGCAAGATTTTTCTGTTTTTTGTGAGCTTCCCGTTTATCGTTTTTACAAGTACTGCATTATTATCGATATTTTCTTATATGATAGTTCAATTCTATACATTAAAGTATTACTTAAAAAAAACTTTCAGTTTTCAATTTGTGCTTTTGATTTTATGAACAAATTGTTTGCTATATAAAAAGTTCCATTTTGGAGCATTTACTCCAAAAGTGGCAACCTTTTGAAAGGAACATTTTGCATTTCAGCTCACACAGCTTATGACCGACTGACTGACCTGGACCTGTTATTGTGTTCAACCACAGCCACTGAACAGTGAGCGCGATTGCAGCACACATTCGGTAAAGGGTCGGGCTTCCCTTTTCGGGCCAACGTTAGCAGAGCGAACTGAAAATAGGGTTGAGAGTTATTTACGAGCTATGGTTGTATGCAAACTAATGACCTCGAGCCGGCTAGAGCTTGCTGTCGTTCAAAAAGTAAAATCGTGCTCTTGTGAGATGCTTTTTTTGGTGTCAAAATAGCTTTAAACATCGAGCTAAAGTCAATCTCGGTCATTTTTGATGCAATTCTTTTTCGAATTGAATGTAGTTCGAGTATCGGAGCTAAATATAATCTCGGGTATTCTTGCACCAAGCCGACTTCAAGATCAAATGAAGTACGAATATCGAGCTTAAATCAATGTCAGACCTTCGGGCTCGAATTACATGATAAAATCAATCAAAAATTCGTACTCAAATCCATTCTTCTTGTACTTGGATTGAGAAAATCCTGGTTTGACCGACTTCTGACATCGTTTGAGCTTGATTTTAGCCCGGATATCACTGGTTTGTTTCATTCGGATGGAATTGGTAAGACATCTTATTTCCCTGAAAGGTTTATAGTATTTGGCATCAAGACAGTAAAGAAGCTAAAATTCGTATCACAGAAAAACGAGAGCTTTAACTAATGCCGAATATCGAAAATGGGAACAGGCTTGTATAAAGCTAAGTTCACACAGGCAAATAATTAGACCAAATTTTGGGATATTTTGATGAAAATGTGGCTAAATAGCCATGACTACAGATTTTGCAGGACTTAAAACATAAGCTATGGGTCCATTCACTAATAATTTGATCATATATGGCCGAGAAGTTTGCCAATTTGGCCAAATTTTCAACAAAATTTCCTAAAAATTTGTTAAATTATTTGACTTTATGAACTTGGCTTAAGTCGGGACTTACATTATGAGGCAAACACTTTATACAAAGAGGAAACAAAAGCTTTGACGTAATTTTATATACCAGGGTTGCCCAGAATGAGCTTACGGCCGCGTGAGAACAAATACAAATGCACAAAATATATCTCAAGCAATAATAACAACAACGCGATTTTTGTTTGTGTGTGTGTGTATGCCGCCATGAATAGCGAAAAGAGTTGGGCCACTACGAGCGAGGCGAGCGCTAACTACGAATAAACAACATTGTTGTTGCTTTTGAATTTGCCAGAGATATAGGAGAGAGAGAAGAGAGTCACATATGCAGTTGTTGCAGGTCTGCACGCGCCAACAACAAAACCTTAGCTCGAAAAGAAAGAGAGGAGAGCACGCATATGAAATTGTTGTTGCTTAATGTAGGCTTATGGCGCGCGTGGACCGTATACGCGCGAGCTATTACTTTGCATCAAACAAAAACGAATGCGAGGCTTGGGCACCCCTGTTATATACAGTCGAACGTTCTCCACAAAGAGAGGGCGAAAATTTGACTGTCTCTCTCTCTCTAACACACAGTGATGCTTGGCTTCGGCAAGCATTCCGGTGTGAATTGCCAAGACTATGAGCTAGCTTTCGTACGCTTACTCTTGTTCACTTAAACATAATAGTAGCGCAACTGCCTGGCGCCCCCCCTTCGAGTCGACGTCCCTGTCTACCCAACGCCAACACACACAACGCCACAAACGACCGACCGACCGACCAGAGTCAGACCCGCGGACGCCTACGTGCTGCAATGGCGCTGCCTGCCCCCGTTCGTCTGCCCGCCTGCCTGCTAATGCAGCTGTGCACAGTGGGGAGCACGGTGCAGCGGGGGGCGGGGGAAATGCTATCGGTATCGGTGGCCAAGACTCTGGCGCACTCTGGCAGACACACTGGCAGGCGGCTCTTCCTCTTCCCCAGTCCGCAGTCGTCGTCGTCGTCGCCGCATAAAGCGCCACACCGTGCTGCAGTCACACAAATGCACAAACATGCATACATACATACATACAGTTGTGTGTAGGCTTGTATCTGTGAGTAGCTGAGAGTTCACTGCTGCTGCTGCTCTCGCGCTGCTGCTGTCGCAGTCGCTGCTGTTGCTTCTGCTGTGTATGTATGTGTGTGTATTTGTGTGAGGCACATTTGTATTTTTAGTACAAGATTGTTGTTTAAACAAACAGGTTTTTTTTTTACACCGCCAGCCACATAACTCGTCTGTCGAGCTGACGCCTCCGCCTGTTGGCTGCGCTGTTGTCGATTTTCAACGACAGCGACGAAGCTTAGCTAATTTTCCATGGCAGTCAGGCCCTGGCGCCAGGCAGCCAGAAACCAGTTCAACACCAAAAACTGCAGCCCTGGCTGAAAGAATGACCAACAGGTTGAGTGGGAGGCGGGGTAGGGGGATGGGGGGGGAAGGATGCCAGGATGTACCATAGTTTGAAACAGGAGCTTTTTTTTTTTTTGGCGCCCCAATGTCTGTAGCGCACGGTGGCAATCGGCAAGGTGTACCTCAAGCTAATGTTATTCAATTTATTTTCGTATTCACACGTTTTGTGCTGGCACACTCACACACAGACATGTGCATGTGGGTGTTGCTCAGAATGAACGCCACTCAGAATGAATTCTAGACTCGCTCCAACATGTTGGATTCATTTCGTTTCGTCGTCGTCGCTGTGTCTGCGCTCGCTGGCTCGCTCTCTCTCTCTCTGTCTCTCTGATTCTCTGACAACACAGACACACACAGACAGACAGGTACCCAAACGAACAAGCATAGTAGTGCGGCTGAAGTTGGGCAACGTTGCATTCGATCGACACCAGACAGAATGTCGCCAGTTCATGCTACGCCGCCAGACATACTGTCGTCGTTGTTGTTGTTGTTGTTGACGTTGACGTCGCTGCCCAGTCGCAGTCATCGTCGTTGCCATCGTGGTCGTTTTCACACGCTGCGCCCGCCTTCAACTCTGCGATCTTCCCCCTCCCTACTAACATACACCCACCCCCTTCTTGAGAATGATTTTTTTTATTTTGCACATGCTCCTCCAACCCCCTCCCCCCCCCACACACACACACACACACAATTCGCTGGTATATAGCATGTACAATGCACATATGTTTGTATGAATGTGTGACCTCGACTTTGGTAACTGATCGATCAGTGCACGTAACCAGCCAAACTAACTTTTGTTGGCTAATCTCATGCATTCTGGAATGTTGCTCAGTATTTTTCCATACCAAAACAATTGGAAGGTACAAAAAAAAACAACAACAAAGAAAATGAGTCAACCAGAGATAGTTGGTGGTTTTTGATAACCCCATTGAAAATTGATTGAAACTAGTTGCATAATTTCAACTTAATGTGAAATAGGTATTCCTCTGCCCCCCTGGTATAGCTCACAGAACCCGTCAGTTCGTTTTCCGGGTTGGTTGGTTAGATTTAGATCCATTAACATCCACTTGGAATGGATACTTTTTTCATATCCTTCTTCTCATATGGCTTAAATGAGCTTTAGATATATTGGATACAAATCTAAGATCAATTTAACATTAAATTGATAATTTTAATCTTATTTTTACAATATTTTAACCAGCCAGTCAAAATGTTTACCGAAATTTTTCTGTGTACCAAGCTTTTGGGTAGGGTGCTCCAAAAAGTCTATTCTTAGAGAGTTCGCTCTGGCTTTTACCTAAATTTTTCCAAGCTCCGACACCCTAATACTGATCTTGGACCTCCCTAAACTTCTAATAATTTGACCAAAAGAGACCTCAAAGATTTGGTCTCAAAATTTTTCACATATCTGACAAAGCTCCGAAACATTGATTTCTATGACATATAGAGCTCTTGCCTTACTATCTATCTAATGGAGGTGTATATAGTGAAACAAACCCAGGCTATCCTGGAAAAACTCACACTACTTCGTTAGAAAGCGAAGCACCCGCCAAGCTGCTGCCTACGCGAGCGGCATACACTTACACTCCTTATATGATATGGCTAACTTCCAGATTCAAAGTGCTAATCTGAGAGCAGAGATCGTGGGCAAATTGAAATTTAAGCGTTTTTGAATGGGAATTTCTTATAGCTGCTCCTGAACCCACACATTCCATCTTACCCAAGAGGTTTGTGTTAAGTTAACCATTAAAAACTTTACAACGAATCCATACATATCAATATAGGAAATCTAGAAAAACAAACTAAAATTCTGCCTACAATCTAGCTAAGCCAAGTTTTAAACAATAATGTAGTTTAATACAAGTAGTGTTTAGAGCAGAGTTCCCCAGCCATAGCCCATGAATGCTTGCCGAAGTCATGCATCACTGTGTGTTACAGAGAGACACAGTCACATTTTCGCGCTCTCTGCTTGGGGAACCCTGGTTGAAAGCAGCGATGGTCACCAGTACACTTCGCTATTTACACATATACGAGCCGAACGCATGAAGAAGCTGAGGAGAAGAGAGCAAAAAGCCTTCCAGTCGCCGGCTAGACTTTGATGCTGTTAGCTCGAAGCAAATTCACGGCGCTTTATTTTCGCACACCAATACACTCTCACTTTTTGGACCCGCTCTCTTTGGCTAACGCTGATTTAGAGGTTCCTTTAAGACCCTTTGTACAATTTTCGTCCAGGTTTTTCTTAAGCCGGACCGAAAAATACATATGTATATGTAAGTAAACTGTAACTTTCTATGGGATTTCAATCTTTATTTTAATCAAGGCTGCAAACCGGTCCAGAACCGAACCCCTGAGAACGGGTTCGGTTCGGGTTTTTTGGGGTTCGCGAACCGGACCATGAACCAAGCGCTCTATATTTTTGACTCTGCGAACCTGAACCCGAACCGGACCACTTTTTCGAAAAAATAGGTTCGGTTCAGAAAATTAAATAGTTTGCCCAACGACACACACAAAGAAATACAGCAATTCCTTGTAATCTGACTGCTATCATTCAAGAAGTTCTCCAATCCTACGACATTACTCTAGGTCAGATTTATACTATCACCGTCGATAGCACTAGTTTAGAAAAAAAAAAATTTAATGACCCATTTCTACTGAAACTATTTTTAAGTGTAGTTTGGATTGGTGATCTCAAAAATCGATTTCAAAAATTTTTTCATGGCAACGTTTTTTAAATATGATTTTTTTTTAAATTTTTTCGGTAGGTGCCCTTACATTTTATGCCATATCTTAATTCATAACCGACCGATGGTGTCAAGCAAGATATGAATCGAAAGGTCATGAAATTGTCAATAATAACGTAGAATATTGTTTTCAAATCGGTTTAGAAAATTAAATACAATGACCAAAAATATTTCAAAAAAATCTATTTTTACTAGAAATCGATTCCAGAATCCCAGAACAGAACAAAAGTCGAAGCAAATATAAATGTATTTTTAAAAAATCTCAAAAATACAATTTTCCATATTTCAGCACTCAATTGCTCACAGCTCCTGTATTTATGTATAGATTTTGTTCATCGATATCTTATTTTTTTCGTAGAAAAAATAAAAATAGTTTTTTTGAAACGAAATTTATTGAGTTTTCAAGCAAAAAATTGATTTTTTTGAAATATTTTTTATTATTGTATTCAAACGACTTAACCGATTTGAAAATAGTGTTTTGTGCGACTATTGACCATTTAATTACCTTTCGATTCCTATCTTGCTTGACTCCATCTGACCATTATAAAATTAAAGATATCATAAAATGTAAGAGCACCTACCGGAAAAATGGGAAAAATTCATATCTAAAAAACGTTGCCATGAAAAAATGTTTGAAATCGATTTTTGAGATAACCAATCCAAACTACACTTAAAAATAGTTTCAGTAGAAATGGGTCTTTTTGGCTGTAAACTAGTGTAATGAATCGAATATGTGAATCAAAAGCATTTCTTGATTTAGACGATGACCAAGTTACCTCTGTAGATTCTATGGAGGACTCTATAATTACAGTTCGTTGCGCTAAATTTAGTAGTTACCGATATTTTTAAGGAAGTTTAGTTTGAAATTAGTAGAGTTCGCACACTTTGTAAGAAACTGCGTTCTCCACGGTTGCCACTTGAAAAAATTAAATTACACCAAACTAATTTCGAAAAAGAGCCAAATAATTTTCTTCTCCTTATTCATGTTATATTTTTATTTAATAAAATAAAAAATATCTCTTTCACAAAATCGTTAAATTATATATTCATTTCATTTCTTGAGTATTATTAAATGTACAAAAAAACCAAAAAATATTTTATGTATTAATTAGTTACTGTGGCAATAAAATGTTAAAATTGAGATTTTCGATGCCTCGGAATTAATTCTTTATTGTGTCCAAATTTCAAAACAATCGGATGAGTGGTTACAAAGATAAAACGGTAAAACAAAACAACGTAAGTCTTAAGAAGTCTGAATAAAAATTGGTCTGGAAGTCAAAATACTAAAATAACATCTTGATCTTATCAAAAAGACTTGTACGAGTATACTTAAAGAAAAACCGCTTCCAATCTGTAAAAATTTTCCACTTTACGACCAAATCCTTTTTTTGACATATTCATTAAGGGACGATTTCTCATCTCCCATATAGCTGCTATTTGCCAGATATACATTGAATTTCCTCTGTAGCTTAAAAAAATCGTAGAATTGTTTGAGATACTTTATTTGAAAGTTAAAGAGTTATACTTTCCGATAATATCATAGGGAGTCAAAATAAAATATCGGACTCCAAACTAAACGCGCCTAAACAGCTAACGCGCCTTAAGCTAAAGTTACTAAAAATCTAGACGTGATGGACCATTACCGAAAACAGATTTGTGTTTAGCAAAAGTGAATTATCTAGAATCAAGTCAAATTTTGGTGTCTTGTGTTGATTTTAAAGTAGATTGTAGTCTCGATCTGATTGAAATTCCGTATTCACATCTTTAATAATTTCAAGAATACAAATTAAATAACTTTCGATTTCTGATTTATTCATAAAATTGACTATTTCTTTTGGCTTAAATTAGACTTCTAGGGTCTGAGCCAAAGAAAATATTTTGGGAACAACCCATTGCTCAAGCAAGCTCGCGCAATATTTTTATACTCTGTACCGAAGGTACATAGAGTATATTAAGTTTGTGCAAAAGTATGTAACAGGGAGAAGGAATCGTTTCCGACCCTATAAAGTATATATATTCTTGATCAGCATCAACATCCGAGTCGATATAGCCATGTCCGTCTGCCCGTCTGTCTGTCTGTCTGTCTGTCCGTCCGTATGAACGAAGAGATCTCAGAGAAGGTAAGAGATAGAGGTTTGACATGTATGGGACATATATTTCTTATACTTGCAGGCAGATCAAGTTTATTTTCAATTTTTGCCACGCCCCCTCCCGCCCCCGCAATTTGGAATAAACGTCATATCTCCTACAGTTTTGATGATAGATGGTTCGTACATTCTAGAGATATCTAGTACTCAAAATTATTTATCGATTGGCTGAAGGAATGATAAAGATCGGATAAACGATACTCAAGTTATGAGCAAAAAACGGTCAGTTAACACCCACCCATAACCTAAGCATTGCGTTCAGCAGAAGCAATCTTAGTGAGAGAGAGAGACAGAGAGAGAGAGAGACGCACTGCGTTGTGCGTTGTGTGTTAACTTGCCGTTTGACTCGTGACCAAATGCGAGCTGCGACATTAAGGGTGCAGAGTATGTTATAGTCGGGCTTGACCGACTTTCTTTCTTGTTTTTCCTAAGGACAACCATCTTGTCATGGCTATTCCCAAAATTATGTGTGGTCTTACTTCGCAGAATTTTTGAAACTCTTTTAATTTCTGCGTCTTTTTCGGGTTCCATGCTAAAGAGCCAATTCCAATAAAAAAGTGCCAGTGAACCAACAGGAAAAAAAAAACACAATTTTTGGTGCAAAAACACCAAGTGTGGCAACCGTGCCGTACTATATAAAATCTTTTGCTTATAGAAAAATTAAAAAAAAATCGGGATGGAACTCAACCTACAAAATGTGCTAACGTTTACTAACTTTTTAAAATTTTTGCATTCAGAGTTCTTTAAAAGAGCTCCACCTTAAAACATCTAAATTGAACGTAGTTCAAAATATATATAGGAGAATAATTGGTACATAGAACTTAATCTATTAACAAAAAGTTAACAAGAACTACTCATACTTCGACAGCACGGGAAACGCCTGGGATAACAACTTAACACTCAGCACAGATCCTGAGGGTGATCTGTCGTCTTGCTGGGGAACAAGCAGCGTGCAAATATTTGTAGGGGATAGTCCCAAGGAGACACTTAAGCCAAATTGATGAGGTGGCCAGCGCGACGCCTTCCATGGACCCAGAGGTCAAAGGGATGTCATCGGTTAAGGCGTCTTCCGAGCCTGTTTGAGCCAATTCAGAGGCAAGGTTATTGAAGTGGGCTACCAGTCGGTCATGATACCTGCTGGTATGCATATTGATTTGGGCGCATAGTGGCAAAATATCCAAATCGCTACATAAAGTTGTATGCCTTACATACCAAGGAGCATCCGCGATGCACTGGAGTACTCGACTTATAGAAGATTCAAGTTTCTTGAGCGTAGTGGAGCATGCCGTACCCCATAGCGGGATCCCCCAGGTAAAGGAAGGCATGATAATAGACTTGTAATCAAGGATTTTGGATCGCAACGAAAGTCCGCTACGAGGCTTGAGAAGCCAATCGAGAAATTCTTAATGAGACTTTTCAAAATTCAACTTTAAAAGACTCAACGTCTGATTGCGAAGAAGAGAAGTTTATGAAAGCAAAAGACAACAATAAACAAATGTGAAATATGAAATCTGTAAATGATGCTATAGATTCCTTCGAAAATTTTCTACGGGAAAATTTTGGGAAAGGTCAAAAAACAAGGACTTGGAAAATATTGCCTTAACTATACTGGCTGTTCCAGCAACTGAGGTATCAGTTGAACGAGCCTCTTCAACATTTAAGTCTGATCTTTCTAATCTAAGAGCTAGTATAGATGAACATCTACTAGAAGATATCACTTTTATTAACTTAAACTAAGCTGTTCTCAAAAGTTGCAAGTGTCAGCTTATGAATTTGATAATTAAACTAACATTGTTTTAATAAAGAATATTATTAAAAAAAATAAGTATTAATAAATCTAAAACCTAGGAAACCGGTCCGCGAACCGAACCTCAGACTTTACAACGGGTTCGAACCCCCGCAACCCCTTCTGCAAAATTTGAGAGGTTTGCAGCCTTGATTTTAATATACTTACTTCTCATTTTAGTCGCCCGTCTATTCTAACATTAGTTTTTTCTATTCTGCCAGTGTCTGTCAACATTAGGTTAGTTTTGTATTAAAGGTCTTTTGGATTTGTTGTATCTCTCTAGCCATGTTTCTGTACAGTCAACAGAATTTCTTTTAGCAACGCCCCCAACTCGTTTCAGCATTTTTTTATTATATTTCCATGCATTGCATTCTTACCTGGGTCACCTCGATCAGCAAATAAGTTGACCAAAAAAGAAACAAAAATTGTCTAAAAAATATAAATAATTACAAATTATTTAAAGTTTTCGGGCCACATCAGCTTTTTAACTGACCGTGTGTGTGGGTGTCACCACCATAATTCTCCATCTATTCTAGTTAAGTCGATCTTTGGTCGACGTTTTGCTGTCGTGGTCAGGCAGCGCGTGATCGGATGGTAGTCATTATTTTGCAATGTAGTGTGGAAATTTTCCGGTATTGCAATGAAATGCTTGAATTTTTGGGTATTCTGTTAGATCAGCTAAAGCAGAGCGCTAGGGGAAAGGTTTTCACTGATTGATACGGCTGATTATGGAGAAAGCTGGGTTAGGCAATGGCAGAAAGAAATCGGAATATATCCTATCTGAAGCATCTACTTACTAACACAATACTAACCTCTCTTTAAGTAAGTTTCCATTATCCAAGTCTGAGTAGATATTTTTAAAAGACTTTCCACCTACCTACGAAAAAAATTGGTACATAATATTCTACAAATCCGTTATTCCGCTATATCTTGGAAACAAGAGCTGACAGAAAATAACCAATTATGCAGCTTGATTCCGTGCAGTCTTTAGTATATTAAGATATTTAGATCAAAATAGACGCTGTGGAAATAAATGTATTCGTTCTTGAAATTTTTAGAAGTTTGTTCCTTCTCAATATGGATTTTATAGTTGCGGGAAGAGAGTATAAGTAACTAAACAGCGAGAGCAAAAAAATTAGAAGGTTACTCATGAATCAAGATATGCGTGATAAAAAGTTCGCTCTTGGTTAAAGAAATTTCATCTTAGATCAAAATATTTCATTCTTTGACATCGAACATTTTTGATTGTATAAATTCTCTTGTGTATACAAAACCTTAAAACTTTACAGAAAGTTCGCTCCGAAGGTTCGATTTTCAAACCCTTCTAAGGTTCAATTCTCGAAAGTATGAATTTCTTCAGAAACTTGTAGGCTTATAACACTAAGCACATTTTATAACATTGGAACCTCGTTAACATTATTCGCCCTCAGAATCCTGACGAGTGACCTCCAAGTGTTAACATCTCAGCACAAATCTTTAAGAACAGAATTCCAGGGGTTTCTAGTTTCCACTCGCTATATCTCTTACTACTCTTCGCTAGAAAATTCGCTAGTTTATATGAAAATATAATGTATCGGGCAACCTTTCAGATTGGATGATCGCGGATGATTTCGCCGAATCGCAAAATTTGCTCGAAATCTGATATTGATAGGTCGCTTGTAAGAAAAATGTTTGATTTTAGTATTCGCGTTCTTATATTTCAAAACCAGCATTTGGAAGGGTATAAAAACTTCGGCAGCGACAAAGTTAGCTTAGCCATCTCGTCTTTTTTGTAAGCTATGGAAAAATCGAACCCCTTTTCTCTAGTGAAATCTTCTTCTTCAAGGTTCAATCCCGTGTGGGACATAGGACATCAACCACTCCTTTCTTTCAGCGAACTCTGTTATTGGCCGTCGCTTTGAGTTCTCCGCAGCTCTTCTCCGAGGCTTTCCGCTTCTCCACCGACAGTCCTCCTTCAAGTTTCTTTGGGTCTGCCTGTTGTTCGACCGATTTCGTCCAGCGGCTTCCATTCCATAGCCTTCTCAATGATGTTGTTCTCACTTTTTCATTTTATTTTGCATATTATGGTGTCAACACTCTCCATATTTGCTCGTTAAACCAGAAAATACAGAATATGCGTCGCAGGCATCGGCTCACATATGTTTGAATTTTCGACACCATGGAAGAGGTTATTTTCCTTTTGGAGGAACCGCTGACATTACGTTTGACCTAAAAATCCTGATTTTGAGCCGACAACATCCCAAAGGCACCCTTAGCTTTCTGAAGGCGCGACTCCACATCGAGTTCCGTACCTCCATCCACATCGACAACGCTGGCCAGGTAGCTGAATTGCTGAACTTGTTTAATGGGCTGTTCATCCAAACCCATGGGATTGTTCGGAACGAAGGCTGAGCGATTTAGTTTTAGACGTGATGATTTTGAGGCCTGTCGATTTAGCTGAGGTGCGAAGCTCGGCTAGCGCACTTGCCAGGTCGCTTAGCAAATTTGCATATATCGTCTGGTATCGTTCTGGTATCCACCACCTTCGCAGCCCTTGCCAAATGCACTCCCTGCTTACGCTGTCGAAGTCTTTAGCGAAGTATACGAAAGTTATACATATGTAGGTCTGATTCATGATACAATAACTACAAGGTAGCGCAACCGGAAGTGCCTTTTCGCATGCGCGAGAATTTAACGAACCACAAGGCTAAAACAGACACAAAATCCAAGACCCATTCAGTTGTTACTTACAGATTTTGACAACTTTCGATAGAAGATTCGCACTTCGTCAGGAAATCGAAGGCGACCATGTCGGTTCGATACAAAAGACTACAACTTTGAGTCATCGAACCAAGGCCGACTGATAAAATCGACGCAGCGCATTGCGCTACCTTGTAGTCATTGTATCATGGATCTGATCTGTGTTCCTTGCATTGTTCAATCAGAATACGCACAGTGTTTATATGGTCCGTACACGGGGAGCCTTTTCTAAACCTAGTTTGCTCTTCGCGATCCAAAAACAAAACGATTCTTACTTTGAGCTAGTCCCTAGTGGTATACGTATATGGGAGAAGTCCAGGCCATATTCTTCAATCAAAAATTGGCGGCCCGTCTGATTTTTTGCGCCTGGAGCAAATTTCTTGCAGCATTCGATGACCTTCAGCTGCATTTTTCTTCAAGTGAAAGCAGAAAAGTAAACCTTCCCGCAAATTTTGTTTTGTTGGCAGCAAAGTTGACATATTCGAAGCACATAAAACAATGTTGTTTACACTTCAGCGAAACGACACATAAAGTAAAAGTAAAATTGGCTCAAACAGCACCTCCAGGAGGGCCAGGGCCAAGCTTCTCTCAATCGACACATACTAAACACCTAAATATGAGACGTGGATCTACTCTTACGAGCCGGAAACAGCCGATTAATCGGGTGAGTACCGTGCCAAAGGGTCCAGTCAAATAAGCAAAAAAAAAAAAGGAATCAACCTCGGAATTTGAGACAATAAACTGGAAACTTCTATACACCTTCGTTTTGACATTCTAAACGTTGTGTCAAAAGTCACATAAAATCTTGTTCAAGGTCAAAGAATATTTCGACGTGTAATTGTGCACAGATGTCAGTGATAGTGTAACAACATTTGTCGCTATCGGAATTCCAAAAAATTAACGTTTTTTTTTACAAACCTCTTTATAAACAAAAATTGTTTTTTTATATTTTAGGAATTTTATGTATATTTATGGAAATCATTTTAGAAAGGAAGATGTAGAATTAATCTATGATATGATTTCAGTACTGAAATGGTTGTATTTGACACGTAAACAGGGTTTGAAGTGTTCTGAAAGTATTGACGTTTCATTCTCTTGCTAACTGCTGACACTTTTTACCAAGGCTGCAAACCGATCCAGAACCAGATCTATGCCGAACCACTTTAATACGTTATCTTAACCCCTTAAATCTTAACTCTGTTAAACCTATGTATGCAGCGGGTCCCGATGGAGTACCTGCTTGTGTACTTAGGTTTTGTGCTGATGAACTTTGTTAGCCTATTCATAAATTATTTGAATTGTCTCTTGAGTCATTCTCTTTCCCTGTTTTGTGGAAGGAAGCTTTTATCATTCCTCTCCATACAAAAGGTAATAAGTCTGATGTTGAAAATTATAGGGGTATTTCCAAGTAGTTAGCAATTCCTCAAGCTTTTGAGAGAATTATGTTATCTCAACTGCAACATTTATGTTGTTCCATTATTTCACCCTATCAACATGGATTTGTGAAGCGTCGATCTACTACCACTAACTTATTAGAGCTTCCATCATTAGTGATCAAAGGGTTCTTATGTAAGATGCAGACTGACGTCATTTATACTGATTTTAGTAAGGCTTTTGATTCTGTTAATCACTTCTTGTTGATTTATAAACTGAGTTTAATTGGTTTCCCAACTAACCTTTTTAGTTGGATCTCTAATTATCTAAGTTCTAGAACACAAAAAGTTATATTTTGTAATTCATATTCTAAACTTATACAGGTTACCTCTGAAGTACCCCAAGGTAGTCACTTGGGTCCATTGCTTTTTTGTCTCTCTGCATAAATGATCTTGACTCACTCTCGTGTGCTGATGTACGCCTATAATGTGAAACTAAGTTTAACATAAAATGATTTGGTTTCCCGCTATAATTTGGATGCATTTCAGTCTTGGTGTAAAGATAATCTATTAAACCTTAACAGTTCCAAGTGTAAGGTTATGACATTTTACAGAAGCTTGCCACAATTCTTCACTTATATGCTTCATAATGTCCGACTAGAGTGTTTAAATGATACTCCCAAGGAGATAAATGATCTAGGGGTAATTCTTGATCACCGACTTAAATTTGACTCTCATTTTACTGCTACTGTTTTTAAGGCCAGGAGTGTTCTTGGGTTTATTAAGCGCTGGTCGAAGGAATTTGATGTTCCCTATACGACGAAGATTTTGTACACTTCTCTTGTCCGTCCGATTCTCGAGTATGAATCATGTGTGTGGTCTCCGCAATATTCGACCCATCAAGATAGAATTGAATCTGTGCAAAAACAGATTTTATTGTTTGCTCTTTGTGGTTAGGGCTGGAATCTTGAGGTCCGTTTACCATCGTACTCTAGTACTTCCCTCCCTTATTAACCGTAGAGTTATGCTTGGAGTCATCCTTAGACATAGACTAATTAATGGTGAAATCGACTCATCTTAGTTGGTTGGCCAAATTAACCTCAACGTTCTTATAAGATCGACTCGTAATTTTATTTCCCTATCACTAAATCGTTGTAATACTACCGTCGCTTGTATGGAGTCTGCGGCCAAAGATACTTTCAGTAGATATATCCACTTGAAACTTTGTTTACGGCTTTATAAAACCGTTAGATATGAGATTTAAGTAAATGGGCGTGACTAAACTCTCACACTCCCACCCATACCATACAATTTTACGAAGTCTAAGAAAAAAGTTATATTCAAATTTTTTATTTGTATTTCAATTTTTATTTATTTTGTTTTGTTATGTTAGTTTTTGTATTAAAAGCCTTCTCTTAACATAAAAAAAATAAAAAAAAAATTAATTGAAAAAAATTGAAAAAAAATCAAATTTCTAATAAAACATACTATATATTGCTGCAATCTCAGATTTTAGAGTGAATCCAGTAAAAAAATAATAAAAAGTAATAAAACAGTAAAAAAAAAATACATATTTTAGTCAAATTGAATTGTGCTTTGATGTCTAAAAAAAAAAATCAAACATAACAACAGAGACCAGGAATGTGACAGTTGCACCGCAGTAACAAATAGCAAAAAAAAAAAAAAAAAGTGCTCTAGGCTTTGGGATATAACACAACTTCCGGCACTTTCCGGCAGTTAAAATTTGTAGTTTTAGAATCTTAGAAGGTTGATAAATTTTATCAAATATGTTTCATAGGGGGAATCAGAGGGGATCGTAACCATTACTTTAGCTGAATTTATATCACATGGACAATGGCACTCAAAAAAATAGTACTGACAAAACATAAAATTTTATAAAAGAACTCAACAAACTAAAAACATTAAATTTATTAAAAAATAAAGTTAGCACCTTTCTTTTGACGATTCAGTTTAAGTTTCTTAAAATACTTAAAATTTCAGTCAATGTTACAACTGGCTAGCTCAAGGTCTTTTTGGTTGATTATAAGACTTTATAACCAACACAAATCAACAGATATTAATTCCAAAAACACGTCACTAAACCCCATATACATATAAATAATGGTCAGTACGCCATAATGTTTGTAATAAAAAATAAAAAAAACGGTTTCCCTATTATAAAACAAGCAAAAAATACCTTGTGTATTTACAAAAAACTCGTGGCCCTGCTAAGGAGGATCATTGGACGGATAGCCCAACCACCTAGCAGCAGCCATAAGCAACAGAATAAATTACAACAAATTGGTAAACAAACACCTTCAAACAAAAAACCATAGCCGAAATTCGGGCTGCGAATTTACAACATTAGGAATTCCTATGTCTTTATTCGCCGATTGAAAGAGGCTTAAATACCAACTGGATGGTTGTTAGAAGAACAGCAAAACAAGTCCGCTGATGAGAGAATTTGGTTATTCTCGAAACAGCGATCGTTGTACGGACATAACTAATTGCTATTCCAAAATGTTGTAATTAATATCTGTTAATTTGTGTTGGTTATAAAGATTTATACTCAACCAAAGACCTTGAGCTAGTCAGCTGTAACTTTGACTAAAATGAAAAACAGGTCACTAAACCCCATATGGACATTTCCACAGCTACGAACGTGACAATCGTACGAATTTTGTTGCCTTTATTATGAAAAAAAAAACAAAGAAAAATGTTATAATAAATTTTCGCATATTGGTTTTTGGATACTTGAGTAGCACTTTATTTAATGTAAAAGCTGAGAGTTGTAGACAGTAAGGTCCAAAGATACAGGTAGACAAAAAGGCATACGCAACGTTACATAATACGGAAGCGCGTTTTGTCTGCTTTCACAAAAAAGTAAAAATCTGCGGAATGCGTTCGAGTTTTTTAATGCAACTAAATTTAATATGATCTGCAATGTTGTAACTATATATTTATAGCTGAATCGGTCAAAAATAAATTGTGCTTTTTTATATTTGATTCATTATGATACGCAACGTGACATACGTTACGTGACAAGTCTTTCTCTAACGCTGTTCTTGTGATGCTTTTCAAAAATTTATATATATATCCTTTTGCGTAATCCTAAAAAACGTAAAAATTTTGATTCAGGAACATATATTGATATACATAAGATAAGTTAGCTGCATAAAATGAATCGATGTTTTCGGTTTTTGGTTAACCTTTCTATGGATATGCCCATATACACTTAAAATTTCATTAATATTGTTTTAATTGTTGTAAATTTTACTTCAATCTCAAAAAGCTTTCACAGTAAGTACCAATATATTTTATGCTCTCTCTTTTGAAGCCACTTTTATAGAGTACGGTTGTAATGAATCAAAATCAACTATGCAATTAAAAAGCTCATTCTTTTGCGAGATAGAGACAACATGTTTGAAGCCAAAATTCTCACTTTGCATAGGGGCATTTTTCAAATGTCGAATGCGACATTCGTACGCATTCAAAGTGAAGAAAAAGATATCGCTCACTTACTTCAAGACTGGCATAACTCAAAAAATACGATTTTTGACTTAATGATGCTGAAATATTCGCTGTATCGTGTTCTATATTGTGTAAAATTTTCATATTGATATCTCTTATACTTTTGATGTAATATGAGAATATCTCACCATATCATTTTTTAGGTTCATTTTCATGTTAATGCAAGAGCGTCATATCTCAGTTCTCCTACAGTCGATATTGCTCAAAGATCCTTCGGCTTTCAGTTAAAACATGATATTTTCAAATTTTTACAATGAGCATTTTTATTTGTTAACATTTTACTAGATTAACTCGAAACAAAAGGAACTATTTGCTCGTGCTTAAATCTATTAAAAACTTTAAACGCGTGTTGAAGTAAGTGAGCGATATGCCAAAACATTATTTTATTTTGACAAATGGCGAAACTTATAGCTTTTGATTAGCACTTTAGCACATTCGCATGCGACAAAAACAGAAGTCGATTTCAAGGCGAACAGTTCAAACACTGATTTCAGCGGAACCTGCAGGAATATTGGAAAGGGATTAATTTTAAAATATTATGCATTGATGTATCTTAAAAATGTTTTTTATTTTTGATTCAAAAATATTTAGTAGTTTATTTTTCATTTAATTTTAATCACTGTTGCACGCGACATTTTGTTCCATCATACTTGTTATGTGGTTTCCATTATAGTTCGAAGAAAAAACTTAAAGTTTATTGAAATCACAAAGTTTCTCATGGTTTCTTGTGCATTCTTGTTTGACCATTTGTACTCTCAGAAGGATTTTAGATAGCAAAAGTAAAAGTAAAATCTAAAGTCACTTTTAAAAAAAAAAGTGCAAAATTAATGTCCAAATTAGAAAAATTGAGCTAGCGCGGCCGTAAATCCGAATATTTCGAAATGGGTTATGTATAAATGTAAGATTGGCTTTTATTAGTTCAATTTGACTGTATCCTCATGAAAATTTGATAAGACATAGTGTTTTTAACCAATTTTAAATTTTTGGCTGCGGTTGACATTTCTGTGGAAATGCCCAAATATTATTTTTGGCCTATGGCAGAAACCACTGTGCGTCGTACCGTTTCGTGTCATCTGTGCTGATTACAATAAACTCTACCGAATAATTAACTCGGAAGCTTCTATTCCTGCTTTAAAAATTTATTTTTTAACTTATTTAGCCCGTAGTTGACATTACTTTATGTTCTTTCTATGCGATTTCGTGTCACACGTTAGTGGATGCACCTCTCGGTCGGTTGGGCGGGAGGTGGGCTGCTATTTTGCCTGGGGTTCAGCTTGGTGTACTGCGCATTGTACGTCAACGTCCATCCTCTTGTAAAGCGAACCATGCACTTATCCTTCTAAATTTATGACCTACTGTTTGGAATAGGATTCGGTTTGAAAAAAACGCTTAAGTTAACTTTTTCCAGAATTTATATAATATGATCAAAGTTCCACTAAACCCTGTAAAATCTGGTAAAAAGCATGAAATTGAATAATAATTATCCTATATGCATCAATCATTACAAAATAATTATGCTTCCGCTTATATCTCGCGTATCTGGCGACTTGATCAGTCAATTGAAAACCCACAGACATTCCTCACTGACCCACCAATCATTATTTGGTGTCTCTTGGTATGCCAACGATCAACACACACAACTGACACACCACACCAAGTGTCAAGATGCTTATCGCCTTAATCTCCCACAGAAAAAAACAAAAAAAAAACGTCTTTGTCTTTCTAACCCAAACTGAACCACCAATATGGCGGTGGTACGTACACCTATGAAAGGAACATACGATATGTTCATATGTGATTTATGGTTGGGCCCCCAACTTTATGTTGTTGTTGTTGTTGTTTATTGTATTTTGTTTGTTTGTTAGATCTAAAGCTGCACTAGGTGCAGGTGTAATTAGTATTTTGGGTACGTTGTTGGGCCTGACACAAACACACACACCAGGTTGAGCGATTTATGGACAGGTGCGGGTGGCTACTGTGTGTGATTTTTTATTATGCCCCATGCGTGCCACGACGGCGAGCCGGGAGGAGTATCTAATTGAGGGCTACTTGATTTTACTTAAAAAAAAAAACAACAACGAGACAACGCGACAGCGCAACGTTTTAGACTAAATTATGGCCACCTGTCGGTGGATCGAAATCGGATAGTCTCGTTAACCGGATATGGATCCATCGATCATGTGAGCTGTCAGCGCTGTGCGTTCGCATTAATTAAAATCATTCGCTCAGGTATGGGCCGAATCATAATCCTTGCATCCTGCCTACAACATACCAAGAAGATCGACACCTTTATGAGGCGGCCGTAAACGCAAGCCAAGTTCTTTACAAACCCTAAAAGTGGATTACGCTAATATTGCCCCTCATAAAAAGACACCGTACCCGGGACGAATGTTACGTCTGATTGGTTTTTCCCACGATTACAATTAGCGGACGGCGGGCTGGGCAGGTCATCCGCAAAGTGCAAACGCACAGGCCATACGGAACTGCGGCGGCAACGGGCTCTCTAAGGATTGTGCACTAAGTTGCTTAATCCGACGGGAAATCCAAAACAAATGCTTGGCCCATGGCGTGTCAAGAGTATTGAACTCAGGTCAGCACATGTGTTGTGGGTGCAACGGGAAAGCCCCATATTAAAGCTGGTCCATTGGGCGCAGTTAGAAAAACGCAAGACACATGTTAGGGACAGGTTCAAAATGAAGGTTCCCAAGAAGTTGAGCTATGACCGAGCAGGTCAATATAAGTAAGAAGGATGCTAAATTAGGAGATAATTGAGTTAAGTTAACGAATTTGTAGGTAAATTCAACCAATTCTGGGGTTAAAATGTTTCAACAGTACAGTAAAAGTGATATGAAATGACAACAAAAATAGTTAATTTTACCATTGTTTACAGTAAACTCATTTATGTAACACAGCAAACAATACAAATACCACACCACAGTGAAAATATCACATACTAATTCTGAAAATTATTGCATTATTAATAATTAAAGCAAATTTTTACTTACTCTGGGGTGACTCCATGAACTGAACACGATTTAAACGCCGTCTTAATGCGCTCGGTTGCCGCACTAATAGAATCTGCCTAAAAACAAACACCAATAATTTCTTGCACATCGCATAAACAGTGTTTGGAAGTACCTGGGTACATACCTAGATTCATAATTTGTGTACCTTTTACCATACGTCGGTATTTTCAAATTTCCTTTGCTCCTATATAACTATAGGGTTTGGTTTTTCTCTCTCTCCCTTTTCTCGATCTCTATATTATTAAAGTTTTTGTTAGCTCTAATAACGTCTCTGACTACAATCGGCTGTGAATAGGGGCATAGCTGGCCGGACGGGCAAATAAAATACCCCCACCGTGTCGGAGTCGTTATTAGTTTATTTTGTAATTTTATTAGATTTTCTTGGATAGGCTTCCTTAGCTCATAAAATTTTTTTGTAACGTATTTATACTTTCGTTGACAGCATTTGTTTGTCGACTCTAAATAAATAAATAAATAAATAAATAAAATTCAAGTACCTTTTACCTTACCTAGGTCTTAATTTTCATTTACCTTGTCAATAGGTAAGGTACTACATACACTCAGAAAACAATATTACCTAAAACTGTTGAAAATTACCAGAAATTTAAGTCCATTTTACCTAAAATGAGAGCCAAGGAATATATGGACTTAATTTCAGGCCTCTATTACCTAAAGTGTTCTAGGCAATAAATTTGGTTTTTAGGTAAAATATGACCTAAAATTGTAGGCAATGTATGGCCATAAAACGTCTTTTTAGGTAAGAGAAAGGCCAACATTTTAGTCCATAAAATAAGCTTTTTAGGTGATATGTGACCTAAAATTTTAGGCAATGTAACACTATAAAAGGTACCACCCCCACAACACACACCAAAACACCACTCCTCCACCACTAAATTGTTCAAGTTTTTTTAAATGTCCATCCGTCCCAACGGGCAAATTTTAAAATTTACTTAAAATATTGGAAGAATATTTCCAGAATTTTTTCAAAACATATAAAATCGGTTGATTTCCCGCTAGTCAATATTATATATGCTCAGTGTCAAAGCATGTTTAATATAACATTTTTATTTCATTCTTTGCAAGAATTGCAAGAATTCGCGGAAAGTGATGGCATGAAACCTTTTTTAGAGTACTAAGAATATCCAAAGGATTATTCCAAATTTTTTTTGAAAAATCTCAAAATGGCCGTTTTTTCACAAACCGCGATTAAATTTTTTTTTTCTTTAGTTTCGGAATTCTTTAAGAATGCCAACCCGCTGTGTATCAACATGATGACGTACGCTTATAATCAGATCCTGCGCTCAGCCAGCACTCCAAATAGCTTTAGGGAAAGCATAATTTTCCCAATCTACAAGAAAGGAGTCACTACATCATCTTCCAACTACAGGGGCATATCCTGCATAAATGCAGCCATGAAGTTGTTTGCCTCGATTTTGCAAAGTCGACTTTCGAACTGGGTAACTGATCATAATATCCTTAGCGAGTTTCAATTTGGATTTCGCCGAGGCTACTCAACAGTCGATAGCGTTTTTGTGCTTACTGCAATTGCCAAATCTTACCTCTTCTCAATGCGAAAGCTGTATATCTGTTTTATAGACTTCAAGGCAGCGTTCGATACCGTTAACCGTAGAAGTTTACGACTAAAATTAAGCCTCCTAGGAGTATCGACGCGCTTCATTAATATGATTTCAAGCCTGTACGAAGAAAACACCTTCGCTGTTTGGTATGGACGACAACTTTCGGATCAGTTTCCAAATAACACTGGAGTAAAGCAAGGATGCCTCCTTAGCCCACTTCTGTTTTCACTTTATGTCGACGACGTTACAACCTACCTTCCTGGAGGCGTTAACATTAATGGCACCACCACCAAGTTATTAATGTACGCAGATGATATGGCGCTACTAGCAGAGTCCCCCGAGATGCTTCAAGCCATGATTAATAAGCTCTCTGAATATTGCATACAATGGAGTTTACAGATAAACGTGGATAAGACGAAAGTTTTGATTGCGAAAGACAGAAGAGGCCGTAGTGCAAGGGTAGACAGATGGTTTTTAAATGGCGTTGAGCTGGAAACGGTAAAAACTTTTAAATATGTATCTTGGCGTGACTATCACTGGAAATTTAAGCTTCAAACCGCACTTACAAGAAAAACTGCAAGACTCTACGAAAGCAATTAATAGCACTTGGAGAAACTTTTTCGGAAAACGACATATTTTGCCGAGCACTAAATTCAGAATGTTTGAAGCCACTGTTCGATCAGTAATGTGCTATGCATCTCAAGTCTGGGGATACTGCCGATATGAGGAGGTGGAGCGACTGCAAAGGCTGTTTATTAAACGGATATTTCAACTACCCCGCACTACTCCAAACTATGCGCTCCACTTAGAAACCGGCCTGCCTTCATTATTCTTATACGGTCTGCAAAACCACTTCACATACATACGGAAAGTTATGGATATGCCGAATTGTAG
Organism: Lordiphosa magnipectinata; assembly: GCA_037044535.1. Classification (NCBI taxonomy): domain Eukaryota; kingdom Metazoa; phylum Arthropoda; class Insecta; order Diptera; family Drosophilidae; genus Lordiphosa; species Lordiphosa magnipectinata. Next base: position 133,155 of record JBAMBO010001347.1, read on the forward strand.
ACTAGCCAAAACAGTCACTGCTATGATGCTGTCGGAAAAATCACAAATTTTTGACAATTGGCTGTCCTTATTTCAGGATCATGAGGTATCCATAGACCTTCAAAGCGTCGGATCATGGGAAAGATCTCACCAATTGCTGTTGGAGAAAGCTGTTATCAGAGAAAGAGACTCTTTTCTAAGTCAAGCCAGGCAAAGTGTGGTCCGAAACACTTACAAAAAACTAGAGCTGAATCTGGAATCGCTTAACTATTTTCATGACCGTTATGACACTCAAGCAATCTCACTTATATGTCGGGCACTCTGTGAGATGCTTAGTCTCAACTATAGGCCGCACTGGAGCTCTGTTAACACAGATTGTAGCCTCTGTAATTTGCACGCAACTGAAGACGTCATGCATCTGCTTGGGGTATGCCCAATTTTAGCTGAGATAAGAAGCGCCCATCTGGGAAGCCGTTTCCTTTCAGAAGCAGACGTCATAAATTGGCTAAATGGCAAGAACTGGACAACATTATCCTCCTTTCTACAACAGGCGCTAAAATATAGAACCGATATTATAAATGAATATTTGTAACTTTTTCTGTAAATTAAATTATGTATCTTTTCTACCTAGTTTTTTTCGTCTTGGTCAATTCTTAAATCGAAAACTAAGTTTCTTTGTTTTAAATTATTGTTTGTTTATATCCTTAACAATGTACAAAAACTCAGATGCTATGGCTGACGGTTAAAAATCAAGCCAAAAATTTATATTAATAAATATCTACTACTACTACTACTTTAGTTTCGGCGGTTTCTTCCTCCAGTTCAACCATCGCAAATATTTGTATCACAAAGTAAAGGAAAAGTAATGTTTTTTGAATTTTTTATTTTTAGACCCATCAAATATTTAGCAATAAGGAACTTTAACAAAAAAAAAAAACAATCGCTATATCTTTGCATCCCACAATGGGAAAATTCTGAACAAAAAATTTAAGAATCGTGGAAAACTGCTGTTATAGCCTGACCAAAAATTTCAGTTGATGATTCAGAACTCAAGTTGATATTATTTATACTAATTTTTCTAAGGCATTTGATAAAGTTTGTCATAACGCTCTACTCGCCAAGCTTTTTAAGCTAGGGTTTCATTCCTCTTTATTGTGCTGGATTCAATGTTACTTGGACGCACTTACAACGTCAAAATAAACAACTCGCTTTCTACTCCATATGTGGCTACTTCAGGACTTCCACAGGTCCCTTGGTCCTTTACTTTTCATTATTTTTATTAATGACATTTGTATGCATTTTCGTAACTCAGAGTTTCTGCTGTATGCTGATGATCTTAAAATTTACCGATCAATTAAATCCTTAAGTGATAGTCGATTGTTGCAGTTTGATCTAGATAGGATCAGTGCATGGTGTGTTCTCAACTTACTCCCTCTTAATCTCAACAAATGCTTTATTGTTAGATATAGCAAATGTTTCTACAATATTACGGCCACTTACTCGATTTCTAATCAAACTTTATCGAGCCGGGTTGAGGCCATTGATTTGGGAGTGAAATTCGACAAAAAATGTACCTTTAATGAGCACATAAATTATATTTTGCCAAAGGCCTACTCCATGTTTGGCTTTGTCAAGCGCAATGCCAACCAATTTAAGGATCCTTATACTAGGTTGAGCCTTTACTCTGCATTTGTGATTTCCAAGTTGGAGTATGCATCATTTATTTGGAATCCCTCTAATGCAGTTCATACAAAGAAGCTAGAAAGGGTGCAGAAAAAATTTCTAAAATTCGCGCTCCTTCCGCTCAATTTTTCTGATCCCTTGCCGCCTTATTTTAGTAGATGTGCCTTGGTGCATCTTTCCACCCTAGAAGAAAGATTGCGTCTTTATTGTTTTTGAACGACCTTGTTTTTGGCTGCATTGATTGTCCTACCTTGTTAGGAAAGATAAATTTAAATGTACCAGGCAGAAATCTTAGTAACTTCCAACCCTTTTCCAACCAATTTTCCCGAAGTAATTACTGCCTTAATGAACCTATATCTAGGGCTCTTAAAAACTTTAACTCCTTACCGGTTGGCATGCGATTTGAATTCGACTCCAATAAATCGATAATCAAAATTTTGTTAGCTGAATACTTTTCTTCTTTTAGAAACTAATTTTAGTTATATAATTTAAGTTTAAAAATAGAGTAGCCAGTTAAGATCTTTGTTCAACTGGCGAATAAATAAATAAATTTTAAAAAATTTAAAAAAAATAAGTGCCTACTTCAGAAATAATATATGGGTAATATATGAAATATTAATACTAATGCTGCCTTTACACTTTTCATATATCTTTAAATAGTAGATTGTCAAACTTCTCTAAAGAGAATCTCTTATCGAATTGAACTTGTCAAATTACATCAAAAAAGCCAACATTTTCCTTATATTTAGAGTTATTTGCTTTGCTATTACACTATCGTCAGAGAGTCTCTTTAGAGATGTATGACAAGTGTAAAGGCAGCTTAAGTTTAGGAAAATGGCATAATTTTAAGGCAAAGGATTCCTAAAAAATTTAGTCCTTAAACAAGATTGTTTCGGTAAAATGCCCTATATTTTAGGAAATTATTGCCTGAAAATCACATTTTATGTAATAAAATCCATTTTCCTAAAATTTAAGGAAACTTTTTTTTTCTGGGTGTAGGTACTTTTTCTCTCCGATTACATTATATCCAAGATGTTGCCGCTCTGCCATGTTGAAAAGAAAAGTTTCAGGAACCTGTTTGTGGCTTTCGCTGGACGTCCGGTAAACATACCCTATGCAAAAACTATACGATCCAGCTAGATAAGAGGATGGCGGACTATTAGCCGTGTTCTCATTTTCACTTTCGCAATAATTTTGCGATTTTAATACCAATTTTGTACTGAAAACCGTTTTTAAATCGAGAAATTTTTGCGTTTCTCCACAAACACATGAAATACTTGCTACTATATCAGCTAAAGTTCATAGCAAATACGGATCTAGAAATACCAATATGTGTGGAACAGCTACAGATAATTCATCAAACTTTGTAAGGCATTTATAGTGTACACTATTTAGAAGAGTCCGATTTAAAGGTAATCAATCTCGATGGTTCAGCTGTTGCTGAAATTATTTTGCCAAGGCACTTTGGATATGCGTCACACACTTTGAACTTAGTTGTCACGAAAGATGCTGAACAGGCTCTATAATTCTTCAATTTGGAATGCTGATAACAGATCCACAGTAACAGCAGATGAAGTTAAGAAAATTGGTAAGCTTTAATTACACTGTGCAACACTAAAAAGTTGTTCGAGTCGAGACTAAAAAATTCTAAAAGGGTATGATGGTAGTACGGTTGCCACTTGAAAAAACTAAATTACACCAAAAAAATTTCAAAAAATTTTCATTTTTCATTAAAAAAAAAGCCAAAAAAATTTTCTCCCCCTTATTCCTAATAAAATAAAGAAATATCTCTTTCACAAAATCGTTAAATTATACATTCATTTCATTTCTTGAGTATTATTAAACGTACAAAAAAATCCAAAAAATATTTCATGTATTAATCAGTTACTGTGGCTGAGTGCTTACAACGATAAAACGGTAACACAAAACAAAGTAAGTCTTAGAAGACTGAATAAAAATTGGTCTGCAAGTCAAAATACTAAAATACCATCTTGATCTTATCAAAAAGTCTTGTACGAGTATACTTAAAGAAATGAAGGTTCCAATCTGTACAAATTTTCCACTTTACGACCAATTACTTTTTTCACATATTCATTATGGGACGATTTCTCATCTCCCATATAGCTGCTATTTGCCAGATAAACATTGAATTTAACTCTGTAGCTTGTCAGACAGATAGCATTCAAAATGGTATATCTTCGCTTAAAAAAATAGTAGAATTATTTAAGATACTTTATTTGAAAGTTGAAGGGTTCTAATTTCCGATAATATCATAGGGTCATAATAAAATATCGGACTCCAAACTAAACGCGCCTAAACAGCTAACGCGCCTTAAGCTAATGTTTCTAAAAATCTAGACGTGATGGACCATTACCGAAAACAGATTCGTGTTTAGCAGATGTGAATAATTTAGAATCAAGTCAAATTTTGGTGTCTTGTGTTGATTCTACAGTAGATTCTAGTCTCGATCTGATTGAAATTCCGTATTAAAATCTTCAATAATTTCAAGAATACAATTTAAATAACTTTTGATTTTTGGTTTATTCATTAAATTGACTATTTCTTTTGGCCTAAATTGTAGACATCTATAGTCTGAGCCAAGGAAAATAATTTGGGAACATCCCACTGCTCAAGGAAGCTCGCGCAACCATTTTGTCATGGCTATTCCCAAAATTATGTGTGGTCTTCTTCGCAGAATTTTTGAAACTCTTTTAATTTCTGCGTCTTTTTCGGGCTCCATGCAAAAGAGCCAATTCCCATCAAAAAGTGCCGGTGTACCAACAGGAAAAAAAACACAATTTTTGGTGCAAAAACACCAAGTGTGGCAACCGTGGATGGTAGTATAAAAACATTCGCTGGGTTTGATCTGCTTAGCTGCCGCTTTCTTTTTATTGAACTTTAAAGTTTTCAGCTTCTGATTGGGACTTACAACTCCATATCTCGTAAACTATTTGGAATTTCGCTTTGACGTCTTAGAGGCAATTGTTGCTAACAAAACATTTCTAAGTAGCAAGTCAAAAAAGTCCCATATATATACTCAAAATTACAAAAATTTCGTAAAATCGTCATGATTTCCGTCATTTTGTACTGTTTTGAAGCTTGTCTTGAAAACTGTAACGAATTTGACTAAGCAATGCAGAAAAAAACGTAGCTTGGACTTAAATAAAACATAGATTGGACCATACCAACTTCATTCGATTGGCCAAAACTCGAAAATTATTTTTGGTAGCAATTGGCTGACACAGTCAAAAGTTTCGATTGATTTGTATTAAATCAAAAAAATAGTAAAAAAAAAAACAAAACTTAAAAATTATAACTAAAAAATTTAATTTATTTCTTTTTTACCAAAAATACTCGTTTCTTTCGAGTTTTTATGACAGTAAAAACATGCGTGTTGGCGTATAACTATGTGAAAGAGCTATTAAATGAAGTTGGTTTGTTCAAACAGTTTGTTTATTTAGGTCTAAGTTACAACTTTGTGTTATATTACTTGTTCAAATTTGTAACGGGTTTCAATATTAAGTTGAAAAACTGCAAAAAAGTGGTACAAGCTTTGATTTTTTGAGAAACTTTTATAATTTTCAGTATAAAGAAGTAATTTTTTTGATTTGCCACAAAGAAATGCTTTGTAGGCCAAACCAAAAGCAAAGATATAAAAGCAAAATTCAAAATATTTTACTAGATATGGAATCCTAAATCCTACTCTGAAGCGAAAAAGTTCAAAGTGCAATAAAAAGAAAACGGCAGCTAGTCAGACCAAACCCAGACAGGGTTTTTATACTACCATCATTCCCTTTCAAAATTTTTTTGGTCTCGACGCTATCAAATTTTTTGAGTTCAAAAATGTGTCACAGTGTTAATAGCTCTTTGCGCCTCAAGATAGAACAGTTTTCATGCCATCATAAAACAGGCTATTGATATTTTGCAGGGCGAATCTCGTTGTTATTTAGGATTTTTCTGCCTAATTTACTTCTAGTAATACATAAACTAAAATGCTTGAATAATTTTAAATATTGTGATCCACTTAAAGACGCTCTTAAGCACCTTGTAAAACGATTTTCTTTAATTGAAAACTTGACTTCGAGCGAGACAAAGACTTTGGTTTTGTCCACTATGATACTTTCAAAATTTAAATTGAACCATATTAAAACAACTAAACTGTAAAATGTTTGTAAGATTGGCTTGTTGAAGAAATAATGAAAAATTTTTAAACTGTTGTCAATGAGAGTTAACATACAAAGGATTCTGAAGACTTTTATGAAACAGACAAGGTGACGAAATATTCGTAGCTGTTGTTATGTTAAAAAATCGAGATAGCATATAAGAGACATTTGTTTTACCATTCTTTTAAAATTAAAAGTACCTTATTTGTACCTTTACCTTTACCTAGGTTCTGGAAATTCCGTATACCGTTTACCTTACCTAGGTTTATTTTTTGACATTTACCTTGTACCTTAGAAAATTGGGTACCTTTCCAATCACTGCGCATAAATGAGACCACTTGTAATTCTCAAGTTCCAATTTCCTCATCTTACTTATATTATAAACTAGCCCCTTTAGAATTTTAATCACAAAACGAAGAAAAAGTTTACATTCATGATAATCTAAACTCATTACAACTTTTTTTTAAATTTAAAATTTTTTTGTTCCTTTGATCTACACTTTCTATTTACCCGTCTTCGTGTCAATTTAAACTCATATAAGAATATTGCAAATGTTAAAATTTCTTAAAACCGATTCACCGACACCTTCTGTTAACCCGTCTTTAATTGCCAACTATTAAATCTTCATGATAATCTGAACTAATCATAAAGTGTGGTGCATTCCCGGATTTTTTGGAACGCTTGATATTGACCCGTCAATATACCCTTCTATATTATAGTCTAACTCATATAGAATTTTTGAAAATTTTGCGACTTTTTTGACCGTTTGATCTAATCTATCAAATCTTATAATTCCCAAAACTCATCAAAATTTTGCAAATTTCAATGTAATAGTTTTTGTGACCTTTGGATTATCAATCATAGATCTTTTTAGCAGGCTCTAGATCAATAAGTTATGATTTTCATCATAACGTTTCTAAAACAAGACACGCACATCTAGCTATAGCTATTTCATAAACTTCAAATTTCGATTTTGATTTTTTCAGATCAGTTCGGTCTTTATACACGTTCTTCTATTTACCCGTCAAATCATCCATCCATCAAATCTTCATAATAGTCTTAGGTCATACAAAACAAGAAAGAAAGTCGGTCAAGCCCGACTATACTATACTCTGTACCCTTACACTCGCATTTGCTCAGGAGTCAAACGGCCAGTTAACACCCCGCGCACAACGCGGTGCGCTCTCTAAGTTTCTCTCTCTCTCTCTTTTCTCTCTCGCACTAAGATTGCCTGTGTTGCTGTGGTTGTTGGTGGGGGGGTGGGTGGTGTTAGTTGGCCGTTTTTTGCCCATAACTTGAGTATGGTTCATCCGATCTTTATCATTCCTTCAGCAAATCGATAAATAATTTTGTTTACAAGGTATCTCTAGAAGGAACGAACGATCTATCTCCAAAACTGTAGGAGATACGAAGTTTTTTCCAAATTGCGGGGGCGGGAGGGGGCGTGGCAAAAATTGAAAATAAACTTGATCTGCCTGCAAGTATAAGAAATATATGTCCCATACATGTCAAACCTCTATCTCTTACCATCTCTGAGATCTCTTCGTTCATACGGACGGACGGACGGACGGACGGACGGACGGACGGACAGACGGACAGACGGACATGGCTATATCGACTCGGCTGTTGATGCTGATCAAGAATATATATACTTTATAGGGTCGGAAACGATTCCTTCTCCCTGTTACATACTTTTGCACAAACTTAATATACTCTATGTACCTTCGGTACAGAGTATAAAAATTTAAAAATTTCGCAATATTTTGAAATGTACAATCTAGTCAGTTTTACGCTTTCTATGCGTTTTACGCTGTTATACGCGTTATACGATGTTATACGCTCATCTCTAAGTTTCTCTCTCTGTCTCTCCCAAAGATTGCGTTTGTTTGAATACAGCGGTGGTTGGCAGGAAGTGAGGGGTGCCGGTTAACTTTTTTTGCTCATAACTTGTGTATCGTTCATCTGATCTTTATCATTTCTTCAGCAAATACATAAATAATTTTGATTACTAGATTTGTCTAGAAGGTACGAACAATCTATCATCAAAACTGTGGAAGATATGACGTTTTTTCCAAATTGCGGGGGCGGGAAGGGGCGTGGCAAAAATTGAAAATAAGCTTGATCTGCCTGCAGGTATAATGAGATTTTGTCCCATACATGTCAAACCTCTATCTCTTACCATCTCTGAGATGTCTTCATTCATAAATAGTCACAGACGGGCAGACGGACAAGGCTATATCGACTCGGCTGTTAATGCTGATCAAGAATATATATACTTTATAGGGTCGGAGATGATTCCTTCTGGCTGTTACATACTTTTGCACAAACTTAATATACTCTATTCACCTTCGGTACAGAGTATAAAAACAGTACACAAGCAACATTACAATTGAGGTTGGTTGCTAATGAAATCTCTTCAACAGACTTGACCGACACACAAAAAAATTTGACCATTTAAATAAAAATTATATAGCCTATGTTCAAGTTCAGGTTATCAACTATCTGTGTGCCAAATTTCATCCGAATTCGTTAAGCCATTTGTGCGTGATTGAGCAAACGGGCAAACACACAAACTTACAAACTTTCAAATTTATAATATTAGTAAGATGTGAAAGTTTGTATGTTTGCCACTCATCACGGTTTGTTACTCAATCACGCACAAATGGCTTAACGAATTCAGATGAAATTTGGCACACAGTTAGTTGATAACCTGGACTTGAATATCTTACTAATATTATAGGTGTGCAAGTTTGTATGCTTGTATGTTTGTATATTTGCATGTTTGCATGTTTGCCTGTTTGTTTGTTTTGTTTTTTTACTCATTCGATAAAAACTAAACTGACACAAAAAAAAACTCGAAACTAATAAGGAAGATTTCTGGCTCCAATCAGACTCTTTTCTGACACAGATATAAGTGTTTTCACCCTCCCAATGAAGCATGTAAAAACCTCAAAAATTAGACTTAAAAGTTACTTTCCAGGCACTTGAAAATCTTCTGAATCGCCTGCTGAAAGGCTCTTTTCAGACCCATATTGGAGTATAACTCCGAAAATGCTCAGACATAAGTGCTTTTAATAAACCCGTACTTAGAGAGCACCGAAAACCTTCAAGTTTATGTGTTTACTCCAAAAACGCTCTTAAGCTCGGCTCTTTTCAGACACATAATTTGTAGCGCTCCGAACTTGGCTTGCTGGGATTATGTGTGGTCTGTACATATCAGAGTATGTAAACAACCGAAATGGTGGGTGGTGTTAACTGGCCGTTTTTTGCCCATAACTTGAGTATCGTTCATCCGATCTTTATCATTTCTTCAGCAAATCGATAAATAATTTTGTTTACAAGGTATCTCTAGAAGGAACGAACGATCTATCTCTAAAACTGTAGGAGATATTTTCCAAATTTCGGAGGCGGGAGGGGGCGTGGCAAAAATTGAAAATAAACTTGATCTGCCTGCAAGTATAAGAAATATATGTCCCATACATGTCAAACCTCTATCTCTTACCATCTCTGAGATCTCTTCGTTCATACGGACGGACAGACAGACAGACAGACAGACGGACAGACGGACATGGCTATATCGACTCGGCTGTTGATGCTGATCAAGAATATATATACTTTATAGGGTCGGAAACGATTCCTTCTCCCTGTTACATACTTTTGCACAAACTTAATATACTCTATTTACCTTCGGTACAGAGTATAAAAACCGTTTATAGTTTTTTGTGGAATTCAATTTTAAGCGAGGCATACCCTTAAGACTGTAGGCTGCTGCTCTCTACTGACGCGTCGCTTTTAAGGTACGAAAGAGTATTGAAATCAACTTTGCTTTGAGTTTTGTCTCTCAGTATTTCTCAGTCTGTCAGTATCATTCCCCATGATACAATGAATACAAGGTAGCGCAAACACTTGCTTCATTTCGCATGCGCATAACTTTGTGAGTCTGTGACGTCATTTGACAGTCTTAGTCTTAGATTAGGAACTATTATTGTTTAGTTTTAACTTGATTTTGTTAAATTGTTGATATAATTTTAATTCACTTTCATTTTGGTTACCGAATCACACATTTTATTTCTCAACTCAAACTCAAGAAAATCGATTAAATAAATATGGCAAGGATTCGGGCAAAGCCAAGGCAAAAGCAGCTTCAGTTTCCCATGGGTCGTATTCATCGCCATCTGAAGAGCCACCTCGCATGGACGTGTGGCTGCCACTGCAGCTGTATACTCTGCAGCCATATTGGAATATTTGACTGCTGGCTGGCAATGCCTCCAAGGATCTCAAAGTAAAAACGCATCACGCCGCGTCATTTACAGCTGGCCATTCGTGGATATGAGTTGAATAGCCTGATCAAGGCAACCATTGCCGGGAGCGGTGTGATACCGCACATATACAAGTCGCTGATTGGCAAGAAAGAGGAAACTGTTCAGGATCCTCATCGAAAGGGCTATGTCATTCTGTCGCAGGCCTATTAATTCTAATTTCCAACATCATTTTGCAAAAAAAAATCTTTTGATATATAATACAATAAAAATATTTCATGTTTAAAAGTCTACACATATATAGAAATAATAACGAAAACAAAATTAAGGACGTGTTGTAAAAATTTCCAACAAATATATATTATAAAAGAAAGAAACCTTCCAAACAAGCGGAGCATTCTATAGAACGCCGATTGGAATGTTGAAATGCCGAGTTCACTCTATTTGCTCCTTAGCTGTCAATAGTTTTGTTGCTAAATAAGCCGTGGCCGTAATATTTGGAAAAATTAAAGCAAAGTCAATAGATTATTAGAATAATAAAAGTGAGAAACCTTCCAAACAAGCGGAGCATTCAATAGAACGCCGATTGGAATGTTGAAATGCCGAGTTCACTCTATTTGCTCCTTAGCTGTCAATAGTTTTGTTGCTAAATAAGCCGTGGCCGTAATATTTGGAAAAATTAAAGCAAAGTCAATAGATTATTAGAATAATAAAAGTGAGAAACCTTCCAAACAAGCGGAGCATTCAATAGAACGCCGATTGGAATGTTGAAATGCCGAGTTCACCTCTATTTGCTCCTTAGCTGTCAATAGTTTTGTTGCTAAATAAGCCGTGGCCGTGATATTTGGAAAAATTAAAGCAAAGTCAATAGATTATTAGAATAATAAAAGTAAGAAACATTCCAAACAAGCGGAGCATTCTATAGAACGCCGATTGGAATGTTGAAATGCAGAGTTCACTCTAATTGCTCCTTAGCTGTCAATAGTTTTGTTGCTAAATAAGCCGTGACCGTAACAAATTATTTAAATAAAAAAAAAAAAGAATAATAATTTCAATAAATAAATTGTTAATAAGGAAGAATAAAAGATAGCTCCGAGAGATGTTGACGCTAAGGTCAACAGCAACGAAATGATACATAACTCAGCCAACTCAAAGGCATATCAAATAATTTGGTTGACATGGCCTACTTATGCTCTCAAATTACACGGGCAACTTTTGCAGCAAACTTTAAATATGTATTTTTTTGGCGCCGAATTCAAATTCCCCCAGCACGACTAGCTTAAGAGATATTTGGATGAACGTGTGTTGAGGGAGCTTTAATTGTATACATATGAAGAAGTCCACTGCACTCAGAGAAAATAAAGGAAAGGAAGTTTATATACCTTTGTAGCTTGTATAATTTATTAAATTAAGTTTTTTAATGATTTTCGTCAAACATTCTTAGCTGAGCTATTTCCTCAGCAATGGATGGCGCCATTACTTCGACCATTTGCTGGCCAGTTTGTTATATGGCAGCTATGCCATACATTCATCAAATTTTGACCAAACTTCCTAAAATTGAGTGGAAACTGATCATATTTATAATTGGAAAGCCGTCTTTAAGCTACCATTGAAAACAAAAAAGTTTTTCTCACTAAAACTACCTTTTCGACCGATGGTTCCTATGGCAGATATATGCTATAGTTATCCGATTTGGATCAAACTTGGCAGAATTGTGTGGTAGCATAAAATATTGATCAGTTACAAGTTTGGTAGCGATAGCATTGAAAACAAAAAAGTTTTTCAGACTAAGACTTTTTTTCAGAACTATCTTTTGTATGGCAGCCATACTATATAGTTGACCGATTTTCATCAAACTTGGTGGAATTGTGTAAAAGCATAAAAAAATTATAAATACGAGGTTTGGGCGAGTTTGCGTTGACAACAAACAAGTTTTTCTCCCTAAAACTACTTTTTCGATCGATAGTTACTATGGCAGCTATATGTCCAGTCAAGTTAGGAAACAACGAGAGGGCCAAGCTAACTTCGTCTGTGCCGAAGTTTTAATACCCTTGCAAGTGCTGTTTTTGAAATGACTGAGTTTAAGAACGCTTACATAAAAATCGAAAAATTTGTTAACTTAAACCCATTTTCCGACAGATAAACATCTGATTTCGACCAAATTTCGTGAATATCAAATTAACAATCGCTGAGTTTAAGAAAGATAAAATTTAAAACAGTAAAGTTTTTCTTACTAAGACTCATTTTCCGACCGATGGTTTCTATGACAGCTATGAGATATAGTCACCCGATGTCGATCAACTTTTTCAAATTAGTTTGAAAGCGTTTAATATTAAGAATCACCGACTTTAAAAACGATTTACTTGAAAACAAAAAAGTTTTTCTCACTAAGACCCATTTTTTGACCGATGGTTCCTATGGCAGCTATAAGATATGGTCATCCGATCCGGTTGGTTCCGTCATATTAGCAGCGTGCAGTAAAAAGAAGACTCTGTGCAAAATTTTAGCTCGATAGCTTCAAAACTGAGAGACTAGTATGGGTAGAAACAGACTGACAGACGGACGGACAAAGCTCAATTGACTCAGCTCGGCGCCCTGATCAAGAATATATATGGTTTATGGGGTCGGAAATGAATAATATATATATATATAATATAAAATAAATAATAATATCCTTTGCAAGGGTATAAAAAGGGGTCAACCTTGGAATTTGAGATAATAAGCTGGAAGTTTCTGTACACCTTTAATTTGGCGTTCTAAACGTTGTGCCAAAAATTCACATAAAATCTGTTTTCAGCGATTATCTCGGTTTCTATAGCCTCTAATCGTGTAAACACCTATTATATAAATTGTAGAGCAGCAAATTTTTATTGTCTTCATAATTTTTTCATACGCCCAACGCTATTTTATTCAAGTTTTCTGTAAGTGCTGAGGTAATTTTGAAACTTGTCAGTCTGCCCATTTTCACCAAAACTTGAACAAAAAAGGGGTATCTTGAGCAATTTTTGCGTTTGAGGGCTTTTATTAAAGCAAATTACATAGTTTTCACCGTCCAATTAATAAAAACCTGATAATATTGTTTCATTATGCATCTACAAGCATTTTAAATACGTTAAATTTTGAAATTATGGAAAAAATGCTTTTTTTTCTGCAGTTGAGCCCATAGCATCAAAAGCACTCGCCCTAGCACATTTTTAACTGAAAACAAAACTTTGGTCCAAGTTTTTTCTGTTAAGTTTTGTTTAGAACTTTAAAATCGGTTAAAGAACAACAAAGTTATGAGAGTTAAGGTGGAGACAACTTTTGATAAGTCGAAAAACACAATTATCGATAATATCTCGATAACTAGCCGATAGAATTTTCGTGATCAGCGGGCCAATTTACTTTAGAAAAAGTTGGTTTGGTTCAATGGGTGAAAATCGGCTTTCACTTTGTTGAGCAGTGTAGGTATGATATATCTAAGGAGTTTTTAATTAACCAAGTAGGTAAGTATTATTAGAAAAATATATTAGATATATGCAAAATGTTATTAAATATAATGATTAATTCAAATTATTTATTATTTATGATATTTAAATGATTTAATAATTTTATACCTGCTATTATTCACTGAGATTCACGGTTGACCTTGCATTACTGGGATTATGGCTGACTTCTGCGGGTTCTCTGCCCTCTATCTCAAATACGGTTCGGCTTATGAAAAAGTAGTTTAGACGAAATATGTCGCAAATTTGCTACTCTACAATTTTTGTAATAGACTAGAAACTGATTTTTGTGCCCTTTGACCTTGAATAACTAACGACGCGCCCACGAGATTTTATGTGAATTTTGGCACAACGTTTAGAACGCCAAAACAAAGGTGTACAGAAGTTTCCAGCTTATTATCTCAAATTAAGAGGTTGACCCCTTTTTTGCCTAAGTTGACTGGACTAATAAAGCTAATCCATTTTATTACTGTGAAGTTTCCAGCTTATTATCTCAAATTAAGAGGTTGACCCCTTTTTTGCCTAAGTTGACTGGACTAATAAAGCTAATCCACAAGTCAAAATTCAATTCAATCTTAGCAGATTCATTATAAATTTTACACCAGAGAATAGCCGTTCCACGCTAACTTGCGTAGCTGGAACAGAAAGCAAGACTTTTGATATCACATACAATTGTGGAAACTTTGTGGATGATTTTCACCACCAGTTAAGAATGTTTTCATGGTTTCGAACACATTTAAGTATGAAAAAAGTCTTAATGGAATCCAGTAGCATATTTGTTAACACATTTGATGTATTTTTATCACCAAGTTTCTTTTCCTGCAATATCATATGTGCCTCAACTTTGTCGGCGCTTTTAGATGAACCAGTATTAGAACTGCCTTCATCATTGATCAGCAACCGACGAAATTTGTGCATAAATATTTATTAAAAGATTGATTCAAATACAATTTTTTTTGCTCAGTACTTAGCGTTACGTTATAACTAGGGACCAAAAAAATGCCACATAAAAAAGCATTGTTTTCAAAAAGTGATTTCCTCGCTTTCTTTGAACAAACCTTTTTAGCTAGAGAGGACGAATTTTTTCATATTTCCAATTTGCAGTGTATCCAAATGAAAAATAAAAAATCACCCAAAACTAGATTTACGGCTTAAAGTTTAGTTGTGGCCACCTCCGCTGGTTCTAATATGCGTACAATTTCGCGAACTGTGTCCCAATCTTTCTGTTGCAGAAGATAGTCGCTATCTGCAGCCGCAAAAGTAGAGCAAATGTCGAAGATGTCTTGCGTAAGCAAATATTTTGGCATCCTTACCAAAACTACGATGCGCTCTGCAAAGGGAAAAAACCGAAACTGTACAGGTACCAACGTTTCGGTTTCGTTCCGGTGCTATCGGTTCCATTAATAACGGTAAACGGGTTTCGGTTCCGATTCCCCTTCCGGTAAGTGATTTGAAACGGTTTATTTCGGTTAACGGTTCCGGTTCAGGTATTAAGCCCTGCTAGCAATGTTATTAAACGTTACATTAAGTCGTCTCTGACAAGCAGCGTCACAGTTTCCGAATATTTCAATTCCATAACAAAGAGTGGGTGTCAAGTACGTCTTTGCAATAAGGAGTCTGAGATTAGTCGGCAAATAACATTTAGTCAACGAAAGCTGTTTTAGTATTCCGTGAGATTTTTCAGCGGCTTTAGTCACTAGTTCATTCCAGCTAAGAGTGTCATTAAAAGTTATACCTAGATTAACGGCTGAAGCAACATATTCTAAAGGGGTGCCAGCAATATTTAGTCGAGGTAGATCTGTGGTACTTAGTGACATTTTATAAATTACTATGCATTTACATTTTGCTGGATTTAGTGATAGTCCGTTACGTTTAGCCCCTTCATTAACATTCAACAAATCATTGTTACATATATCGACGCACTCATTTATTCGTCTATCTAACGGACGGCTAACATACATCTGTACATCATCTGCATACATGTGGACATTACAATTAGACAACATATCTGGCAGGTCATTTACATATAATGAGAAAAGAAGGGGACCATGGACTGACCCCTGGGGGACACCTCGCTTAAGGTACAAAGTGGATGATATATCAGACTCCGAAACCACTGCCTGTCGTCTATCACAAAGGTACGATTTAATAAGTTTTAAAGCAGTATTTTCGAATTATAGCTTCGTTATTAAGATTTCGTGGTTAACGGAGTCAAATGCCTTGCTATAGTCGAGTAGTGTTAAAAGTGTAACATTTCCGTTGTCTATTTGCCTTCTTATATCCTCTGTTATGTTTATTATATCCCGACTGTTTATTAATTAACATTAAGTTGTATGTTGAAAATTTACATATGTGATGTGATTGAGATTGGTCGAAATTGATTGTTTCCTTTTGGTATAGGAATCATTTTTGCTCTGGAAAAGTTGATGTCGTAAGGACTGTGTTGCAGATATGGGTAATGAGGGGTAGAATTTGTGGGAGGATAATTTTAAAAAATTTTGTATTCATGTCATTCAATCCTACTGCATTAGACTTAAATTTAAGAACAGATTCAAGTACATCACACTGACTCACACACATAAAGTAAAAACTACTATTACAGTTACTAATTGGCATATTTTCAAGCTTGTTATCTCAAAATTCGAGGTAAAACCCTAATTTGACTCCAAACTCCTTATACTCCAAATAAAAATAAAAACAATACAAAATGCCATATAAATTCTTTAATTTCTCTTAAACAAAACTCAAGTTGAACTTAGCCCTAGGGGAATGGCTTCGTTTTAACCTCGATGCCTTCCTTGGTAATGATATTAATAATTATTGTATCTCCCGTTGAAATGTCCCTTTTAGCAATCGTAGGAAAGACATTCTCGATTACTTCCAATGCCTTTTTCTTGGTCACATCACTGATTGAATTCTTTGGCAATATCGATTCGAGATTTAAAAAGTCACCTGAAGCACCGACCACTTTATACGGTACTTGGCTAAAGCAACCCAAAGCATCATAGTAATAGACTGCACCCTTGCCATCTTTGTCAATGCCAGCCAATATATGTAGGTCTGGCACAATATGGAAATAAGCGACGGTTGTACATGGTCACAGAGATAAAGTGAGCCATAGCATTTGTGCTCATTTTCTTAAAGTTATTCAGTTCGTATTTTTGAGCTTCCATAACGGTTATTTTTGAAAGATCCAAGACATCGCACCAGCTGCCCACCGTCCCCAATACAGTCAAATGGGTTAACTGGAACAGCTTACTCTGAGCACGCGAATGGATAGTACCACAAGATGAAAGACGTGAATCGCTGGCGATTGTAGCAAAATCAGCACCAGCTATGGCCATCACGGTACCGCCATTAATTTCATAAGCGTCAAATGTAAAAGGATCGGTTCCATTGCCGTTAAAATAGTCCATGTTTCAATCAAAATGGGATTTTAATAAAATATAAATAGATTCTCTATAATATATACGAGCCGTTTGGTAAAGTTGTGGGAGAATTGTGATATATTGTAAAAGTTGTAAGAGAATGTATGTCAGGCAATGGCCAGTCTACATGATACAAAAAATAGAAGTTAGTGCAATGTGTCGATGTCAAAAAAATTCAATTTTATCGTCTTGTAAAGGAATTGAAATACTCCCACAAATCAATTAGCAACTTCCAAAGAAGAAATACAGTTCGATTACAGGTTTACACTACTGTGGGCGAAAATATCGGAAAATTTTAATGGAAATTTTTTGGGATTCCGATAGCGACCGAAGGTACACATAGCTAATTAAGTTTGTGCAAAAGTATGTAACAGGCAGAAGGAATCATTTCCGGCCCTATAAAGTATACATATTCTTGAACAGCATCAACAGCCTAGTTGATATAGACATGTCCGTCCGACTGTCTGTCCTTCTGTATGAACACAGATCTCAGAGATGTTAAGAGATAGAGGTTTGACATGTATGAGACATAAGCTTCTTATACTTGCACGCAGATCAAGTTTATTTTCCAATTTTGCCACGCTCCCTCCCGCCCCCGCATTTTGGAAAAAACGTCCTATCTCCCACAGTTTTGTAGATAAATGATTTGCACCTTCTGAAGATATTTGGAAATCAAGATTATATATCGAATTGCTGATAACATTCTACTGAAACTACTTTTAAGTGAAGCTTGGATTGGTGATCCCAAAAATCGATTTCAAAAATTTTTTCATGGCAACGTTTTTTAATATGAATTTTTAACATTTTTTTTTGTGGGTGCACTTACATTTTATGCCATATCTCAATTCATAATCGTCAGATGGTGTCGAGCAACATATAAATCGAAAGGTAATGAAATTGTCAGTAATCGCAAAAACACTATTTTCAAATCGGCTAAGTAGATTGAATACAATGATCAAAAATATTTTCATATTTCAAAATGCTCCGAAATATCAATATTTACCACTTTGACTTTAATATTTTCACCATTGATTCAGCGTTAAATATGGAATTCGTAAATATAAAGTGTGTACACTTTAATTTAAATATTAAAATTTTTTTGTTTTTTAATTAAATTTTTAATCTAACTAGTTTGTTCTGAATCAAGAGTAGGAATTCCCCATTGAAGCCACCACCAGTTGGAGTCTGAAAAACACCAAATTATATTAAATTGTATTTCAAAATGTTTACTTACTCTGCGGGGATTCGAACTCGGGTCCCTTGGTCTGAAAACAATTGGAACGTCCTCTCTACCGGTTGCGCTATTGCGCGTGCTGGCGGAAAGCCTTCGAAGATACTACTTGTATTGAATTGAATCTACCGTCTGCCTAAGAACATCAGACCACTTGTAATTCTCAAGTTCGAATTCCCCGAATTGTTCATATAAATGGCGCAAAGAAAATAAGGTGATTTTATATGATTCTAGTTGAATCAAAGTGCATATTGATGGATTTTAATACAAAAATTGCATTGTAAAATTCAATATGATTCTTATAGTTTTTGCTAAGCCATTTTTCCGTGAGTGTATCGATGAACAAAACTCTATAAACAAATACAGGAGCTGTGAGCAAATTGAGTGCTGAAAAAGTGGTGTTTTTAAGATTTTTTAAAAATAAATTTTCATTTGCTTCGACTTTTGTTCTGTTCTGGAATTTTTGATTTGGTTTTTTGATGGAATTATTGATTAAAGAAGAAAATAGAAAAAAAATTTCTTAACACTTAAAATAGTCAAATTCGACTGTTAGTTCCTTCACTTAAATTGATCCAGCTACAATATTTATTCAAAGATTTTCTTCATCAATACCTTATTATCTTTGTAGATGTGAGATTCTCAAATCGAAAAAATAAAAATAATTTTTTTGGATTTTTTTATATTTTTCCTAGGCGATTAAAAATGAATTTTCTTTCATTAACCAGCAAAAAATCTAGTTTTTTGAAATATTTTTGGTCATTGTATTCAAACTTCTAAACCGATTTGAAAACAACGTTTACCTTTCGATTCATATCTTGCTTGATACTATCTGACGGTTATGAATTGAGATATGGCTTAAAATGTAAGTGCACCTACCGAAAAAATGAAAAAAAAATCATATTTAAAAATTGTTGCCATGAAAAAATTTTTGAAATCGATTTTTGGGATCACCAATCCAAACTACACTTAAAAGTAGTTTCAGTAGAAATGGGTCATTTAACTTTTTTTTTTGTAAGCTAGTGTAATCGAATGATAAAGATCGGTTGAACGACAGTTTAGATCTAACGAAAAAGCACTTCGCAGAGTAGCGGTGCTTGTTTTTTGTTTGGAATAATGGGTGGGGTAAAGGGCCATTGGTTGCCCATCTCGTAAGAAGCTAACTTCTTAAGTGTCAAACATTTATCCCCTTGCTCCTTGCTTCTAAATCCGACTACTGTAGTTGCCATCCATTTGGGAGGGCAGTAGTCGTCGTCTATCTATGTAAATTCAATATTTGGTGTCTGATAACAGAAATGTCTAATCTACATACGCGACTCGTATTGTCGTATAATGCGTTCCCTTCCAGTACACTTACTTCATATGGAAGTGCATACAAATAGACTTGGACAAGGGTGTACCGGGACAGACGTGCGAGTATTATGTATACGAGAAGTATGAGTATGTATGTACGGATGTATGGCTAGGCATTTTGGCTTCAGCTTCAAGTTTGAATGCAGTTGCAGCTTTGGGCATTTCATTGAAAGTAAATATTTATGTACAATCATACATATATACATATGTGTAAAGGTGTGTGTGTGTGTGTGTGTATGCTTTACGTTTAAGCAACCCATGTTTGCCCCCCATCCCCTGTTCCTGTGTCCCTCTTTCACTTACTCACTTACCGAATGCAGTGTACAACATTTTGTTTATGCATGCGGCGTACTTATGTTGGTGGTACAGTGAGACCTCTTCTCTAAAAAACCATAAATTGAAGAGAATTTGGAGTTTTAAACCAGGGTTCGGCAATGTAAGCAGAGATGTCGGCAGAGAAAACATGCTTCAAAGCTCTCTCTCTCTCTCTGCTTACTGCGTTTGCAGCGACCAAGCAAAATAAACAAAGGTAAAAAGAGAAGCTTTAGAAAGCTCTGTGCCCGCCGTGGCCCCAGAAGGCGGAATACACTCGGCAAATCAGACCGAATGCCTGCCAAGTCCATCACTGAGTGTCAGAGAGAGACGGCTTTCAAATATTTTCTCAGTTTTCTCCGTTTTAAAACTGAGAACCGCGAAAAAAATAAGCCGTTTGGTGCCTTGTCCAATGAATGTATCGAACGGTAGGCTTAAAACTAATATTTTCCCGATATTTTGTTTCTTGAGCGATTTCAGAACTGTAGCTTCAAGGAAACGCCACTGTGCAGAACTCTTTAAATGTTCATAAGGAGAGTTCATTAAGGGCGCGCGCACACATGCGGCTGAAAGATGAACTGACGTCAGAACTTAAGGCTGATCTGGACAAATAACTACGCTTCGTGCATACTAATGTGCTCAAAAAGCACTGAATTGATCTTTAAAATACAGTTGTATGCTCAGCTTTTCTGAATGAATCAAACATGTTTGCTTCTTTCGGCTTGCTGACGTACTAAAATCTCATGTTCATCATTAAGTCGCATGTGTGCGTGCAACCAAAGAGTTAAAGTTAAAGTAAAAGAACACAGCCGGCAATAAATTTATGTGTTGAGAGTGAAATTTAAGTGAAATAATAAACATCAGGTAAGTGATATGTGCTTGCGCTTAAATTTATGTATGTATTTATAGATATGTACTATATTTGCACTGCATTTTTGCATTTAAAGTTAAAGTGTGTATGTGGTGTGTGTGCTTGTGCGCGCACGGCTTGAATAAACGAAACTTACATACATATACGTAAATGCATTAAAATATGTATTAGTTTAGTTTTTTAAGCCTCCTGCGTATTCATACGTATGTACATATGTATGTACATGCTTTGCATGCGTTCATATGTATACATATGTATGTACAAGTTTAGTTTTATTTAGTTTCAGTTTGTATGTTTATTTTTGCATGCATGTACATAGATGTATAATTGAATACATATTATCTGTGATGTTTTCACATTTTAGTCTACTTGTTTAATTGATAATACTAATGTATTTTTATATCTTTCTTGTGCTCTTTTACAGATTCAAAAGGACTTTATGGGAAAAACAACACCTCCTGGAACTAAAGTGGTACGGCTCCCTGCATATTTTATCTTTTTTTCTATCAGGTGGAAAGGACAGACCTTCTTATATTGCCTCACACTATTTTGAAGACCACATATGTGTCGGGAGCCAACACACAGGATTCAGTACACAGCTGCATTTGTAGACTACACACGATTAAGGATTTGGCACACAAAACCGAAATAAGGCTGCAAAAGTATCTTTTTGACATTTGTGTGTATTAAATATTACATTTGGAAATGATCTTTACAACAGATTCTTGGGATGTCATTAAGATTCAACGGATCTTAAAAGGATATTAATAGATCCATAGGATATGTCATTATGATCCAATGGATATTAAGAATTGAATATTAAAAATAGATCAAAAGATCCAATGGATATGAAAAAAAGGAGAGTTTTTTACAGTTCAAATGGATGTTAAATATCCTATTCGAAAATAAATCGACTTCGAAAAGATCCAATGGATCCCAAAAAAGGATAGTTAGCTATCCAGTCCAAATGGATACCGAAAAATCATCTTGGTGATCATCAAAAATTATCCTTTTTTTGCAGTGTACTTAATACTGGTACGTATATACGCACACTCTCAGAACAAATAGAGAACTTCATATTTTAATGTAAAACGAGTGCGTAAGTTAATATATATACCCGATATACCCGCTACTCATGGCAAGAAATGTTTAATAGCCTTCCTATGTTCCTGAGTGGTGGACAGCCAAAAAGTATGCAACATTTTTTTAACTCGGTTATTTATCATCCGATCTTTATAAAAATTTCAGGGATTATAGATATTGCGAATATAAATGTAAGTTTTAAATTTGAGATCGATATCTTTATCGAAATTGAGGAAGTTATTCAACATTTATTATTGAGGGGCGGGGGTGGGCGTGCCAAAAATTTGAAATAAACTTGATCTGCGTGCAGACAATAGGAGTCTACATTTCGAAATTGGTTGCTCTAGCTCTTCTAGTCTCTGAGATCTAGGTGTTCATACAGACGGACGGACAGACGGTCAGACGGACATGGCTATATCGACTCGGCTGTTGTTACTGATCAATAATATATATACTTTATATGGTCGGAAATGATTCCTTCTGCCTGATACATACATTTACAAGACTTTAGTATACCCTTTTTACTCTACGAGCAACGGGTATAATTATGTCTTAGCGCACTAAGAATGAAAATTCTTGATTCAAGTATAAATGTTGTATATGCTTTTAAATTTTACTTGCCCTATCTTTTTGATTAATCAACCCCACTTCCTTTGCCTTTAAAAACCACATTGAGAACGGATTTAGTTAGATACTAAGAACAAAATTCTCACAATTTTTGCTCAAATCATTCGATCTACTTTTTTCTGGATGTATTCACTTTTCAAGCAAAGACCTGTTACTGTTAACCAGTCCTTCGTTGCGCAACACCAAAATAAACCAAACCGAACCGCTAATACTAGTTCACTTAACCAAACTGACTTCTTTTCGAATATGCTGAACTTCTTTGGACCGATGTACAGTCGAACTTCTTTAATTCCAAGCTTGAACTTCAGAGACTTTGTGTTAAAGAATGTATTTTCTGTATACCTAGTTTAACTTGTTCGACCAAAGGGCTACATTGATTGCGATTTTTCTCAGAAAAATGTTTATGAATTCTGTGTACATGATTTCTCAAAAACAAATAAATCGATCCTAGTGAGATGTTAAAAACTTCTTCTAGATAGGATGACCTAGCGCCATCACCTGCAAAGTCATTTTAAGCATAACTTCCGTGTTTTTAGTCGGATCTTAGTATCTCTCTAATAAATATTTTGAATTTCAAGATTTAAACTAAAATTTATATCGATCCTTAAAAGACTCCCTCTGGCTGGATAAGATTTTGATACCCTTTCCCAGAGGATCATTCCCCCTAGCGCCTGTGTTTACTGTATGTGTATATAGATGCAACCCGTGCATGTGGCGTTGGTTTTTGGGATACCTACAATGCACACACATACATATGTGTGTATGTCAAGAATCCATATCAGCACACCACATACAACAACAACAACAACAAAACATTCATATGCCCTGCCAAACGTACGAAAGTTCATGCACACACACACACACACACACACCCAAGCACGGTCGCCATATAAAGGCAAACAAAACGTGTGGCGGCGGACCAGGCCAGGCCAGGCCGACGACGACGCCTCAGAGTCAGGCCAGACAGTCTGTCGCCAGAAAAATCTACACACAGAGGCACAGAGCACAGCGCAAGCCGAAACGAGGGCAGAGGTAGAGGCGGCTGCCGGTCGGCGGGGGGGCGAGAGCGGACGGACGGACGGTGTGTGCGGCTGTATCTGGTTGAGAAATCGTTCGAAAAAGCGAAGCGCAAAGCAAAGCAAAATTCCATTTAGATTATATTCTTTTTTTTTTCGTTTTGTTGGCGCTTTTGACGAACGGCGGCGCGCGGCATGTTGGCGCGGCTTTGGTAGGTGTTACAATACATAATATAATGAACGTCGTTATGTGAGTGCATGAGTGTGTGTGTGTGTGTGTGCATGTGTCCCAGTGCATTGCCAGGCCAGACCGTCCGGCGCGCCACAAACCGATACATAACGTCATCGCCAGTTTGGAGCTAGCTAACAGCACCAAAAGCAGTAGGCAGAGGCGTCGTCCGACGGGCCCACAGCTGCAAGCTGGTTTCATAGAAAAGAGGCCGCCAGCACGGTCGCCAACAAAGTATGAGCTAAATGGAGAAGGACAATTGTTTGTGTATTTCGCATGGGCAATTTTGAAAACTTTGGGAACTGACCCTTGCCTAACTTTAGAGCACCGATTGCCATTAACTCGCTTCGAAGTGTAAGTGCACTGCGCCGGCAAGAGGGCGCAGGTGTAGTGTACGCGATCGATACTCGCTGATAACGGTTGTTTTTTCCTGTGTCGTCGTTGTTGGACTGCTCCCAAATTCAAATTTTGTGCCCAACGCTGCTTTGAATAATGCTAGTTGAGTGAAGAAAAAAGTAGAACGAATATTTTGAGCAAGAACGCTCTTAAAACAAAAAAAATATATTGAAGGGGAGTGTGGAGAAGTATTGGAGCGGAGAGGGCAAGCAAACTTTGAGAGAATAGCGTTGAACACGCTCTTACAGTTTTTGTTTTCTCATGGGAGAGGGGTGCAGAAACTACTGAGAGGAGAGCGCAATCGGTTATTGAGAGCAGAACACACGTCGTTGTCAAATGTGAGCGGTCGGCCGTTAATTCATTTAATGTTGAACATTTCAAGTGTAAAGAAGTAATCGATTAAAGGATTGACTGAGGAATGGTTATTCCCCACAAACAGCAGGGTATGATGTAAAGGGGGAAAGACGGCGGACGAGAGGGGCAAGCGCGGCGAACTCAATGAATGAAGGGGGATCAAGGCGGATGCGCAGCAGCTAAACGGAAGGATCCGTTAAGTTTAGAGCAAAGGCTAGTCGCAGGCGCTCCAATTATTTCGATATTCTGGCAGATATCGATATCGCTGGCAGAAGCCGAAAGAGCGCTGTTGCTAGGCAGAGTTAAGTGCCGTATGGAAGGTTTTGGGCTCTCAAACATTCTAGAAGAAGACAAGGAGACATCGAGAGACAGCCCAGGAGGG
Source organism: Lordiphosa magnipectinata (assembly GCA_037044535.1). Taxonomy (NCBI): domain Eukaryota; kingdom Metazoa; phylum Arthropoda; class Insecta; order Diptera; family Drosophilidae; genus Lordiphosa; species Lordiphosa magnipectinata. Next base: position 158,003 of record JBAMBO010001347.1, read on the forward strand.
CTTTGTAAGGCATCGGAATTTAAGCGAGTGCGGATCGAATCGTGAAAGAACAAGTGCGGCGGAACGGAGTACCCAAGAGCTTTACAGACGGAATATCGAGTGCAGAGAACAGGAGACGGAACAGTGCTCGTGGAAAGACTTACACAGGATACGGGATATCCTGGTGGAAATATCTAGACTGTCATCGAAAATAGTAGTAAAGTCGGTGTGTCGAACGCAGATTCAACGTTAGAGGCAATCATACTAGCCAGCGCAACCTTTGGAGTCCTTAAAGGACAACAGTAGGGCAGTACATGGGAAGTTGTGCGGAATAGGCAAGCCTGCGAGTCAAGCGTTTGCTTAGGCGTGGCACGGCGTAGCCTTAGACAACGAAATCCTGCGATTACGGCGGATTAGCCGGATAGGAGGCGTTCCTTTCGGTTTGGCAAGGATACCTCAGATAGGTTTTGTACAACTTTCAATTAGTTTTAAGGGAAATATCAAGGAAAGTGAACCACATCGCTGGTGCTTCTATCTATATATAAAAGAGTTTGGCAAGACTGATTCACTGACTGATTCACTGGGTGGAAAGTGGGTGGGTAGTGGGAAACTGGTGGGTGGGAAGTGGTTGGTAAGTGGGTGGGAAGTGGGAGGAATCTTGGTGGGAAGTGAGAGGGATGTGGATGGAAAGTGGGTGGGAAATGGGTGGTAAGTGGTTGGTAAGTGGGTGGGAAGTGGGAGGAATCTCGGTGGAAAGTGGGTGGGAAGTGAGAGGGATGTGGGTGGTAAGTGGGTGGGAAGTGAATGGTAAGTGAGTGGTAAGTGGGGGGGAAGTGAGTGGAAAGATGTGTGGATGTGGGATGTTGGTTCCATGCACTCTATACTGATGGAGGCACAGCGAATCGCGACGGGCACTATGCTAGTAATAGAATACAGAGCTCGAACTGTCTTATTATTGCAAGTCCAATATAAATTTGTTGGAACCATCCTCGACTACCCTGAGCATAGCCTGCATTGGTTTTCGGGTCAAAAAGCACTCGTTACAATTGTATAAAATAAAGACAATGTTAAAAACACCTCAAATAAAACAAAAAAAACCTTAAATAATAAGAAAAACTATGCTCCTAAGGGGACTTGATCCATCCTGATGCTTATATTCTGAAAATATTTGTTCTTGGATCAAGAATTTACAGTCCTACCGTACTTTTGAGAACGAACATATAAAATTCTCTATTTTTTCGCTCGTGTCCTAAGAATTGTTACAATGTTTAAACTTAAATAGTAATTTTTTGTGTCAAGAATGACACAAGTTCAAGTGTTCAAGTGTCAAGAAATAGATCATTGATCAAATGATCACTTATCCCTCTTATTTCCAGCACGCCCCTGACTTTTTGCTTTGACAACGACTTCAAGTCGAGTACGAATTTTATCGCCCACGATTTTCTTTTTGTTGTTGTTTCGTTTGTTTCTGATACCCTACCCCCACACACAAACACACACACACACTCACACATATGGCGAACACTTGAGGTTCCATCGATGCCGATGGAGGTGGAGGCTAGCCTCAACGGGCGGTAACCCGAAGTGGGGGCAACCGGCCAAACGTTTGTCGTGTTTGCCTATTAGCTGGTTCCACTCGCAGTGGAGCATCGGCAAATTGACTCCAACTAACGAACCCCCTCCCCATCTTTACCCCCACAATTGTGCACATATTTACAAATGCATATTGATCTATGTGTGTGTGTGTGAGTGTGTGTACACACAAGTTACATATAAACATTGAGGGAACATGAATTTTTTTTATTTTTTGTTAGTTCAAAAACGCTCGTTTCATTATGGAAAGACCACAAAATCTGATCAATAGATTTACAATGTGTGGCTTTTATTGATATTGGAAAAATGTTGTGAATTTGTACAAGAATTTGCTTAATGATTGCTGATCACTTGATTTGACTGGGAACACACATTTAGGTTTCCTTAATAGAAGCAAGATCAGCTACAAATGAACTGGCTTCCCCTTTAAAATCGGGAAAAGTTTGAAATGTCTTAACTAAACATAGCTCTTGAATGCAGAATAATAATAAGAGTACTTGAAACTTTTGCACTTATCAATACGAAATACACAGGCAACTTAGTAATTTGGAAGTCCAAAGCAATGACAATTTTGTAGGCTTTGTTGGTAGACTAAGGGTCGATTTCAAATCTTCTATATCAGCGGTAGGCACATTGCTCCGACATTTTAGCATAATAAATTGCATCGCATTTATTTCGCTTCGAAGTGTGAAAAACAACGAATCGAAGCAAGGTGCCGGCCAGACGCACACACAGAGGGCGCATAACGGTTGATTTTTCTGTTGATGTTGTTACACTGTTCCCAAACTCAAATTTCATGCCCACCGCTGTTCTATATAGCAGTATATATGTCAAATAAATTAACAAATAACAGTGTAAATTCTAAGTTTATCTGGGATCTAGCCGCTTTCTATGAGATGAGAAATCGGCCCTTACTTTATTCGAAAATGAACTTACAGCTGACAAAATTCTGTTAGACCTCTAGGTCTTTATTTGGCAGAGATATCGGCGCTTAAGAAGTTGCACTGCCATAAATAGCATTTTGGCACCCCTGAAAAAAACCCCAAACATAACCTTTAACCGTAACATAAGTCTCAATATGTCCCTAATGAAATCAAATAAGGCTAAAAAGTAGAGCTGGAAATAAAAATCATTATTTCCATTTTTGTGACACATCGATTTCAATTGAAAGCAGGAATGCAAACTAGGTTTCAACCGAAATGAACTAAACCGCACCGTAACGCTTATTCGTACCGAATAAACTGAACGCTCAAATGTTTAAAAATGTTTAACCGAACATTTTTTCTTTATACATGTTAAACGCTTTCACGCTGTTTCCAAAATAACATTGGGCGATCCAATAAATCAGCAGTTTTTACTGCGCTCAGCGACACAAAATATTGGCAAAAAATCCCTTTTCCCATCTGCCCGCTCATAAAAAAAAATTTTGTTTATAAATTTAAAAAATAAAAAAAAAAGGTATTAAAAACTTTGTTTTATAATTTCGGCTATAAGCGGGCAGATGAAATTGATAGAGCTGGGCCCAACATCGCTGTTTTTACTTTTCTTTCATATCTAAAAGCGTCTGCAAAAGGAAGCGAGCAAATTGCGAGAGAATTTATTTAAATGTTTACATAAATGGGTTTTAGTGACCTGTTTTTGATTTTGTTCAAAGTTTTAAAGGCTGAAAATCAATGGTTACATTTAATTCAATACAATCAACACAATTCAAGAGAGATAACTCACAACATCATTGGGATAGCAATGGTACGTCTGGACAACGCTGTTTCGGAATTGACCACAATTCACACTCATCAGCAGACTTGTTGCTATCACACTTCAACCACTTGCAAATATATGTAATCCACAATTGGCTAATAAAGGCCTGAGAATTCCACTTAGGTGAAAACCAGCCTAGAATTCATCTGTAAGATTACAGCCTGAAATTATGCTATGGGTTTAAAGGTGTTACCAATTTTTGTTGTGAGTTAAGCTACTGCTTTTATCTTTGGCTGTTTCGCTGGATTCTAAACATTGTTTAGTGATAATTATAGCGGGGCCAGGACAAGATACACAAGGTATTTCTGTTTTTTGTTTTTAATAGGGAAACCGTTTAGGTTTTTATTACAAACATTAATGGCGTGCCTTCTATTATTTATACATACATGGGTGGGTTTTGGTAAACTGTTTCTGATTTTAGTCATAGTTTTTGCTTTTAAGCTGGCTCAAGGTCAATGCTTAATTATAATTCAATAAATTATAATTTTTAATTAATATTATAGTATCTTAAAATAAATATTTGTCAATTAAATATGACAAAATTGGAGAACCTATATTAGAGTTAGATGTGATTGTGCAGTATTTCAAATAATGATGAATCAAATGCAGCTGAAGCAGTCGTACCTATACCATATATTGGAAGGTAAATGCCAAATGTAGCTATAAATGGATATTAATATTAGTTTTGTTTCCCTAAAAACGACAAAGAAGCCTTAATTGCCTTGTTGATAATTATTAAAATGATGTTTAGAGCTAAAAGCGAATATTTGTGCAATAAATTTAACAGTGCAATTACGACTAGTCAGTCATGGAAGAAGATAAATGGGCTGGGCATTGGAAAACAACGATCTTCAAGCAAATGTGATACCGACGTTAATAAATTAAATAAACAGTTTGTAGTCAAGTACCTGAAGTTACCTGCAATCCGTATTTGAACTGTGTAACTGATATTCTCTGTTATAATAGCTCTAGTTTTGCGTGTGTAAGTCAATGTGATGTCCTTGAAGCTATACTTAAGATCAAATCTAATGCGACTGGACTTGACGACATCAACCCCAAAAACTTAAACGGTTAAAAATTTTTAAAAATTATTCTGCCCAAAATTCTTAGATATATTACACATGTAATGAACACTGCCTTTACTACCTCCACATTTCCTGAAGTGTGAAAAGTAGCAAAAATTATTCCAGTCCCTAAACAGAAAAATGAATACAGGCCGATTTCCATCTTGCCATACTTATCCAAAGTATTTGAATCCCTTGTAGCCTGCCAAATAAATAATTACCTGACGTCACACAACTACTTAAACAGAAATCAATCAGGCTTCAGAAAAAATCGTAGCTGTATCACTGCCCTACTAAAAGTATCGGAAGACATTCGAAACAAGCTAGACGATGGGCATGTAACATATCTGACGCTGCTCGACTACAGCAAAGCATTTGAAAGTCGAGCTATTTGGGCAAAGTGATGCCGAAAGTAAACAAAGACTGAAGGTAGTATTTAATGACATAGCTAGGTATATTTTTAAAAAGAGACGAACTGACAGCATCTCTAACCATTCATTTCAAATTTACAATCTTACCCTTAATGACTTTACAAGTTTAAGAGCATTAATATTACTTCACAAGATTATAAACACTAAGGAACCTGCGTATCTCTACGAAAAATGAAGTCTCTCGGCCTCTAAAAGAACCAACAATGTTGTCTGCCAAAAATATAAGCTAGCCTCGTCAGAAAAGCACTTCTTTATATATGCTGTTCGCATGTGGAATAGCTTACCTCATGAACTAAAATCAATAAGTAGCGCACCATTATTTCGAGCTAAACTCAACACACACTACAGTACACGATAAATTTAAATATAACTACAACAAAATAAAATAATACTAGATTAAGATTGCATAAAACAAAAAAAATAATAATCCAATTTAACTTAATTTATTATAATTCCAATCAATAATTTCTAATTCTAACTTATCTTAATATTAATTCAATTCTCCGCGTTTTTATTGTCCTATCTAAGGTTCTTTTGGGACTAGTGTTATAAACTTAAAGTTTTATACTTGTTACACTAGGATGAATAAATAAATAAATAAAAACTGTTAATTATCTTACATGTAGAATAACTTTTAAAATAATGATGTTTTTTAAAACATCTACAAAACGTCGATGGTTGGGAACATCGTTTTTTGCCCAGCTCTACTCAGTAGGGAGTAGAGCGCAGAAGCATGGACATTAGCAGCTGCGGATGAGACCGTTAAGCGGTTGTGATACAAATATCGGGCCAAAAAAGAAGAAGAAGACATATATCTATTTTAGGCCAAGATTTTAAACATTTATAACACTTAACTCCAGTTCTCCTTCATTGAAAAGAAGATACATTGAAATAAAATAAAATGTACAACTTTTTTAATTTATTTACCGGTTAATATCCCAAAAACCAAAAATTTGGTTTATTGCGCTTCAAAGAGTATGGTTCCCACCATGATATTAATGCCATGCACATTATTCCGATTAAGAAGGAAATTTTGAAAATTGACTTGTATTAAGTTTGAAAATCTCGGTCGAACAGTATTAATTTCATTTCCTGACCCGCATGGACCTTGTTGAACTTTCTCTAAATATTGCACTATAGTGTGAAGATATGCGCTTTTGCTTTGTTTTTTAGAAAATTGAGTTTTAAATGTTAAACTTTTTGTCATTTTCCAGCTTAAAAGCTTTTTTATAATTTCCCAAATTTCCAGGAAAAAAATTTGTAAAAATTGGTTAAAACAAGAAAGAAAGTCGGTCAAGCCCGACTATAACATACTCTGTACCCTTACACTCGCATTTGCTCAGGAGTCAAACGGCCAGTTAACACCCCGCGCACAACGCGGTGCGCTCTCTAAGTTTCTCTCTCTCTTTCTCTCTCGCACTAAGATTGCCTGTGTTGAACGGTTAGGGTATGTTGCTGTGGTTGTTGGTGGGGGGGGTGGGTGGTGTTAACTGGCCGTTTTTTGCCCATAACTTGAGTATCGTTCATCCGATCTTGATCATTCCCTCAGCAAATCGATAAATAATTTTGTTTACAAGGTATCTCTAGAAGGAACGAATGATCTATCTCCAAAACTGTAGGAGATATGAAGTTTTTTCCAAATTGCGGGGGCGGGAGGGGGCGTGGCTAAAATTGAAAATAAACTTGATCTGCCTGCAAGTATAAGAAATATATGTCCCATACATGTCAAACCTCTATCTCTTACCATCTCTGAGATCTCTTCGTTCATACGGACAGACAGACGGACAGACGGACGGACGGACAGACGGACAGACGGACATGGCTATATCGAATCGGCTGTTGATGCTGATCAAGAATATATATACTTTATAGGGTCGGAAACGATTCCTTCTCCCTGTTACATACTTTTGCACAAACTTAATATACTCTATGTACCTTCGGTACAGAGTATAAAAATTAGTATAAAGATTATTAAAATAAATTGCGATAACTTCGAGGGCTACAGCGAAATGTAGCAATAAATAATGTATTCTTAAATCTTTGAAATGTTTTTTTTTATATATCTAGATAAAAAAAATCGGTGAAAATCCTCGATGTAGTGGGTAGTTAAAGTCACAGATACTGGCTTGCATTAATATCTCATAAACAACACAAGGCAACAAAATCCAGGCTGCAAACCGGTTCTGAATCGAACCCCCTTGACGTTGATGTCGGGATTTTGCTATAAACCTGCCTTTGGAATTCCCCAACGGTTATAGCAATGCTGGCATAAGATGGCCTCTGCCGACTCGCATAAGACAGTCAAAGACTGCTAATGATTGAATCCGGAGATTCATGAAACAACTGTACATTCGAACAGCCTCCTTTGTGGTGTGTGCGTGCTATTGACCTTATTGACCTTGAGACTGCTAAAAGTTCTATGATTCAAGGCTTAAACCGGTTCTGAATCGAGCCCCGGATAAGAGCCCGGAGCCAGAACCGAACCTTCTTAATTGTTAACCTCTTAACCTGGATCCGTACCGAAGGTTCGGTTCGCAGAAAAGCTATAGACATTTTTTTCAAAACTTATGAAATTATAACAGTTTCGGAATCGAAGCATTATCATTTTAAAATCATATCCAAACTCGGAATATTACGACATCGAGAAGGAAATAAAGCATAAATGAATTTGTTGAATGGCAAAACCAATTCGTATATTTATATACGTAGAAGGTGAGGTAACCTTTCCATTTTAAAGTCTAGGCACTTTTGTAAGCCGTAGTTGAAAACTTGTTAAGGTTAAGCTTATTATTTTACCAAAAAATGCCTCAACAATCTGAGAATATACATGAACCAAGCATCGAACCAAAACCTTATGTTCAATAAGCAAGGGAAACAGTCCAAAAACCGAACCTTAGACTTTCCAAAGGGTTCGAACACCCAGACCGAACTTTCCGTAGAATTTCAGAGATTTGCAGCCCTGAACAAAATGAAACTTTTTTCAGTTTATTGAAGCAGTTGTGGTGATTCTAAAATCTAGATCATTTTTTGTAAGTTATTAAGGCGTTTAGTGGGGAGTCTACTTTAGTTTGGACACTCATTGGTAAAATTGTAAAGTAAAAGCAATTCTACGATTTTTTGAAGCGAAGATACATAATTTTTAATACTTGTGTTCAAAATGACAAAATCTTCTACTGCCCAAAGGTATGCAATGGGTGTTCTATGCAATACAAATATCCAGACTAGTGTATTGACTTTAGCATTGCATACCTTTGGGCAGTAGAACATTTTGTAATTTCAAACACTTGCATTCTAAATGGTATATCTTCGCTTTAAAAAGTCCTAGAACTGTTTGGGATGATTTATTTGAAAGATGTTGATTTTGTTGCCGCCTCACTAAAATAGATCCAAAAATCCAAAAAAGCATAGGCAAGTGATATAAGCAGTTGGAAATTTTAGGGAAATTTTTCTTCTAGCTCTTCTAGAGAACCGAAATTCAACGGAAATCGTTAAATAATGCTCAAAACTTGTTGACTTTCAAGTAATTTATCATTTTTATACCCGTTACTCGTAGAGTAAAAGGGTATACTAAAGTCGTGCAAATGTATGTAACAGCCAGAAGGAATCATTTCCGACCATATAAAGTATATATATTCTTGATCAGCATCAACAGCCGATTCGATATAGCCATGTCCGTCTGTCCGTCCGTCCGTCCGTCTGTATGAACACCTAGATCTCAGAGACTAGAAGAGCTAGAGCAACCAAATTTGAAATGTAGACTCCTATTGTCTGCACGCAGATCAAGTTTATTTTCAATTTTTGCCACGCCCCCTCACGCCCCCGCAATTCGGAAAAAACGTCATATCTCCTACAGTTTTGATGATAGATGGTTCGTACTTTCTAGAGATATCTAGTACTCAAAATTATTTATCGATTTGCTGAAGGAATGATAAAGATCGGATGAACAATACTCAAGTTATGAGCAAAAAACGGTCAGTTAACACCCACCACCCACCCCACCCATAACCTAAGCATTGCCTTCAGCAGCAATCTTAGTGAGAGAGAGAGAGAGAGAGAGAGAGAGAGAGAGAGTAACGGGTATATCGAAGTCGGTTAGAGCCGACTTTAACTTACGCTCTCGTTTTGGAACAGGACACAACGCTTCCTCAGGCTAATCTCACACATTCTACCTCTTCTGCCTGGCCAAGGTGATGCAGCAAATCTGGGTAGAATCTTAATTTTGAAGCAGACATTTACACGTTAAGTAGGACTTCCCCCAGTCAGAGTCAGGATCTATTTCAATGTCTGGTAATTGTTTACCTCTCAGTCTCAGCTCAAGGGAGGAGAAAATGTGGCATCGACTGCAACTGTACTAAAGATAGAAGTGAACACGTTCTCACTTCTGCCCGCACACACACTAACACACAAACACACATACAGAGACAAACAGGAAACGTGAACGCCACCGTTCTGGGCTGCGAATATTAAAATACCCACTTAAGGCCAACAACAACAACAACAACTAGAATTGTAAGTAGACGCACAGACACACACACACACACACACACAACAGATCAAAATTGGCGCCCTTAGGTCTCGGTCTCTTGGTGTGCATCAAATGTCAGGGAGATAGTTTAACTAATTGCCAGGGACCACAATTTGTTGGGCTTCTTCAGAGTATCGAGTTTCGAAAAAAATTTAAAATTTTTGAATTTGAATTTACCCGCCAATATTGGGTTATTTAACATTTCAGTATTGTGGCAGCTAACAGACCACTGCTAATTGTGCCTCTGTTGTGTTCAGTGTTGCCAATTTAGCTATCTTACCAACAGATCTAGCTATTTTGTAGAGGCAACAAAATTTTGCCGGAACCTACGAGTGTTGGGTAAATGTTGTGCTTTTCACTGAACATGTTCACTTGTTCTTTTTTTCTAAGTGGGTCAACTCACTCAAATTGCTCACTTGTTCAGTTGTTCTTGTTCAACTGTTCTAGGTTTATGGCGGAAGGTTGTGTGAGCGCACGTATTTTTGTTTTACCGACGGCATTTCTAAGGGGTTGGTTTCGGTTACACTGATCTCGTTGTTGTTTTTGTTGTTTCAGCATTGCTTTTTTGTTGTACACACATGCAAAATTTGTGTGTATGTGCGTCTTTTACTCTAGGGCTAACTCTTCCGCTCTCTCTCGCGCGTTTAGTAAAAAAAGGTTGGCGCCATACTTGTTATAGTTGTACGTACAGCCAAAGACACTACATATATGTAGTAGATACCGCAACTCATAAAAACTGTTTTATTTTTCGTTTTTGGGATCCAATGTCAGCTTCCAAGAACAATCGTTTTTTGCACATGCTTCATCTATAATATCTATAAATCGTTAGTACAGCTCACAGAAAAACACTTAAAGCAAGACGGAGCAAGCTCACAAAGCGAGACAGACATTACAACTCTTTGAGCAAAAGAGACCGAACAGCTCTTAAAACAAATCAGAGCGAGACACAAAACAACTCTCTGAGCAAAGGAGACCGGAACAGCTCTTAGAACAACTCAGAACAAGATGGATTGAACAAGATAGACTGAACAAGACTCGCTGAACAAAAATGAACAATTGAAGAAGAACATGTTCACTTGTTCAGTTTACAGAACAATTCAATTTTGTTCACTCACTCATGAACAACCTAACACTATTGATCAGTTATGAACCACTGAACGGAACCAATTTGTTTTGTCGAGCGGTTTGCATGCCTGGTTAAAAATGCTTATTTCACAGACTAAATAGCGATGCCTGAAGAAAAGCACCAATTTATACTCCATTTAGCCTTGTAGATCACTTGACCAATCACTTCTGTAGGAATAAACCAATATTTAGACATACATTTTTTAGCTATTTGACCATTTTTAGCTATGTTTAACAGTCGATTTAGCTATTGTTGGGCTTTAACAGTGGGCAACACTGGTGGGTAGAGCGTGGTCGCACTAAAACCAAAAATAGTCGAGTGTGGTCGCTCTAATCCGTTAGTGACAAAATATAGAGAGATTAATTCATGTTAATTTTAACATTTTATTAATAAAATTAGTTAAACTAAATGTGACATAAGCAATGCGTCTAGTTTAAGCCAGAGCAATTGCAGCAGCAGCCGCAGCGCAGAGGTGGGGCTAGCAAAACAACAAACAAAGGCAAGTCCAAATCGCACACCCCTCCCCGCCCCCCCTTTGCCAACAAAACATAACAGCAACCATAACAGAGCCAGGCTGAGGCTCAAAATTGGGTCGCCAAGGTATTTGTTGTTGTTGCTGTTAATTAAGTTAGGTCAAGTTTAACAAAAGGAAATTTGTCACTTGCAGATTATCATTAGGTACAATCCATCATCATCCATATCCATTCCCTTGTCCAGCAGCCATGTCCGTCGTTGGCAAGCAATTGAATCCAGTGCCATCCTCCGCCTCCAACAACAGCTCTGCCACCGCCTCCAATTCCAATAGCACAAATGAGGTTAATAATTCGGCTGCCGCCGTTGCTGCCGCTGCCGCTGCCGGAGCCACAGCCTCCTCTATGGATGGCAAACGCAAAGAGGAGTCCAATGTCAGTCCCGAGGATGTACTCCATCTGACGAAGATTACCGATGATTATCTATGCTCGGCAAATGCCAATGTGTTCGAAATAGATTTTACACGATTTAAAATCCGTGATCTAGAGAGCGGGGCGGTGCTCTTTGAGATTGCCAAGCCGCCCAGTGAGCAATTCCCCGATGGCCTATCCGTGGAGGAGACAATGCTGGCCGCCGCCGAGGAGCTATCGCTAGAAGACACTGCCGATCCCAATGCCGGACGTTATGTGCGCTATCAGTTTACGCCGGCTTTCCTTAATCTGAAAACTGTGGGAGCCACGTAAGTTTTTGGCCAAAAAATTTCATTCATTTTATAGTTATTTTTACTCTCTCGCTCTTTTAGTCCGATTTGTAAAGTTTAAATAACCAACGGTCAAGTCTATTTTAGAAAAAGTTGGCTTGCAAAAGTATAATGCAGATTCTTAGGAATCTATCAAGTCCAGTTTTATTAAACTAGGTCGATATTTGTCCAAGCTATTCCCAGATTTGGGTCATATAGTCGTATTTTAGACTACGGGGTGGTTTTTTGGGCTCAGTTTTAGAGAAAGTTGGCTTGCAGAAGTATAATGCAGTTTCTTGGTAATCCATAAAGCCCAGTTTTATTAAACTAGGTCGAAATTTATTCAAGATATTCCCAGATTTGGGTCATGTATTCGTATTTAAGTCAACGGAGTGTTTTTGTGGCACCAGAAAAGGACGTATACGACTCCATTTTAGAAAAAGTTGGCTTGCAGAAGTATAATGCAGGTGGCCAGGAATCCATTAAGCAAAGTTTCATTAACCTAGTTCCCTATTTGTCGAAGCTATTCCCAGATAAGGGTCATATATTCGTATTTTAGTCTACGGATGAATTTCATGAGCCGGTTTTGGAGAAAGTTGGCTTACAGAAGTATAATACAGGTTCCTAGGAATCCATAAAGCCCAGTTTCAATAAACTAGCTCGATATTTGTTCAAGCTCTTCCCAGATTAAGGTCATACAGTCGTATTTTAGAACACGGAGGGGTTTCTCGGGTCAAGTTTTAGAGAAAGTTGGCTTACAGAAGTATAATACAGATTCTCGAGAATCCAAAAAGCCCAGTTTCATTAAACTAGGTCGATATTTGTCGAAGCTATTTCCAGATTTGGGTCATATAGTCGTATTTTAGTCCCGGAATAGGTCATATGTAACTCGATTTTATAAAAAGTTGGCTTGCTGAAGTACCTATATAATGCAGTTTCTTGGGAATCCATTAAGCACAGTCAATATTTGTCTTAGTTATAGAAAATGGTACAAATGTGTTTTTTTTTGTTTTTTTTTTATAAAATCTGTCATATTCTTCATTGTACTAACTGCTTTTTGTCCTTTTTACCTTTTCCAGTGTGGAATTCACGGTGGGCAGCCAGCCGGTCAACAATTTTCGCATGATTGAACGACATTTTTTCCGTGATCGCTTGCTAAAAACATTCGATTTTGAATTTGGCTATTGCATTCCATATTCAAAAAACACTTGTGAGCACATATACGAGTTTCCTAATCTTCCACCCGAACTAGGTAAGTGGAAATGGATCATATTGATCTTAAACTAGGTATAAAAATAAAATTTAATGGTAATTGTCCAATTGCTCAAAAAAATTAGAACTAGGTGGTTTCTTTTTAAATGAATTTTGAAATATGCAGTTTTTGTATCAAAAAAAATGAGTATGCTTTTTGTCAAATAAATAAAAAAAATTACATATATTGAGCGGCTTACCCCTAGGACAGTCTTACTGTCCCTAGCCATCTCAGCCTAAACCTGAACCTACCCCTAGAATTAAACTGCATTAGCATGATTACGTTCATAAAACGGACCAATATCAACATACAAAGTGATCTATATGGTCTAACCAAAGACCCTAGAAACACAAAGATGCGTAACGGTCATACAAGTGAATGTCAGGCAAAATCTTTAGCGTGGATTTTCGATGTGGACTTTCGATTTTACATTAGTATGCTGTGTGTGAGTGTGTTCTCTTGAGCTCTGCTTTGACGTCGACGTCGGCAGAACCGAATTATTTGTGCATTTGTCATTGCAAAAAAATCGAGTTCTCACTGTCCCTCTGTATACACCAGCAGTAACACTGTGCAACACTAAAATGTTGATAGAGTCGGGACTAGAGGTGGGCGCGGGCCTGTATTTTGAGGCCCGGGCCCGCACGAACACGAACTCTTTTTTGAGAGGCCCGGCCCGGCCCAACACGAAACTTTTTCACCAAGGCCCGGGCCCGGCCCGGCCCGGCACGAAACTTATTTACACATATAAGGTTGTCAAAAAAAGTCTTGCGGTATTTTTATTGAATTTTCAATTGTTCATAAAATTGGTTATAATAATGCGATTTAAGTAAAATATGCGCCGTTTTGTTCGATGACGAGAGTTCCCAACGAGATGCCAACTTCATAATGCTCCTCTTATAGAAGCTCGCTTCCCTATTGGCAAAAAACTCGGAGAGCCAATTTTCACAGGACTCTCTTGTGGCCAACTTCCGACTACCAAGCTCGTTCGCCATGGACAGAAATGGGTGGTAATCACTTGGTGCGAGATCCGGACTATACGGTGGATGCAAAAGAACCTCCCATCCGAGCTCCCGGAGCTTCTGGCGCGTCACCAAAGATGTGTGTGGCCTGGCGTTGTCCTGATGGAAGACAATTCGGCCTCTGTTGATCAAAGATGGCCTCTTCTGCATGAGTGCTGCATTCAAGCGGTCCAGTTGTTGGCAGTACAGGTCCGAATTGAGCGTTTGGCCATAGGGGAGCAGCTCATAGTGGATGATTCCCTGCCAATCCCACCAAACACACAGAAGAACCTTCCTGGCCGTCAATCCAGGCTTAGCCACCGTCTGGGCAGCTTCACTGCTTTTCGACCACGACCGTTTGCGCTTCACGTTGTCGTAAGTGACCCACTTTTCATCGCCAGTCACCATCCGCTTCAAAAACGGGTCGATTTTGTTGCGATTCAGAAGCGATTCGCATGCATCCATACGGGCAAAAATGTTTCTTTGCGTCAAGTCGTGTGGCACCCATACATCGAGCTTCTTTTTGAATCCAAGCTTCTTCAAATGGTTTATAACGGTTTGATGACTCATGCCCAGCTCTTGGCCGATGCTACGGCTGCTACTATGCCGGTCTCTTTCGATCAATTCAGCGATTTTATCGCAATTTTCGACGACAGGCCTTCCGGACCGTGGCGCATCTTCGATCACTTCTGCACCAGAACGAAAACGTTGAAACCATCGTTGTGCGGTGGAAATGGAAACTGTATCGGGTCCATAAACTGCACAAATTTTATTGGCAGCATGAGATGCATTTTTGCCTTTATCGTAGTAGTACTGTAAAATATGCCGTATTTTCTCTTTATTTTGCTCCATGTTTGCGACGCTATAACTCACGAACGACTAAAACAAACAACAATAAATCAAACACGTGTTAGCGCGTGAAAAGAGCTTTCCAAAAAGGTCTAGCGTGAACCGATGCGACGAATACAACTAGAACTACGCGCTTGCAAAGACAAGCTTGCGGAAATACCGCAAGACTTTTTTGACAACCTTATATAAGGAAATTTAAAAGACATGCAATTTATAGATATATATAAGTACATATTTATTAAGGTATACATACATGAATATTGTTATGTATTTAATAAAAAACAAACTAAGTCATATTTTTATTTAAAAATAAAATTTTTTCTAAATTTGTGCTTTTTAGCCTAGTGCGTTTTTCATTTAAAACATGGCCCGATGTTGAAAAAAGCCGTTCGCTCGTAGACGAACTGGCGGGAATAGCCAGAATGGTCCGAGCTAATTTGGGAAGGTATTTTAAGTCCCTTGCATTTTTCCAGAATTCTAAAATATGTGTGCCAGGAGCTGCTGGATAGGCCAAATATTTGTCAAGCTCTATGTCGATAGCGTTTTTCTCAACTTTTCGTTTTTTTACATAACTTAAGTCTAAAAATTCAGCAAACATTCCATTTTCGGAATTATTTGGGATTATGTTATTAGTTTTGTCATCAAAGCTACTATATTCATGATCCCCTATAAATTCGGAGAGCATTGCTTTTACCGTAGCTAACACATTATCTCTTTTTTCCTCTGAGAGGAAATTCATCTCTCTATAAGGAGGGTTCAAGAAAAGCGCAACCAAATGAGCGATTGCCGGAAGAAACCTTTTTTCTAATGCGCTTAGGGTCATTGTTTTAAACTCAGTTATTATTTGGGAATCAAGTGTGCTAGTTCTGCAAAGTTTACATAATTTTTCTGACCACAATGCAAATATTTGCATTGTTGGTTCCTTGTCAGAACTAAGTGCTTCAGAGCAGTCCTTAAAAGGTTTTAAGAAGCATAAAATGTTTTCAAGTAATGAAAAATCTAAATTACTAATTCGCTGTAGCTCATCTTTTTTAAGTAAAAGAGTTTTTATTTCCTCTTTTACATCAAATATACTCAAGAGCATAAAAAATGTAGAGTTCCAGCGTGTTTTAACTTGCTGTTTCAGCGTTTTTGAGAGCTTACTGTTAAGCTGAGAATGTTTAAAATATTTGACTAATGATTTGCAGCAATCTATTAAAGCCTTCACTTCCGCAAGAGGATTTTTCTCAATGACGTCATCCATGACAAGGTTCAGATTGTGACAAGCACAAGATAGGCGCTTGAAGCTCTTAAATGCCGCAACGACATTTGCACCATTGTCCGTAACGAAGACAGCTCGATCGATAGTTTCAAGTGTGTTGAAATCCTGCAAAATGTCCTGAACATATTTGAGAATATTTTCTCCAGTTTTCTTCTCGTCCAAGAACTCCCTGATGCCTGTAAAAGATACACAAGTAAGTTAAATGCTTCATAAACATTAATAAATAAATATGTAAATATGTATGTATGAACATATACATTATATGTAATCGTACACACAAATATATTATAAAAATTGATTTATATTAGTACCTAAAAGAGCGACGTTCAGTCGGAAGCTATCATCCACATAGTGAGCAGTCAGCGATATAAAATTTCGCTGCGTGTAGTCGTCACTCCACATGTCGGTCGTGTATGCCAGTTGTTGGTCTTTCAAACTTATGATAAGTTGAGTCTTCAACGTTTCGTACTCTTTCTCCATGATGGTAGTGCTTAACACTTTACGGGATATAACCAAATCATCAAAAGACTGACTTCCAAATTCTGCTCCTATGTCGAGAAGCGCTTGGCTATATTCACGGAAGCCGCTACCTACCAATTCACAAAAAAAAAGAGTCAATCAATAAACACGTGCAATGGGAATAGAA
>JBAMBO010001348.1:0-106457 GCA_037044535.1 Lordiphosa magnipectinata
GCCATTTATATGAACAATTCGGGGAATTCGAACTTGAGAATTACAATTGGTCGGATGTTCTTAGGCAGATGGTAGATTCATTTCAATACAAGTAGAATCTTAGAAGGCTTTCCGCCAGAGCGCGCAATAGCGCAACCGGTAGAGAGGGCGTTCCAATTGTCCGAGGGTCCCGAGTTCGAATCCCAGCAGAGTAAGTAAACATTTTTTAAATACAATTTAATATAATTCGGTGTTTTTCAGAGTCCAACTGGTGGTGGCTTCAATGAGGGAATCCTACTCTTGATTCAGAACAAACGAATTCGATTAAAAATTTAATTAAAAAAAAAAAATTTTTTAATATTTTCCTATTTTTATTAAAGTGTACACACTTTATATTTACGAATACCATATTTAACGCTGAATCAATGGTGAAAATGTTAAAGTCAAAGTGTAAATATTAAAATTTCAGAGCATTTTTCCCTTAGTGAAGCTGACCAAAACATTTTTTTTCGAATTTTCCACAAGATTTTTATTATGTAAAATCTTTGTGAATATTTCTTACTACAAAATGTAATAGCACCTGGCTACCTGTAAAAGGTTAGGAACAAGTTGTAAAGGCAAAGAATCTATATTTCAGTATTTTTGAAAGTTATGTTACAATATATGAGCTCACCTCTCGCCCAAAAGGTAGAATGATAAAATACCAAAACTTATTTTTTTCGTTAATTGCTAACACATGATGCATCATCACAAAATATTGGATCCAGGCTTTGTGTTTTTCGACTGTGGCATACATGTTTAATTAGTTTAAGCTTATCTTCAATGTTTTTGAAAATACAAATGATTTCATTTACTTTGAGTGGAAAAATGATTCAGTGTAAAAAGCTTACTTTAAATTTTAAACTATTAATTTAATATGAAATCAAACTGGTTAAATAAATATCTAAATACTTTCATCTAAAATGCTTATCACACAAAAAATACTTGAAGGTCCACTCACAACACTCTCTCTTTCATGTAAGTAAAATGCTTTTGTAATACTATTGCACCCTTCAATTATCAAAACAAAAGACCGGCGGCGCCTTCAAAGCTGTAAGCCGGGGCACTAACCAGCCAGACCGCCACATAGCCAGAGTGGGATGGCTAGAGGTTGAGAACGAACGAACTAGCTGGCTAGCTAGCTGGCTGCTTCAGCAACTAATTAAACTTTAACAATGGAAAAGTTGGCAAACAAAATGGCATTAGATGTGTGCATACTTACACACACACACACACACAAACAGACCAAAGTGACCAAAATATATAAAAAGCAATCGCTGGCCCCCTTTAAAGGGCCTGACACATTTCAAAACTGGGTTAACAAAGTCAAGTTGACTCATAAGCCTAAAACTATGACCAATCTGAGACTGGCGTTCGCCTTGTTGTGGATACTTTTTCTGTAACATAAACAAATCGGATTAGTTGACAAAAATCCAATTAGCTGTGGCTCCCCTCCCCCACCGCAATTCCAATGGCAACTCTAACACTTTTTAAACTGTTGTCAGCTGGAATGGGAAAAATTGTTGATGGATGTGTGGCATGCGTAAGGAATTTGTGGACCTTTGCTTGATCGATGGACCGAATGTTGATTTATGGGCACATGCAAATTGTCAGACTGCCTGGCGACCCGACACGGCTAAGCTGACACCTGCAATTGTAGCTGGGAAAAACCCAAAGACAAATACACCTAGAGGTCACCGGCAGGTAGGGCCTTGGTAATGAACCTCTAAAATCCACGCCTCGCAAATCCCCGAGCGGATGCTGCGGCTGAGTCGCCGGCCATAAAGGGCTAGAAAAACAGAACGAGTAATGCAAAAACAATAAAATGCAAAGGGAAACAATGCACATTATCATAATCACCAATAAAAATCTAGCCATCGACTTAAGCCCCGTCCAAATCCCGGCAACAGGTTGTCAGAATTTTTGTAACCCAAAACTAAATTTCAAAATTATCTGCATAATACTTCCTCCCCGTTGAGGATTCTTGGTATTCTGAGTATATGCTGTCCCACTCTCTCTCTCTCTCTCTCTCTCTGTCACTACCCGCATAGTTTTGGTTAGGGTAATTCAATCTCAGCCTGCATAAAGTGCGCAATCTGCATCCCAATGCTAATCGCTGTCTAATTATATTTTTGCATTTTTATCGCTTTCGTTTACTTTATTTGTGGGGGGAGGAGGGAGGGCATATATTGTGGGTCTGCTGCGGTTTGTGGACAATTAGGCATTTAGTCACGCCCTGATTTGCCATTGATACTTTGCCCAGTGTATGCTAGGGAGATGAACTGAGACTGTGTGTAGCTATGTGCGAGTACATCGAAATGTATGTAACACACATGCGGGCGCAGGGCAGCCAAATGGTGGGGAATGCTTGAGAAATCTCTTCAAGAGGAAATATGCAATATTAGTTCGATTCCACAACAGGGCTAAGAACTTTCACTCGACGAATAGAGATGAAGGTATAGTTTAAGATCCAATTTCTCAACTTTTAAATAACGTTAAAACTTGAAATCGAGAAGGCTAAGCTAACTTAACCTCTGCCGAAGATTTTATACCCTTGCAATTTTTGGGTTTAATATATCAGAGTTTAAGAACGCGAACACTAAAATCAAACATTTTTCTAACTTTTGGACTATTTTTCTATTCTTGAGAAGCTGGTGGAAAGCACACTGAGGGTAAAATGCTCTGAAATTTTAATATTATATAATATATACACTTTGACTTTAACATTTTCACCATTGATTCAGCGTTAAATATGGAATTCGTAAATATAAAGTGTGTACAGTTGTGGGTTCGATCCCGCCTCGGACCATCTAATAGAAAAAGTTTCTTTCTTTAGAAAAAAGCTCTTACACACCCGATCACCGCCACCAGCTTTTATTAAATTTTTAATCGAATTAGTTTGTTCTGAATCAAGAGTAGGATTCCCTCATTGAAGCCACCACCAGTTGGACTCTGGAAAACACCGAATTATATTAAATTGTATTTAAAAATGTTTACTTACTCTGCTGGGATTCGAACTCGGGACCCTTGGTCTGAACACAATTGGAACGCCCTCTCTACCGGTTGCGCGCGCTGTCGGAAAGCCTTCTAAGATACTACTTGTATTGAAATGAATCTACCATCTGCCTAAGAACATCAGACCAATTGTAATTCTCAAGTTCGAATTCCCCGAATTGTTCATATAAATGGCGCAAAGAAAATTAGGTGATTAAATATGATTCTAGTTGAATCAAAGTGAATATTAATTGATTTTAATACAAAAATTGCATAGTAAATCAATTATGATTGTTATAGTTTTTACTATGCCATTTTTCCCTGAGTGTAATATCGTGATATTTATACACTTGAAAAGTGTATTATAATTATGCACAAAAGTTTTCAACGCATAGATGGAATCATCTCCGAAGTATATATATTCTTGATCAGCATGACGAGCTGAGTCGATTCAGCTTTGTCCGTCCGTCAGTTTATTTCTACGCGAACTTGTCCCTCAGCTGTTTTGAAGCTATCAAGCTGAAAGTTTGTACAGAGTCTTCTTTTGGCTGTACGCTGCTAATGCCGGGCTGCGGAACCGCCCGGATCGGATGACCACTTCTTGTAGCTGCGATAGGAAGGATCGGTCGGAAAAGTGTTTTAGTTAGAAAAACTTAATTGTTTTCAATGTTAGCGTTCTTTAAGTCGGTCATTATGAAAATTATATGTTTTTAAACTGATCTGAACTGTGCGAGCTTTTTCAAGTTTATTAAAACTTCGGCACAGACGAAGTTAGCTTTCCTTTCTCGTTTTTTTCTCTGTATGATTTTTATCACTAATGCTTTTAGTAGAACCATTAATGTCACAATGTTTATATGAAACAAATGATTCTAATGAACCAATGGTTCTGTAACTGACTCAACTGAGCTTCTCAAGCATGTGTTAGTCTGGGCCGGCCAAATGAAGAGGATACCGACTCTCACAATCATAAGTTCGGCTCACGTCAGTGTGAAAAGCACGAGTGACTTGGGCTGGCCGGCCCTGGTGTAGATGCTTAACTGAGTTTTGTGACAAAAACTCAGGTGGAATATCAGATCGTGTAAATACAGCTTAAATAAAACGTGAGCGGAAAAAGAGTTAACCATGGCCGACCTCAATCTACCCGATACTACAAGGTGGAATTATTTGATAGCCTTTGCAATCGTATTAAAAGTGGTTTCAAAGAGCAGGCTATGCGCATGCTGAATGCAATATGTTATGTTAATAACAGTTGGGCTTTTTATATATCCGCTTTAGTCTTATCCGCTCATTAGGAAAATGGATCACATTTAAGTAGATTTTTTTTAATGTTTTCTTCCCCCTGTTATATACCAATTTTAAGAAATCATATAGAAAATGTTTACTATAAAAAAACTAATAAAACTGAGAGATAGTGTTATCTTTTACCTTATATAGATATTATACATTTCTTAGTTTAATTTATGGTTACCAATGGCGGTTGCCACTTTTTGAACCGAATGGAATTTTCCTTCTATCTTTCTTTAAGCCATTTTTGATTTAAATTTTTTAAAATTTTTAAACAAAATCGCTTACTTGTGAACTTTTAAACATTGTAAACCTTTGCTCAAAACTAACGTAGCTCACTGTGTAAATAACATAATTTATACATTTTTTTCCCCATCATCAATGTTTGATGTTAAATTATTATATTATTCGTATTATGTTTATTTAATGAACTTAATTAAAAGCCACAAATAAAAATAAAATAAAATTGACCAAATAAAAAACTCTCACGATCATTTGCTACTGCTGACTCATTCTCCATGGATGTCTGAAAATCCCAGAAAATACAATGTTAAACACGTAGATTAGCTCTAAATTTTTAATGGCAAAAATAAATAAATGTATAAATAGTCTGAGTCTGGCCAGGTGCTTGAACGTCATCCGATCTCTGATTGCAACAAATGACAAGCAAATACGCTGGAAATGAAAACAGAACCAAATTTCTGCTAATTAGAAGCAAACACGGCACACACACACACACATAAAACTAAATCCAAATCAAATATCGTACAAAATACAAACGATCTCTGACAATTTGCATCTCAAACGAACTCGAAGTCAACGAAGATTTGTATCTCACATTGTAGCGTACAAATGGCACTCGTAAAGACTTAATAAATTTCATTTTCAAAAAAATTATGCATGCATCTCGAATATTTCAACACTCATCACAATCAAAACAACAAAAAAATCAGGCTTCAAAATTCCAGATGAAAATCAATGCAAAATTGCGACAAATGCTCAGTCAGTTTCGTTTTATGCTGTTTTTTTTTAAACATTTTTTAAATGAGTTGCTCATGAACTATTTGAAAGTAGACTAAAAAACTGAGAGAGAGACGGTGTCGAAAGAAGAATACCCTGGAAGTGGCACAATACGTATCATTTCTTGAAGAAAATCTGACAAGTTTGATTTAGTCATCCAAATTTTTGGCAGCATTTCCGTCATGATAATGAAGCGACCACTCCTACTTTACTCCCAATTTAAAAAGGGTATACAATTTTGTATTCAATTTTACCTCTGCAACGGCAAGGGTTCAAAAGGCCAATAGCCAAAATATTTAGATGGGAAATTTTTGTAATTAAATTTTGTGTTCGCTAATTGATTGCCAAACCCCCCGAAAAAAAAAATACATTAAAAGGTGAAAATACATATAAAAATATTTTTAATTGAAATTCCAGCAAAGCTTTCATTTCCATTTTGTATGGCATTTATTGTATTATAACTATAATAATCAGCAACAGAATGACAACAAATTAACCAGCGAACAAAAAAAAAAACACAAAACTAGAGTAAACTTTGTATAATATTTACACGTCATAAAAATGAGTTTGTAGCCAAAGTTTTGTTTATTTGCGACTTTGAATTTGCAATTTTCATTAATAAAACATATCATAATTTTTACGAGTTTTATTAGAGCTTTATGAAATAGTCTCAAGCGTGGGCTTTGTGCGCGTGTAAAGTGTGCGGCGTTTTGATGCCGTCAGCATAAATTATCCATGTGATATGGGATGGTATAGATTGTGAAGATAAACTGGGATAAGGTCGTTAAATCTGGCAAAAAAAGTGATGGGAAAACACACATGTCTAGAGAAGGGCGAACGCATTTTGAAAATCACTCTAAACATTTTTGTGAAATAAAAACCGTTCGAGCTGTCATCAGTGGGAAATTATTATTATTATTAGTTTTAATTTGACGCCGTCAGCTACAAAGCCACGCCTTCCGGTCACGAACATTAGATAAGTATAATCGTTGACAAAATGTAGAACGAGTAAACCAAAATGCTAGACATGACTTAATTACATATAAGTTACCGATGGGAGCTGGCAATCGATGCAGATAACCTTCGTAGAACTATATTATTTAATTGTTAAATACTTCCCGAAATGATATTCACATACATTTTTCGGCCTAACGTTTTCGATTTCGATCAAATCATGTGGAATCGGAATTGTTAAGTGTTCTCGCTTTCAAAAACTGATTATGTTATTCGGCTTTTAGCTTTCAAACCACTTTTATCTTCATTCGACCCTCTTGATGGCAAAGCTGTTCTGACGAATTCTTTAATCGTTTCATAGAAGTAGCAAATCTAGCCAAATCCGATCAATCGAGTTCGGAAATGAGATCAGGCCTCTTTTAAAAGTAGGAAACATGCACAGGCATAAAAATACCACATCACTTGAAAAGATTTTAGGAAATATATGGAAGGAGAAGATGGCAAAAAACCAGAGATTAAAACCGATACGAATAACGATTAGGGTTACGGTTACTGTTTTGGTCGATCGCTTTTTTTTGGTTACGATAGTGGGATATGCGTTACAGTTCAAGTTACGGTTATTAACCTTATTCTGTTTCGGGTTCCGGTTACGGTTACGGATATTGATATAACATATCACTTTAATAAACTATGCAGACAAAAGACGCTCCATTTGGAATCTCATTTATTCAGTAAAAGTACTTTATGCTTTAAGAATTTGGCGCTGTGACACTGAATGTGACACTTTGTGACGCAATGTAATCCCTGCATAAAGGCACACGAAACAAAAAGAATGTGCCAGAAACATGTTCCTCTCACATAGATACAGTACATACATAAGCATGTTTAAGGCTTTCATTTTCATTCACTTTCAGAGGAAGAGTGTAACTTGAAAAAGGCGATCGCGCAAACAACAGCAATATGTGTGAATACTTACGTTTTCATACAAACAAGCATAGCAAATAAAGAGAGAGGTGAGGAACGAGAAAGAGACAATGCAGCTAACTAAAAGCTTTACCTTCTTCTTCTTTTCTTTCAATTTGTTCATCAAATAAATTTACGTATATCGAAATTTTTACTAGTAGAGGAAAAACTAAAAATAACCCATATATTTGTGTCTGTTTCGGCACTGATAAACGGTTATGTTAATCAAGGTTATAGGGTTACGGTTATAAGAAAAAAAATTTTCGGTTTCGGTTACAAATTTTAAAGTATTTTTAGCGGTTAAAGGTTACCGTTTTGGCTAAGGTATTAATTTCTGAAAAAACCAAATATATTTTTAGAAAGATACACTCCCGCTTAACTGAATAGGTTTAACACATACCAAAAAGTAAAATTGCTATATCTCTTCTATCATCTTGTCGATATCAATCAAATATTATTATATTTTGTGTAAAATAATAGCTCGTTAAATCCTAGTACTGAGGGCGTTCGCATTTTCCTTTCGTCACAGTATTTCATATAATTAGAAACACCTTGGCTTTGCTTTGATGCTCATGTGCTAGGCTCTAAACTATAATCGAACTTGGAATTTAAAATTTAGAAAATTTCTTCAAATGTGGAAAATAAAAATTTGAGCGATTTGAACGACACTTGGACGATTTGGAGCGCAGTTTAGAGTTGTTTAAACGAATTACACAGCCCAACAGTGTTTCTGGTGCAGGCCTATTTCGATTTGATTATGTTAAGATGGATTGCACTGAACAAAACTGCCAAATTGGTTTTGTTCTATCAGCTTTTGTTTCCAAGATATGGCGGAAAAACGAATTAGTTGAATTTTAGACACTCCAGGATTTATGTGGGCTACATTTGTTTTAAAGTATCTGGATTTATGAGCTATTTACGACAGAGCACATATCAATGCATCTTCAACAAAAACAAAGGCTCTATATAAGTGTAGCAGAAAGTGTCTTCATTGGACTCTAAAGTCAGGCAATTCTAGTTTTATGGCAATTATTTCAAAATAAAACACCTTCTATTAGCTAGTGTGGTTATCAAATTTCTATTGGAACAACCTAGGCATATAGACCAACAAATGCTCTTAATTATGAGAATTTTGTTTGCATTTATATCAGCTTGTTTGGCAGAGCTATAGCCTGCTTAAACCGAAAATACATATTTAAATTTATGGGAGGAAAACTAGATTCTCACTTGAGGAGCTACTAGTCCCATTCCTCCCCATCTATAAAATGTGTAGCATTTTGTCTTTTTGCTGTTTTTTTTCATAGTTTCGGATGACAGACAATCATTTAACCAATCAAATCAACTGTTTGCTACCACTTTATTAGAGAATTTGTCATTCGTATGAAAACGTTTCGGATAAGTTTATCAGCCATGTTCTCAATTCCACTTTCACAAAAATTTTGTGATTTAAGACCGGTGTTAGTTCTAGATTTGGACTCTAAATCACAAAATTTTTCTGGAATTGGAGTTGAGAACATGGCTGTATACATAAGTTTTGTAATCCAATTTGGTTATGTGGCATAGCGTTACTAGTCAAATAGCTATTTCTCACTTATTTAGAAGATGAGAAATCGGCCCTAAATCAGTATAGGAACTGTAAAGAGGCTACTTGATTCAGCATAAATGGTTATATGTTTACTTCTAGATGATAAATTCTACGTTGAATCAAGTAGGCCTTTTCACAGTTTCCATACAAAATTTCAGAGGGAATCTAGTTCTCCTCCCATAAAGTGAAATATGTATTTTCGTCTTAAACTGTCTGTAACTTTGCCAAATAAACTGATTGAAATGTCATACAATTCACATAATTAGATTATATATTTGGCTATATGCTCAAATATCTAAAATATTTATCCATTAACCCCACTAGTTTAAACGGGATGATTTATTATGAAAAAAATGTCATTAATGGGACACGAAATTTTCCAGTTTTGAACACTAGTAAATTTTTATTAATTTTTGTATCCTAAGACAACAAAATATTCTCAATTTTTTTGGTTCAACTGAATAGGCTTATAAACAAAAAAGTAAAGAACTAATTCACAGTTGTTGTTCATTCTAAATTATAAATTGGATATTTAAGAATACTTTAGTATTTTATACAGCCTCCCTTGTTCAATATAACTTTGTACGTTCGATTTTACAAAGAATATACCTCGTAATCGCAATTGTTTTGTTACACGGGTTTTTGGTCATAAAATGAAAACGAGTGAATATTTTTCAAAACTTTTTTCTTCTTTTTATTCGGTCACTCAATGGCAACAAATCATAGAACAACTTTTTCGAAATGGCGGCCTTGTGCCTTTCAGCAACGCCGAATTCTCTCTGGCAACTCCTCGATCCAAGTGCGCACCTCATGCATTCAAAAATTGTCCACTGCTCGGACAATGGCGCGCTTCAAAGACTCAGTATTTGGGTGTCGACTGGTGTCGACTTGTAAGAAATAATTATCATTGAAATGGTAATTAAAAATTTTAATTACCCAAAACATTTTAATGGTAATTGCAGCCCTGATTTGTACAAATCATTCGATCTGCCAGGGTATATAAATTTCGTCGGAACCGAAATAGAGGGTATATTAAAATTGTCCAGATGTTTGTAACAAGGCTGCAATCCGGTCCTGAACCGGTTCCGGGTTTGCCGAACAGGACCATGAACCGAACCCTTCAAATATTTGAGCCCCCGAACCTGAACCCGAACCGAACCTCTGTATACAAAAAAAAAAGATTCGGTTCGAAGAATCATTTAAGTCAATTTCTTAAGATCTTTTCTAGTTTTCTCAATAATATGACTGAAATAAACTATTGTATAGTATAGTACAGAATCGCTTGAGTTGATAATTAAAAATGCTTTTTAGAAATCCAATCCATATTGCGATTTCGTGAAGAACGAAAAACATTAGTAAGTCGAAAAATTGGAAAGCAAATGCATTTGGAAGATCATTTTAACAAGAATCGCCCTGATGAGTACTTTTTTAAGCTCTTTTGAAGACTAAAGATATTAAATGCATGTCCGATTTAAAGAAGACTCGGAAATGCCTCATGGATATGCTCAAAACAGGAAAGAGAATCGCAAATGATTGGAAATATGACTCGAATTAAGACAAAACTGATGAGAAAAACGGGCTATAAACGACTCTTGAAGAAGATTCTCGGCTTGGGCACCATATTCTCCTGACAAAAGTATCATTTATGACTATTTTTATCAAACAGAGGACTCAACTGTGTTCAGAAATTTCATAAAATGTTGGCTGGGTATGTACGTAGAAGCTGAGGCTTCCAAAATGATCAAATATATGGCTAAATTTTGACCGTAGTTCGAGGCCATCTATGAACCCAGCTTCGAACCAAAACCATGGGTTCGATTAGTACAGGAACTGGTCCGCGAACCGAACCGTAAACTTTACAACTGGTTCGAACCGCCGGAACGAATCTTCAGCAAAATTTTAGAGGCTTGCAGCCTTGGTTTGTAAGGCATAGAAGGAAGCTTTCCGACCACTCAAAGTATATATATTCTTGATCAGCATGACGAGCTAAGTTGATATAGCCATGTCCGTCCGTCCGTATGCAGCTTTAAAGCTATCTTAACCAAACTTTGCACGAAGCCATTTGGTACAAATACGCTGCACATTTGTCGGAATCGGCCGGATCGGATGACTATATCAGTTAGCTGCCATAGGAACCATCGGTCGAAAAAGTAGTTTTGGTGAGAAAAACTTTTTTGTCCTAAACGCAAACGTCCCCAATTCTCGTATTTCTAAGTTTTCTATGTTTTTACATAATTCCACCAAGTTTTATGAAAATCGGTCAACTATATAGTATAGCTGCCATACAAAATATAGTTCTAAAAAAAAGTTTTAGTAGGAAAATTTTTTTTGTTTTCAATGCAATCGCTCCCAAACTTGTTACTGATCAGTATTATATGCTACCACACAATTCTGCCAAGTTTGATTCTAATCGGATGACTAAAGCATATAGCTGCCATAGGAACTATCGGTCGAAAAAGTAGTCTTAGTGAGAAAAACTGTCTCAGTTTTATCAGTTTCCCCACAATTTTAGGAAGTCTGGTAAAAATCGGATGAATATATCGTATAGCTGCCTTATAACAAACTGGCAAGCAAATGGTCAAAGTAATGGTGCCATCTATTTCTGAATTTGGAAAATGGCTAAGCTCAGAATGTTCGACGTAAATCATTTAAGACCTTAATTTATATATATAATTCAAGCTTTGGTCGAGCTGAAGTTAGCTTTCATCTATTTTTCATTTGAAAAATTATTGTTTGTTATTTAAAGTGAAATTGATTCACACCTTTGTTCATCGTATCCGTAAATCTATTATTTTTGCTTTTCCTATTACACAGTAAAACACTAAAAAAAACCCTGTGACCCTTAAATTATGATAAAAAGGACCTCTGTAAGCATTAGCTCATACCCAGTTTTTCATATAAAGCCTCGGTTCGCGTTTTATGGGTACTTTGTACTTGCAGCACACAACGACAACAATATTATCTTAGATTTTAAGGGCTTAAGTTAAAAATCTGGAAAATTCAGCAAATGTGGACTGGGTCATTGGGAACGCAATACAAAAAATTCACTTCAACCGGGCAATTGGTTAGGGTACCTCCAGAAGGAGTTAAACCTTCATTCTTGTATATCTTTAAAAGCGCACGGTAGATTTTTATTAAAATCGATTTTTATGATGTTATAAAGGGCTATTGCATGTTCCTAAAAGATGGTAATCGACAGCCAAAAAACCGCGATATGGAGTTCCACTTTTAGACTCACCCAAAAACTAATTCATATAGGCCACAAACCAGACCTAAAAATAGACAGAACTGCGCTTTCAGTTTTTCCAACGAAGCCTTGGTTCACGGTTTACAGGCATTTTTGTACTAGCAACTGCCTTAGAACAACATTTACCAGCTTTACCAAAATTATGTAATAATTTTTATGAGTTAAACGCTTTATTACCAGCAGGAAAGCAAAAGATATCATTTAAATACTTCAGTTAAAGGCATCTTAGTGTATCGCGATTTCTTCACCAAAGACAATTTTAATTGAAATTGTACTTTTTCTTGGTGGCAATGGCGAATTTTTCTCATGAGATAAATTCCATAATTTTGGGGAAGCCTGTGTGATACCCAAATGGTCAATGTTGTTCAAAGGCAAGTGCTGGTACAAAATTGCATATAGTCCGCAAACCAAACCTTCTTTGGTGAATCTAAAAACACATTTCGGTCTATTTTTACGACTGCTTTATAGTCCATATGAAGTGGTTGAATGGATGAATTTAAAATTGGTACTCCAATTCGCCGGTTTTTGAACCGATGCTTTATTTGAAAAACTGGGAATGAGGTGATGCTTACAGAGGTCCCTCTTATCATTATTTAAGGCTCTCATGCCGGTCTTTTTAAATAAGTTGTATTTTGTCGAACTGTGTTATGTATGCACTGCTCTTGTCATTAAGCTTTTGTTAACAGTTGACTGTAAGGAAGAGCTTCATATAACTATTTGGGAATTTTAAAGAAATCTAGCAGTTTTGCTTTTTTTCCGATTGCTATCGCTTACATTAAACATACTTATTATATGTCACACAACTCTAGTCTATTCTATTGAACGCACTCATCTTTTAATAGTTTTTGAATTTAAAAAAATGAAGTAAATAAAATTGAGTTTTCTTTACTCAAATGTTAAATATCTAGCTAAATTTACACAGTATAAAGAACATTGATTGCCAAAACTAAACAGTTGAGGTAGAAATCGTACATGTGGTTGTCATTGTGGAGTAGTATACCTCAATGCCCTGTTTTACCGACGGCACCCACTGAAAAAAAAAGAAAGAGACGTTGGTTTTTTTTTAATATTTTTTGTAAAGATTTTTCTTTTATTTGTGTTTTTTTTTTTTTGCGGATTTTCTGGTTTTTTATCCAGGTGCTTGGCAAATACGTTTTTTGTGTTTTTGTTTTTCTGTCTTGTTTGCCTGGCTTCATCATTTTCATCATGTTTCACGTTTGTTTTGTTTTTTTTACTAAATTTGCTTTAGGTTTACTAACATTTTGTTGTTGTTTTTGTTGTTGGTAGATAATTTCTTATTAATACAATTACTAATTTTTGTTTTCTCTGTATTTTTTTGTCTGTGGTAAGCATAATTAATAATTAAATTGTTTATATAATAGATAATAATAATAATTATAATTACTTAATGGTTAAGAGAATTTTGTAAAAAAGAATGTTTTCCTTGGGGTTTTTTGTTTGTTGTGGTTTGCCTTCTGTTTTCTTCTGTTTATTACTATTTACTTTGTACAGCAAGATTTGTGGAAATGAAGAGAGAGGACTTGGGGAAAACTCAAGGAATTGAAACAATTTTCTGTGTTTTTTTTTTTAGTTTTTCGCAACAATTTCTGGGTATCACACAATTGTCACATCAAATGGAATGCAAGTGAAGGTGAATGTTTTGTTTCGCTCCTCAAAATGGTACAACAGTGCGTAGGCTTAGGCTAAGTTATGATTAAATTTAGATTTACTTAGATGGCTAAAGCTAAAAGAGTTAATTTTCAATAATTTACAAAGTGGATATATCCAGGAGACCAGCAACAGCAGCAGCAGCAGCAGCCGGACCCGTGGGATGATTTAATTTAGATTCATTTAAATGGCTGCACTATAGGCTGCATTTAGGTAGAGCTCATGGTGCTGCTGCTGTTGGTGTTGCTGGTGGGCCAGCAGGTGATGCTGCTGCTGCTGTTGCTGCTGATGGAGCGGGTGCGCCTGCTGCTGCTGGTAGTGGTGCAGATGATGGTGTGGCTGCTGCTCCTGATGCATGTCCAGCATGCTGGCCGAGGCTGAGAAAGCGGCAGCAGCATTGGCCACAGCAGCAGCTGAGGCTGATGAGGAGGAGGAGGCAGAGTTGGAGGACAGCTGATAGCTAGCAACTGCCAAGGCGGGTGAATGCGTGGCTGAATGCGCCGAGGAGCGACCCGAACCGGAGGCGGTGGGACTAGGCCGGCCGTTCAGCAACTGTTGCTGCTGCTGTTGCTGTGTCGCCGTCGGCATATAGCCACCGGCAGCAAGGGGCGGCGGCGGCGGCGATGACGACGAGGCTGCTGCTCCATAGGCGCTGGCCATTTCTCACATATGTGCCAATGGAGCCATGGCCCTCAGCGATTGCTGATGCAGCTGATGCTGTTGCTGCTGTTGCTGTTGTTGCTGCTGCTGTTGCTGGTGCTGGCTCAGTTGCTGCTGCTGCTGCTGGTGCATGTGCGTCTGTTGCTGCAGTTCGGGTGAGGCGGTCGCTTGATAGTGCAACAAATGCCGTTGCTCATCGGGCAGATGGTACATGTTCATCAAATGATTCAGCTCACTGCCGGCGGCCACTGAGGCGGCTGTTGCTGAGGTGGCGTATTCCCGCTTCATTATGTGATTGTTGTTGTTGTTGTTATTCAGGGCTATGGCACTGGGACTGGGCGAGACGGGTTCGGACTTGATGCTCGAGTCGCTGGGACTGTGACTCTGACAGGACACCTGACCGCCGCCACCCCCTCCGTAGGGCGTGGGCGAGGCGGGTTGCTGTTGCAGGTAGGGCGAGGGGGAGCCCGGCTGCTGCAGACTGCTGCCGTAGGGCGAGGTCTGTCCACCCGAAACCGAGCCGTACATGGCATAGCCATTGTTGTACATGTGACCCATGTCGTAGCGCTGGGCGTAGTGCTGACCCATGTAGGGCGACTGATAGGCGGCCGCTCCTCCAGCGGGATCTGCGTGCATCATGTAGCCATTGGGCATATATCCGTTCGGCGCGTTCATTTGATACATGTCCTGTCGCGCGGCGGCTGCTGCGGCTGCCGCTGCGGCGGCCGCTGCTGCATTGCCTCCACTGCCGCCGTTCAGCGATTGACTCTGGGATTGGCTCTGCGCCCGCGTGGGGGTCACGGGCTCGCCCCCATTCACACCTCCCGCACCCGCTCCCACACCTTGGCCCGGCATTAGCCCGCCCATGGGGTACTTCTCCTTGGTCTTGGTCAATGTTTTGGTCTTGCGTCGTGGACGATATTTGTAGTCCGGATGCTCCTTCATATGCACCGCTCGCAAGCGTTTGGCTTCATCGATAAATGGCCGCTTCTCCGCCTCCGACAGATCCTTCCACTGAGCACCCAAACGCTTAGAGATCTCCGAGTTGTGCATTTTCGGATTGTCCGAGGCCATTTTCCTTCTTTGTCCGCGGGACCATACCATAAATGCATTCATGGGCCGTTTCACACGGTCGGCATGCTGCTGGTTTTTGTTGGCCGTGGCCGAGTTGTTGTTGTTGTTGTTGCCGCCCTGCGTCATGCTGCTCAAAGCAGAGCCGGCGGCCAAATGTGTGGGATGTTGCTGCGGGGCATGTGACTGCTGTTGCTGCTGCTGCTGCTGCTGCTGTTGATGGCTCACCGGCGAGGTCATGTGATGGCTGCCTATGCTGCTTTGGGTGGGACTCAGTTCACTGGAGCTGTGCAGCGGAGAGCTTTGCTGCTGTTGCACCTGACTGCCATTCAGAGTGTTGGCCATGCTGGATTGCAGCGAACTCAACGGATTGCTGCCGTTCAAGCCATTTGGACTCTGGCTGGCAGCAATGTGTGCGCTCATATGATGATGATGGTGATGCTGGTGATGTGTCAACTGCGAGTGCGTGAGATGGGGCTGTCCCAGATTCATGAGCGGCCCCAGAGCCGAATACGGTGAGGCGGCATGGCCGTGCAGGGCGGCGCTGGCATGATGCGGCGGCATTGTGGCGTGTAATATGCCGCCTTTCATGTCCGCTTCCATGGTCAGCATGTTTTCGACAAGGTGTTGCAATTGATATATGGTCTCTAGGGCGTATGGAGAGCCTTACACATAGGAGTAGAAGCCTTGGATTGAGACTGATGTGGTACAAAATGGATTACAGATGCTACTTGAGATGTCTGGGTAAGCTTCTGTTACTTTTGTAGATGATTCTGCCTCTACTTTTCAGCTGTAGATGCTTTATCGAATGTTTTTTCTGGCTGTAGATACTTCTGAAGTAACTTTGTCTGCCTGTAGATACTTCTGAAGTTACTTTTTGTGGCTGTAGATACTTCTGAAGATACTTTTTGTGGCTGTAGATACTTCTGAGGCTGTCTTCTAAGGCCGAACGTGTTTAGATTTGCCTATAGATTATTCTGCAGTTACTTCTTATAAGTGTAGACAGCAGAAAGAATCTGCAGATACAAAAGTAGCTACGTTCTTCGACTTTAGCTACTTTTCCAAATAACTTTTGGTATGTTAGTTATTTCTAAAGTGACTTTGCAGCTGTAGATACTCCTCTCAGCTGTGAATGTCTTACTGAAACTGAGTATTCTATCTTGAATACTTCTTTCAGCTTCTTCAGATGCTTAGATATTTCCTTCTGTAGGCTTCAGATACTGTTCCTCTGCTTATTTGAAGCAGCAAATACTCTTCGCTTGCTTATAAAAGCTGAAGATTGTACTTTCCCGTGATCGTTACTTTGTAGATACCGCGTAGATACTTTCTGTTTGTTGCAAGTTTCTTCGGGTTTCTTCTTCCGGTAGTTTGTACACTTGTAAAATTTGTTGTTAAATATTTGTTAGGATTTTTTGAACATCTTTGGGGAAACCATGTTGCACTTTTATAAACTTTTTGTTGTTGTATTCCTTGAAATGTTTTACAATTGCTTCATTTTTTTGGCCAATTTTGAACTGAATATGGCGTGTTTTTTTTTTTTTTGGAACGTCACACAAAATTTGTTTGTTTTCAACTTTTTGGTTATTTGTTTTAGAAACACTTGAAATTTGTTATTAACTTTTTTGGCAAACGCGTCGCGAATTTGTTGTTCACGTGATTGTGGGTGTACTTGGATTTGGGTTTGGGCGTGTGTGTGTGCGTGTGTTGGCTGGGTTCTTCTCCTCTTGTTTGGTGGTTGGCAAAAAATCAGCGCGCCGAAAAAATACCTCCACACTACACGGAATTGAGCACCTTTCTGATTCTCCGTCAATTGTGGACGACGGCGAAACCTGTTCTCTGTTTCGGCAAAAAACGTGGCTGAGTTCGAGTTCGTGAATTTGGCCCGACGCGACTTGACTCGGCTTTGTCCGTGCGCGTGTGCTGACAACAGCGAATACGAGAGTCGAATGAGAGACTGACTTTGGCCGGAGAAGCTAGCAAGCGGCAGCAGCGGCGGACGCCTCAGCGCTGAGACAGGGTGGCTAGTAAAACCAGTCTGAGTCTGTGTGTGTGCGTGTGTGTGGCGGCATCTGCAAACCAGTTTCCAGACTTGCTGGGTCTCTCTATTAGTCGGACAGAGACGACTAGAGCTCTGGCTGGGCTCCGGCTAATAAATCAAATAAACGCACTGCTCTGTCGGTGTGTGTGTGTCCACTGGGTTGGATTTTGCGCAGCGCTCTACGCCAATCCACGCTCTGTGCGAGCAGATCAGCTATCTATGCCTTTCGCTCTCGCACACTATATCGATCTGTGTGGCGGCTGCAATGCTCTGACTTTGCCATAAAAATGTCGTCGGTTTATGGCACGCCGCGTTGCCAAACTTCACTGAAGGAATTTGCGCTACGAGTACCAACAAAGTGCTCATATAAATTTTAGCTTTAAATATGGCCGACCCGACGACGACTGGGGCGGGAGCGGGGAAGCTGTAGCCGGAGCTGGCAGTATTTGCGGCGTATTTACCGTTAGCGCGCGTCTCACGCGCATAGTTTTTTGGGGCTTTTCTCATATTTTTTCTGCTCTTCTTATTAACCTAATGGGTTTGCCAAGGTAGCGGCAGCAGTTGGCTGAACAAGTGCACTGCAGCAACTATTAACTGTCAAATGTATCTTTCAGTATGTATCTAACTTGTGCATATGCAGCAGATGAGATTTTTTTTGGTTGGTGACTTTGATGCGGTTTGTGCAGCGCAGCGGTTCCTATGTGGGTGCAAAAAAGGCCTCGGGCATTGTCTTAGGCCCGCTGATTTGCTGAGTAATATTTCGTTTTCGTGGGTTTCTCATTAGCGCAAAGTGTTCCGCAGGGTTCTACGAGTTGAGTCAGATTAAGGCAAATGCAAGAAAGACCTCGAAAGCAATTAAAAATGACTAATTAAACCAATTTGAAGGAAGGAAAACAAATGTGGCACATGATATGAGTAAAAGTGCTTTGAAGGTGGATTTACAAATTGTTTGGATTTCATTTTCAGACAGATTTTGAATGATTGTAGAAAGGAAAAAGAGAATCAAGTGATGTAACAATATAGTAAAATTAACTGATACGGAAATTATCATAATATTTTGGCATAAAAAGAGTGAATAAGTAGAATGATCGAAAATCTGTATTTGATCGATCGCATATTATGTAAGTTCTACTAAATATCAAAGCAGGTATAACAGTTTTGTTGAAATATAAATAGGAACAAAGACTTCAAAGTTATGTGAATTTTAATATCAAGTTATCAAGTTATTAAAGGTCGATGATTTTCGTAAGATATACTATGTTAAGTGGGATTTCTTAGATCTCAGAAAGCCAAAAATAACAAGAAAGAAAGTCGGTCAATCCCGAATATAACTTACTTTGTACCCTTAATGTCGCAGCTCGCATTTGCTCACGAGTTATACGCGCTCATCGCTTAGTTTTTCTCTCTCTCCCTCTCTCTCTCACTAAGATTGCCTCTGTTGAACGGAATGCTGTGGTTATGAGTGTTAACTGACCGTTTTTTGCTCATAACTTGAGTATCGTTCATCCGATCTTTATCATTCTTTCAGGAAATCGATAAATAAATTTGATTACCAGATATCTCTAGAAGGTACGAACAATCTATCATCAAAACTGTGGGAGATATGAGGTTTTTCCAAATTGCGGGGGCGGGAGGAGGCGTGGCAAAAAATTGAAAATAAACATAATCTGCCTGAAAGTATAAGAAATACATGTCAAACATCTATCTCTTACCATCTCTGAGATCTCTTCGTTCATACAGGCGGACATGGCTATATCGACTCGGCTGTTGATGCTGATCAAGAATATATTTACTTTATAGGGTCGGAGATGATTCCTTCTGGCTGTTACATACTTTTGCACAAACTTAATATACTCTGTGTACCTTTGGTACAGAGTATAAAAACTTATTTCCCCACAGACTATTAAATACATTTGAATACTTGTTACGGCGGCTACTAAATACTTGAGCAATCAATATTATTTGGGCAAATTTTAATAAAACCCAGATCATGCATAGTTTTTTCAAGTGTCGGAGATGTGATTGTTAAACAAAAGCTTATGATCGAAAGTAATGCCAAGGTAACTGTAGGAAATCCCTGAATAAAGTTGGTTACACTTAAAACAGTGTTGATCAGAATTAAATAACGGCCGCTTAGACACCAACAGAATTGACGAAAATACTTGTAAAACAACAAAAATATTTGGGTGTATTTGTAGCTGTGTGAAACACACACGACGCATACACATCTTTATTCTTGCGTGCGAATTTGCAAGAGGAATGGGAGAGAAACTAAAGAGAATATCTATATCAGGGCTGCCCAAGCCTATTCCGCAAGCCACGCATATGCATGCTCTCCTTTCTTTCCGATCAAAGGGTTTTTTGTTGCCGAGTGCAGACTTGCAACAATAACATCATATGTGACTCTCTTCTCTCTCTCCTATGTCTATGGCAAATTAAAAAGCAACAACAATGTTGCCTTTGCGTAGTCAGCGTTCGCACGCGTGTGCTTGAGACAGCAATGACCACACACACACTCACAGAAACAAACAAAAATCTGTTTTCTCTTTCTATTTCTTGTAGTTGTTCTTGCTTGAGTTGTATTTTGTGCATTGTTGTTGTTGCACTATGCTTGTGCTATGCTTGAGCACTATACGCATGAGTATCCTTATGCGGAAAACAACAATGAATGCGCGTTGACACCCCTGACTTAAAGCGAGAAATAGTTCATGAACTATGATGTTTGATGCACTGAATCAAAAGTGGAATTAACTTTTGACGAAATATTGTTTGTTATCCCAAATTTCCATTTCTTTTTGGTGTCCCGATTTCGTTTTGGTGGGTCGATGTTGAACTTTATTTTGAAAACACAAGAACGCCTAACGAATTTCTTGCATGTTTCGAAAATAAATCAGAAATAATTATTTGTCTTTAAGGCCTATACTCAGATGAAATAAAAATTTAGTTCGGCTCTATATTTCATATAAATAGAACTGCCTTTGAAAAGCAAACAGATTTCAAACTGTTCAATGTTGTTTCTATTTATATGAAGTATCGTGCCGAATTTAATTTTGATCTCATCTGAGTATAGGCCTTTAAGCATTAGATTATGTAGTGGAATGATATACTAAAATAAAGCCTAATAAAAGCTTTAAAAGGTGTTAGGAGAAAGAATTTAAATTAGAAAAATTGACTTGACCAGGCCAGTTAAATAAATAAGGTTATGGAAGGATTTCAAAGAGGCGAAATTGAATTGGACATAAAGTAGACTTCGGATAAAGTCTTTGGTGTTAGCGAGTCAGATGCCTGAATGCCTGAATTCGCCACACAATGTATTTTTATTTAAAGCAGGGGTCGGCAATGTGAGCAGTGCAGTTGTTACTGACAACTGAGAAAATACTAGTATACATATGAGTTTTCATAAAAAAATGAAAAGTGCTAAAAAATTTTATCTTTTGATACTCTTTACCAAAGGTACACAAAGGTTTATTAAGTTTGTGCGAAAGTATGTAACAGGGAAAATGAATCATTTCCGACCCTATAAAGCAGGGGTGCCTACTATTCCGCAAGCCACGCATTTGTTTTTGCCTTGCGCAAAGGAATAGCCCGCGCGCATACCATTTACGCGGCCATAAGATTGAAAAAAGCATAAACAATTTCTTATGCGTGCTCTCCTCTCTTTCTTTCCACAATGATCACACGCACACTCACACAAACAAACAAAAATCGGTTTTCAATTTCTTGTGGTTGTTCTTGCTTGAGTGGTATTTTGGGCATTTTTTATTGGTTCCACGCGCTCGTAAGCTCATTCTGGACATCCCTGCTATAAAGTATATATATTCTTGATCAGCATCAACAGCCTATCGACTATCAGAGTCGATATAGTCTGTCTATCCGTCTGTAAGAACGCACAGATCTCAGAGATGGTAAGAGGTTTGACATGTATGCGACATAAACTTCTTATACTTGCAGGCAGATCAAGTTTATTTTCAATTTCGGCCGGAAAAAACGTCATTTCTCCCACAGTTTTGTAGATAGATGGTTTGGACTTTGGAGATATTTAGTAATCAAGATTATTTATCGA
Organism: Lordiphosa magnipectinata; assembly: GCA_037044535.1. Taxonomy (NCBI): domain Eukaryota; kingdom Metazoa; phylum Arthropoda; class Insecta; order Diptera; family Drosophilidae; genus Lordiphosa; species Lordiphosa magnipectinata. The sequence goes on from JBAMBO010001348.1 coordinate 21,566, forward strand.
TTTGCCGAAAAAATGATATAGATCGGATGAACAATACTTAAGTTATGACCAAAAGAAAGTTACTTCTCCCGCCCTGGCAGTAATGGCGACATCTATTGGTCAGTTTTGACAATCCCTCATTGTGCAATGTAAGAATTGGCGCCATATATTGTTCAGCGCTGCTTTCAGGCGCGCTACTACAGGTACAGAGTATCGGGCTTAACCGACTTTCTTACTTGTTCTTTGATATAAAGTACTAAAGCCACTGAATATCTTAAAGCCTGGAATCAATGTCATTCAGCAGAGACTCAGCAGCAATCGCAAATCGTTAGTCAGTAATCGCTAATCGGAATTGTCTGCTGAATGGGCCCTATGTTGTCAACGGAACCGCTGTTTAAAACCCACTAGAAGAAAACGAAAAGTAAAAGGAATAATTTGAGTAAGAATACTGTTAAATCTATTCGTTCTTGAATTTTCAAGAACTTCGCTCTTGAAATCGAGGTATATTCGTTCTCCATTTGGTTTTTTTGAGATTTATAGAGCGTAAGCCAACTTTGAGAGAATAGCGTTGAACACGCTCTTACAGTTTCGTTTTTCATGGGAGAGGGGAGTGCTCAATCGGTTATTCAGAGCAGAGCAAAACCAGCAACACCACGTCGGTCGGTCGTGTCTCTCCCTCCCACCCCACCCTCCAATTCTTTCAAATATTTTTATTTTGAGAGTATCGTGCTTGGATCAAGTACTGAAACTTTTGAATCAAGAATGTCGGGATCAAAAATTCATTCTTTGATCAAGAATTTTCATTCTGAGATCAAAAATTCGTGATGCAAGTATGAAATTCTCTATTTTTTCTGTGAGTGAACCTAACTAATTCCTTATCTCAATCGGTTTGCATCCCTGAATGTGACACTTTATGACGTGAGTTTCACTCGTAACAAACACTCGTAAATTAAAGCAATTCCTGAATTCATCACTGATAAATGCAATATTGATGCGTGACACTGAAGGAAACTGTTACTGTAGCTGACATTGTAAATGGTCTGAAATTCTACAACTTGCAGTTTCCAGAAATTCTTGGAAAAAAAAGAAATGAAATGCCAAATCCAATTATGCAGCTTGGTTTAATACGCAGATCCAAATAAACATCAAAAAAAAAACTCTAATTGATTTATCCTTAAATAAAGCTTTCTTAAAACTTGAAAAAGTATACAGATGAGCTGAAAAAAATACATTTTAAGCTTGTTTCAAGATTTGTACCATAAGCCTTTTGTGGCCACTTATTATCAAATTCACATTTATCTTGCTTTCTTATACTGTTTATTCCTATATCGTTTTCTTGGCATAAAAGAGTTAGCACGGATTCGCATTTTCCTATACGACAAAACCATATCAGTTTTTGCTCAACTTGTTGCCATTTGGACTCTACTTTTGTTGTTGTTGTTGTCGTTGTGGTAGTAGTTGGTGTGGCTCCTCTTGTTGCCTTTTGCCATTGTCCGCTTTAGCTTTGGGATCGTTGTTGTTGCGTTTTTATTTCTTTTTATTATGTACGAATGTTTGTAATGCTCTCTCCTCCGCCATTGTTGGGTGTGTGCGTGTTTGTATTTTTATTTCATTTTTTTTTTGTGCGAACAATTAAAACTCTTTACAATGACCTTGACTTTGTTTTTTTGTGTGTGTGTGTGTGTGTGTGTGTGTATGAGCTTCCTTTTCATTCACACGCGCCCAGCACGCTCAAACGTCAAACATAAAACACAAATAACAGCAGTAACAACAACAACAACAACAACAAAGACGTCTGAGTGTCTACTCGGCCTGAGTCTGGGTCTGGTCTGGTTCGGTTCAGTTTTGGTTTATATAAAACAGTATTTTTTTCATTTTGGACTGAATGGCGAATGCTTTTTGAAGAGGCAACAGGCCCCCCCCAAGAATCAATGGCTGCACACAGGCAACCAAACAAACAAATAAAAATAAAAATGAAAAAAATACAATAATAATACAAGTACATTGATAATGAACAAGAATTGTATTTGGCATTGTACAATGGCAACGACTTTTTCTTTGCTGTTCTGCCAACTTTTTGAGTATTTTGGTTGTGCGGTTAAGATTTGCGTATGTTTTGTTGTAGGTCAGTTACTGGGGCAGGTTTTTTGCATTGTTTTGTTTGTTTGTTTCTTTTTGCCGCCTTTTGTTCAGTGTCAAATCATTTGCAATTGGCCATCAATTTGGCTGAGTTGGCGAGCCCACTTTGGCGATTTTTGTATAGCTCGAATATATCAATTTTATGAGCTGGTCAATGATTTGCATTTAATTCAATCAAGTCGTTAATTCAGATTGGGCAGCTTAAGGGAATTTGTAAAACAAAGAAATTATCAAGCCACCAATTAGTTATGAAGAACTTGGGAGCCAAGTGGAATAAAGCACGTTTTTACAATAATTCTAGAATTAAGTGTTTGAGTACCAAACAATTTTGAGTCTTAAAAAGTCACACGGCCATCTCTCTGCGTTGGTCGTAGGTTCAGCTCCTTCCCAACTTAAAATCCCAAAAAAAATTTATTATTTCTTAAAAATCATTGAAAAAAATATATAGCTTTAATCAAAGAACATGAATACCTAAATGTGACATCTCATACAAACATTTTTGAAATTTTTATTGGTTTTTATATGGGTAAACTTGCTGATTCTTTTTCATAGAATGTGAATCGCTTCGTGCCTGTTCGTCATGTCATCTTTATGAGTCGGTTCGTGTGCTTCAAATGCGGATACCACCAGCAGGACCCGCCATACAAAATTGTCTGTATAAGATATTGATATTCTAGGTATTGATGTTCTTCACTTTAACATATTACTTAAGAACACGCAGTTGTCCTAGCATACCGTACACAGAGGAAAAATCCCTTTAAAAATACCAAAATCAAGACTTATTTTTGACGAAAGTCTACGTTTTGTTTCCATTAACAAGAATATTTAATGCTCAAATAAAAGAAAAACGAGCAATATGAACTTTAAACGACAGAGCAAAGCTAACTTCGTCTATGCCGATGTTTTACTACACTTGAAAACGCTAGCTCCAACGGTTAGCGATTTCGACCACTTTTCTCAGATCAGTTTGGAAACATATAATATTAACGAGAAGGCCAAGCTACCTTCGTCTGCTGATTGCTGATTTTGAAATGTCAGAGTTTAAGAACGCTTACATAAAAATCAAAAATTTTTTAACTAAAACCAAAGACACTACATTTATAGTTACCGCATCTCATACAAACTTTTTTATTTTATTTTTTTGGGATGTCAATGTCATTGTAGCTCCCAAGAAAAATTGGTTTTTCTTTCACATGCGTCATCCGTAATATCTATAAATCTTTACTCTCTGCCAACACCCATTTATTAAAACGAATAGCTAAATTTCCATTCATATATTCCTCGTAAAGGCAGCGAGAAGCACAAATTGGGATCCAATGTCAGCTTCCAAGAAAATCGTTTTTTGTTTCACATGCGTCATCTACAATATCTATAAATCTTTGCTAAAAGCCATATTGTTACAGATAAACATTTGATTTCGACCAAATTTCGCGAATCTTTTTGAAAACATATCAAGTTAACAATCGCCGAAATATAAAATTAAAAACCAAAAAATTCACAAAGACTCATTTTCCGACCGATCGGTCCTATGGCAGCTATAAAATATAGTCATCCAATTTTGACCAAAGTTTGCAAATCTGTTTGAAAGCATATTATTTTAATAATGTCCGAGTTTAAGGACGCTAACATTAATAACAAAAAAGTTTTTCTCACTAAGACCCATTTTTTGACCGATGGTTCCTATGGCAGCTATAAGATATAGTCATCCGATCCGGTCGGTTTCGACATATTAGCAACGTGCAGGAAAAGGAAGACTCTGTGCACAATTTCAGCTCGATTGCTTTAAAACTAAGAGACTAGTTTGCGTAGAAACAGACAGACGGACAAAACTCAATCGACGCAGCTCGTCGTAATGCTGATCAAGATTACCCCCTAAAATGTTCTAAATTTTTACAGCATCCTAGCTGATTAAGTATTTTAAACACAAAACGATAAAGTAAAGCTTACATTACAATTGCCATCTTTTAAATCTTTATGATAATCTAAACTCAATATAAAATTTAGCAAATTTCGCCATTTTGTGGACTTTCCAATCTACACCATCTACTTATTTATTCAACCGTGTTCATAATAATCTAAGCTCATACGAAAAAGTTTTCAAAGACTGAGAAGCAGTCTTAACTGATGGGCTTAGCGGAAAACGAGGACAAGACAAAGTACTTAGTATCCACGGACAAGAAGTCTACGCGTCTTGGACTATTTATGGGACTATCTATGGGAGAGTAAAACTTTAAGGATTGTAGAGGATTTTGTTTACCTCGGGACGATGATAACCTCATCCTGGAAAACCGAAGAACAATTACTATTGCAAACCGATGCAATTACGGGCTTTGTAGGGAGTTCACGAACAGAGCCTTCTCTCGAAGAACGAAAATAACGCTATACAAGTCGCTCATCATCCCAGTCCTGCAATACGGCGCACAAGCATGGACATTAACAGCAGCGGATGAGGCGGCGATTGGCATGTTCGAGCGAAAAATTCTTCGGAGGTTTGAAGGGCCTTTAAAACTTGGTGATGGATTTCGCATTCGAAAGAATCGCGAACTGTATGAGCTCCATGGAGACACCAGTCTTGACAAGCGCATAAAACCACAGCGGCAGCTGGATAGAAAATGTAACCCGGATGGGTATCCAACCTTGCACAGTGTGTTGTTTTAGCAATCTTGCCGATGAAAAAGGAGAAAAAACAAGTTCTCAGAAAATATATATTTTCACATATGTTATACCAAAATGTCCCACTATTACGAAAATGCAAAAACAAAAAACCAAGAATTGCGAACTCAGGAGTAAGAAATGTGTTTGCTTGAAAATGTAGATGACAATGTCGGAAATTAAGTGCAACTTTAATTGAGCGCCATAATCTTTTTGATTTAAATTATTGTGCTGATATATTTAGTTAATTTTGCATCAAAAGTGGACATAAAACTATTTGATTGAAAAAGTTGTAAAGCTTTTAAAAATTGCATTTTTTTAACGATTTTTTTTTTTTTTTTGAAAGAGTGGGGCCTTGTTCGATTTGTGCTTGACGCGAAATTGAAGGCCGTTTTAAGGTTCTTTCAAAATGCATGAATTTTTATTGCGCCGATTTGCACAAAGTCGTTTTTTTTCGATAGACTGTAAGTCTATTTACAAGTTGGTGTTCGATGTGTGTTCACAAACGATATGATGACGATATGATACACCGATACTTCTACGTTAAAACTGAATAATTTTATATGAAAAAAATGATTAATACTTTCATAAATGAAATATTACATGGAAAATCCATCTCTTATTTTTAAGTGCTCCTAACTAACGAACGGTACATGTCCGACCCCCCTCTGCAACAATTTTTCGTATAGTTCGACCTTATAAGTACAAAAACATCATAAAATAATTTTTATTTTTCTAGATTGTTCTAGACGACACATTGTGCCTTGGTGTGAAAAACTGGTGCCAGCTCGCAAGAAGTAGTAGCGTGTGGAGGGCATTTATGGGCAGAGGCCGAGACCGTCAAGCGGTTGTTGCAAATATCGGGCCAATAAAGTAGAAGAAAAAGATACGAAAATTATGTAATATTCGCCATTTTTTAGAACTTTCGATCTTTACCATCCGTCTATTTACACGTCTTCATAATAATCAACACTAGAAAAAATTTTAAAATTTCGTGATTTTTTGAACCGTCTGATCTACGCCTTCTATTTACCCGTCTATATAAATTTGGACAATTTTCAGATTTTTTGGACCTTTCGATGTACACCTTCTGTTTACCCGTCTTTCTGACAATCTAAACTCATTATAAAATTCAGCAAATTTTCTCGTGTTTTTTGGACTGATTGGCCAATATCTCCTATTTACCCGTCGACAATTGCCAAGTAATTTCATTTTATGTCTTATGAACTGTCCGTTTATAAAAAACAAAACCATTTGAAAATATTTGGCTCTATGTATATATACATACAATGACTATAGTCATTCATTTGAAAGACAACTTCATTACCTTGGAAAATATGGTTTTTGACCCCTTCCTTCCACACTTCAGGAAGCAAAAATTTTTCCAGTCCCTAAACAGAAAAATGAATACAGGCCGATTTCCATTTTGCCATACTTATCCAAAGCATTTGAATCCCTTGTAGCTAGCCAAATAAATAATTACCTGACGTCACACAACTACTTAAACAGAAATCTTCGGAGCTGTATCACTGCCCTACTAAAAGTATCGCAAGACATTCGAAAAAAGCTAGACGATGGGCATGTAACATATCTGACGCTGCTCGACTACAGCAAAGCATTTGACACAGTCAATCATGATATATTGTGTACTAAATTGAGCAAACTGTTTAGTTTTTCAAGGACCGCATCAAAATTAATGAGATCTTACTTAAGCAACAGGCGTCAGGTTGTCGTATTCTCCCTCAGTGTATCGTCATTCGTATCAATTACCCTCAAGGTTCAATTTTAGGGCCATTATTGTTCTCTGTGTATGTGAATGATCTTCCAAGTACCCTGTCAAAATGTAATGTCCGAATGGGCCCGAATTGTCAGAATGGGCCAGTAAAAATGGGCTCGTATTAAATCCCTCAAAGTCAAAATGCCTTGTAATTTACAAAAAAGCAATTAATATTAGGACTCTTGATATATTGATGATAAAGAGATAGAGTATGTCGAAAAGGCAAACCATTTAGGAATTATAATTAACCAGAATTTGACGTGGACTGACCATATTAACAAGGCAGTTGGTAAGACATATGGCCTTCTGCGACAACTATACTTGACCCAAAACTTTGTACCTGAACACCTCCGACTTCTTATAGCTAAAACATATTTAACACCCTGCTTATTCTATAGAGTCGAGCTATTTGGGCAAAGTGATGCCGAAAGTAAACAAAGACTGAAGGTAGTATTTAATGATATAGCTAGGTATATTTTTAAAAAAAGACGAACTGACAGCATCTCTACCATTCATATTAAATTTACAATCTTACCCTTAATGACTTTACAAGCTTAAGAGCATTAATATTACTTCACAAGATTGTAAACACTAAGGAACCTGCGTATCTCTACGAAAAATTAAGCCTCTCAGCCTCTAAAAGAACCAAAAATGTTGTCTGCTAAAAATATAAGCTATCTGCGGCAGAAAAGCACTTCTTTATATATGCTGTTCGCCTGGGGAATAGCTTACCTTATGAACTAAAATCAATTAAACCAATTATTACGAGCTAACTCAACACACACTACAGTACACGATAAATTTAAATATAGCTGCAACAAAATAAAATAATACTAGGTAAAAAAAAAACAAAAAACAAAATAAAAAATAATAATCCAATTTAATTTAATTTATTATAATTCAAATAAATAATTTCTAATTCTATCTAATATTAATAAAATTCTCCGCGTTTTTATTGTCCTATCTAAGGTTCTTTTGTGACTAGTGTTATAAACTTAAAGTTTTATACTTGTAACACTAGGATGAATAAATAAATAAATAAATAGTTAGTTGACTTTTCCCTGTCAAATTTTTCTTTATTTCCATTTTGTGTACATAGGTAGCATTATACAATAATTTCTAAGGTTACTGAAGAAATTGGTGCAATTCCCAGTGCAATGTAAACAAATATTTATAATTTATTAAAGTTTTCCAAGCTGGTCACAATAATTTTGCTGGAATAGAGCAGCGATGGGCAACAAAATTAAAGAAAGGGCGAATGTTTTATGCCTTTATTTCTCAACTCGCCATCCGCAAACAAGGAAATACTTTCAGTTGTTATTAGGTAACACGAACAGACTAGAGACTAGTTGGCATGCTGAGACCGACGAGTATTTTATTGCGGATAGCTAATTATTCAGAATAACAGGACGCGATAACAGGCGTCGAGACCCAAGTTAAAAATTTGATATACAGTCACTCTGTCAAGTGTTTGTATAGGTTTGATAATTGCTTCTTGGTGAAAAAAGGATTCAACGTTTCGCACGTCATGGTGATGATCGATTGGTGATGAAACTCCACACTTTGCCTTCGTACAACGAATGTAAATATGGTAGTTCTACGTGGCAGAATTTATCTCCTTCATTAAACCCAAATCGTTGCTATAAATAAATTGAGGCGTCAATCAATTGATGACTGTAAAGAGACACAGTCTCGAAGCGAATTCATTTTCTAGGATAACAAAATGCCCTGAATAGGTTGAGATGCGTACGTTTCAGTAATGAGATACAACAGCTCTAATGGTTCGATCCTCGTTCGTAAAGGACCTCGAACACTTAAAATACCTAAATCGCTGATCCCCTGGCATAGAATAGATGGCCGTGTTCAGCAGAACAACTTTCTCCCTGATCCAGTACAAATTTGCAAAAATCTTCCTACTGAAGTCGAGTGATGCGATGCAATTTGAGATATCATTATACAGGAGCATGTATCAAGGAAATAGATACTGCTCCCTCCCACAGCAGAAACTATTCGATACATAATTTCTTTCTGATAGGGATCAATTATTCTGCTCAGCTCGATGGCAAATAATTTTCAAAAAGGCCTTCCCAAGCGTGGCAGATATGGGTAACCCTTGACTTTTGGTTAAAATTCAAGTAGCAAATGCCTTTCTTATCTCAGTAGCTCTCATCTTACGGTTTTGCTCATAACACAAATTTGTTTTTGTTGCCTACTTTTTAGCGACAGTTGCCAAAAATAAACTTGGCCTTATCTCACTTTATCTCACTCTCTCTCTCTCTCTCTGTCTCTCTCGCTGAACTCCCAACTCTAATCTCAAATAGTCTCTAAATGCTTGGCAACTGTTTTGCCAGTTTATCCGTTTTACCAACACCAAAATAAAAAGTAAAAAATCAGAGTGGGAGGCACAAAAACTGCACAAACACTCGTCGAGAACAAAAAGTGCAAAAAATACGTATACGACCCGTCTCGACACTTGTAGACGAACCCAAGCACATGCACACACACACACATGCACACACACGCAGCCACAGACACACAGACATAGACACAGACGGTATTCAGACTTATTCATTTTACACATTCATTTCCTCATTCAATTCGCAATTGTATACGAAATTTCAATTGTTTGTTGAATGTATTATATGCGTTGTGGCATTGCCTGCTATAAGGGGGGGATGGGTGGTGTGAGGTGAAGGGAGGGGAATTGTTGTTGCTGTTGATGATGATGACGTTGTTGAAAATTGCATTGCCTGGCGAAGTTGGAGGCAACAGGTTGTTCTAGCTTTTGCAAAATGCCATAGGGAGACAACAACAACAGCAAACAAATGAATGTGTGTGTGCCAGTGTGTGCCTGTGTGTGTGTGTGTCCTGATTGCATGATGATGATAAGCGCGAAGTTCTGGCCATAGAAATTGCCAACGTGTTGATGAGTGTATTCCATTCATTCATTCATTCCATTCACTTGCTTTGATTGTTGGTCGAGAGTGGAAAGTGAAAGTCGTCGTCGTCGTCGTCACCAGAACAATAAAATGGCATTAGTTTTTGGGCTCTCTGAACTTGATGCAGGGCATGGCCCGGCGAACAATGAGAAAACGAAATCCTTGCCAGCCCTTGTCATCGATTTTATGCGGTCAGCCAAAAGAGCGTGTCCCACTTTGCTCCCCATCTCTCCCCGTTCAGCACGGAAAAGAGTTGAAAAGTGAAAGATGCAAATAATAGGAGACCAGTCTCGCTCTCTCTCTCGCTCGCTCATACACAATACCGGAGTCCCCTGTAGACGGGGCGTGTTTATCAGCCAAGGCGCACAATACAAAAGCCAGAACCAGCTATAACAAAAAAAGGCAAAAGATATTATTTCTTATTGTTGCGATTGTTATACATTTTTGTATTATTTTTGTGTCATTGAACTTATTCGCAAGTGAGAGGGAGAGTCAGGGGAACGCCAGAAAATCAATTCATCAATGCAGCAAAAACAATAACAAAAAACCAAAACAAACATTGTCAATACAGACGGCGGGCAAAATTGTGACACAATGAAAAGTAGGCTGATAAAGAGGGCTCAGATACAGCAGAACGTGTTCCATTCAGGGGCGCAACACTTGTAGCTCTGCTCAATTACTATATGGTGGGGGCGGGAAGGTCGGAGGGTTTATTGATCAGAGTTTTGGAGCCGTTAAGGCTGATCCGAAACCAAAAGTTCCCGCTAACCTAGTGAAGATGGACACGTTTGTATGCAGTTAAAATGAACTTATTACAATTTCGCATGACATATAAAATTTTAGAATTTTTTATTTGTAGCTGAATATTGTGGCTTTTAGCCCGCAAATAACTGTTCTTCTTTTGTCAATGAAAATGTTCTTAGTCATAATTCAAAAGAATCTGCTAATAGCACAATATAATTTTAGTTATGTTAAATTAAAAACTCAAAATGTTTCAGCCCACACTTATCACCTAGGTCTAGTTTGCACTTTAGTTTAGTGTTAACAGTTTTTCTCGACACTTTTGTAAAATACCTCTGCCCACGGAGAATATTAAAGGTTCAATTAAAACAAGTAAGAAAGTCGGTCAAGCCCGACTGTAATATACTGTGTACCGAGTAGCAGCTGAAAGCAGCGCTGCTGCTGCACTGTGGCAGCGAACCCTCTTTATGTCATAGCTTGAGTATCGTTCATCATGGATGGCGCCACTACTGTGACCATTTGGAAGCACCTCATAACTTCAGTATAGTTCATCCGATCTTAATGACCATCCGGGTCAGCAAGAGTTCAAGCATAGACTTCGATCTAGCCTGTTAGGACACAATACTGAAGGAAATTGCATGCAGGACGATACTGCAGACTTGGAAGTACCGGCGGCACCAATGACAGGTTGTGTTTCCCTAAATTGTTTTCGTTTCTTAAATTAGTTTATGTATTCTTTTAACATCACTAATCCTAACACACTTAAAAGGGGGCGCCCAGGCCCAATAACCAACCGGATGAGGTAACCTTAAATTAAGGCTTGAAATGATTTTCGTCGAACATTCTTAGCTGAGTTATTTCCCAAATTCATCAATAGATGGCGCCATTACTTTGACCATTTGCTTGCCAGTTTGTTATATGGCAGCTATACGATATATTCATCCTATTTTTACCAAACTTCCCAAAATTGTGTGGAAACTGATAATATTCATAATTGTAAAGTAAAAAGACGTAACCATTGCAAACAAAAAGGTTTTTCTCACTAGAACTACTTATTCGACCGATCGTTTCTATGGCAGCTCTATGCTATAGTCATCCGATTTGGATCAAACTTGGCAGAATTGTGTGGTAGCATATAATATTGATCAGTAACAAGTTTGGGAGCGATAGCATTAAAACCAAGTTTTTCATACTAACACTTTTTTTCAGACATATGTTTTGTATGGCAGCTATACCATATAGTTGGCCGACTTTCATAAAATTTGCTGGAATTGTGTAAAAGCATAGAAATCTTACAAATACGAGGTTTGGGGGCGTGCTTGCGCCACTAAAACTAGTTTTCGACCGATTGTTCCTATGGCAGCTATATGCTATAGTCATCCGATCCGGCCGGCTCCGACAAATGTGCAGAAAAACGTCAATGTCATTCGGAAATCGACTAATATTTAGTAAAAACCTTGACATTTACGAAATGGGTCGCTATTCGCTTGAAGAAAGTTGGGACAATATTAAATACATATTTCCAAAGTGGCAAGTCCTCGACTCAAACAGTGCAAAATTTGAAAAAACATTAAACAAAAAAAATGTTCCGAATACTCAATTTGTGGATCAATTCGTGAAGCGAGTTCGTGAAACTGAAATGTTGGTGGATAAACCCATCAGTGTACGTACTCGTCCGGTGCGCTCGACTGAAAACATTGCTGCGGTTGCTGAAAATGTGCGTGAACAACCATCGAAGTCAACTCGATCTCAACAATTGGACATTTCGCGCACTTTTTTGATGCGAATTTTGCATAAAGACCTTGCCATGAAGCCATACAAAGTTCAGAACATCATGTTTTCGGATGAAGCACATTTCCACCTCGGTGGTTATGTTAATAAACAAAATTGACGCATCTGGGGCACAGAAAATGCGCATATCGTCGTCGTGACGCAAATGCACCCACCACGTGACACTGTTTGGTGCGGATTTTGGTCTCGAGGCATCATTGGTTCATTTTTCTTTGAAAATGAAGGAGCCACCGTGACCGTGAATGGTGAATGTTAAGTGATTGGTTCTTCGAGGAAATTGAAGCGGAAGACTTGGACGATAAATGGTTTCAACAAGACCGCGCTACGTGCCACACAAAGTACGCCACAATCTATCTTCTGCGCCCTATCTTCGAAAATCGAATAATCAGCAAATATGGAGATGTGAATTGGCCGCCAAGAAGCTGTGATCTGACACCGTTAGACTATTATATTTGAGGAGCGGTCAAGGAAAAATGTTATGCAAACAATCCTACAACAATTGATGAGTTGAAGAACGAGATTTGAGTTGCTATTACTGACATACATGCCGAAACAATTAAAAATGTTCTCAAAAATTTGGTGGATTGCATGGGCCAAGTCAGCCGTGGTGGTCATTTGACCGAAATTGTTTATCATTAAAAAATCACATGAACCAAACTTTCCCATAAATGATTAACCTTTGAAAAATATAGTGCGGTTTTTTTTATACCAAAATTAAATTCCAATTTTTAAATGGATCACCTTGTATAAAGTCGACCGATTTTCATCAAACTTGGTAAAATTATGTAAAATCATAGAAAACTTATAAATACGAGGTTTGGGTTGCGTTGAAGACAAAAAAGTTTTTCTAACTAAAACTACTTTTCCGACCGATAGTTCCTCTGGCCGCTATATGATATAGTCATCCGATCCGGCCGGTTCCGACAAATGTGCAGCGTATTTGGCAAAAGGCTTTGTGCAATGTTTGGTTAAGATAGCTTTAAAACTGACGGAGGAGATAGCATAGAAACAGACGGACGGACAGACGGACATGGCTATATCAACTCAGCTCGTCATGCTGATCCAGAATATATAAACTTTGTGTGGTCGGAGATGCTTCTTTCTATGAGAAAGAAAGTCAGTCAAGCCCGCCTGTAAAATACGTTGTACCTGGAGTAGCCGCTGAAAGCAGAGCTGTTGAACAACAGATGCTTGCTTACTAAATATCTCTAGAAGGTGAACACGGAATTCCGGCTTTTTTTAAACTGTGAACCGATTCCTAAACCAAATCAATGTTTAGAAATTTGCGAGATCCTGAACCGCTTCCGAACCTATATTTTCAGTTCGGTACAAAAAATTAAAGACATTCCGAACTCTTGCCCATTTGACCAATGGCTCGAAATCATACGAAAGTATAAAGGATTTTCAATATAATTTCTAGAAATAAGTAATAATAGAAATAAAAGTCTTTGATGGCACAAAATTCTTCGTCTTCAGGTTCAATACTTGAGTAGACCACAGTAGGACCAGAACCCGTTAGATGGGGCTCAGTACTGAAATCAGCCTTGATTTGAAAGAGGTTGTACTAAAATCATGGCTTTCCTTACAGGATTTTCCAACATAAATTTGACACAGGCAGATTGTTTTTCATTTGTTATTGTTTCACATTACTAAAATCACTCATGAACTGGAGCTATTTTTAATGATAATGCCATTGTTCATTACTACTTTACTTACTTCTAAGGGGAAGTTCAACAGCAAAGAATGTTCGAGTTTCAAAATGAACTACGACACTAGTTTACAGCAAAAAAGACCCATTTATACTGGAACTATTTTTAAATCGATTTAGCAATGTCCGACGATCTCAGAGACTGTAAGAGATAGAGTCGCAAATTTTTCCATGTTGGTGGGTTTATACCGCAACCAGATCAAGTTTGTTGCAGATTTGGAAAATTCCTCCACCTCCACCTTTTAACTGCAAAAAACTAGTAAAGCCACAATTTTTGAAGCCAATATCTATCTATTCTAAATATCAAAAATACTGGAGCTACGCGTGAAGCATTAAGTACGACGCCCCATTTATTTCCAGAATATTTATATAATTTTAAATGAAAAAGCTAAAACAGTAAATTCCAAATTATGAAAAGCCACACGAAAATATATTCAGTTGAAGAAGTTAACTCAGTATTAATTGCAGCACTCTTTCTTATTTTGGAACATCAATCAGCGGATCATCCAAAGCGTATCTCACATTATGGGGTTCGACCAGACACATCTCTTTGGATTTGGAATGATCTTTACAAGCGCTAATACGCTGATCCACCATATAGCTTCCGATCAGACATCTAAAAAAAATATTCCTTTTAACGACATTAGCTTGCGATCTCGTTTTTTTAAAGATTTGAAAAAACATATATGTATACAATTTGGAAATTTTATTTTTACCAAGAACCACTTGACATTCTTCGAATGATCTGGAATAATCATTTGCTAGTGTCATAAAACATCAGCACATACTCGTTAGCTTTGCCTTCTTGTTTTAATTGAAGTCATGAAAAATCGTGTGGAAATAGTATTTGTCAGTCTGCTTGATTTAGATAGCCTAATAAATTTGCTCAAACTCAAATAGGCTTGCATTCAATAATATTTATTTAATGTCCTTAAGTAATCGTTCTCTGTCTGCTGTTTTCCTCCCTTAACATTTATATACTCTTGCTTTATAATTAACAATGATTTGCCTTCCCAAGGAAGTTTATGGAAATACGTCCAACTGACCTTAAATCATTTAATCAGCAGCCAGAAACCCGGCGGCTACCCAACGATGCCAAAAATATGTACAAACAACCAGGCAGGAGGCTGGAGGCAGTCGACAGTCGACTGTCGGGTAGCAGGAGCATATAAAATATTTGTGAATTTCAAACTCGGCTGACAACTGTTTGCAGATTTTAATCTTTCAAAAAAGCTCAGAGCACGCACAGACAAGGAAGACTGTCCGAGGAGCATGTCCAGTTCAGTTCAGTCCAGTTCCAGGGGCAAAAACTTGCAGTGACACTTGTTAGACGGGCTGACAGCTGGACCCTCTGTGCGCAAGAGAGAGAGAGAGAGAGAGAGGGAGAGATGGAGTGAGTTGTGACCACGACCCGATGCAGATGTTGTCGTCATCAGGCTGGTTGTCCTTCAGCTGGAACTTGGACCGAACTGGACTGGGCTGGGCTGGGCTGGACGACGACAACGACAAGTTTTGCGCAATGAAATGACTTTGACAGACGCCATAACTTGGACCAGAGTAACGCCTTAACCCAGGGACAGGCAGCTTCAGTCGCTCTCCCAAGTAATGAGGACAAAGTTTTGCATTGCAACTGCGGCGACTGCTTTCGGTGGTGGTCAGGCGTGGTGCAATTTGCAAACTTCATTTATTCACGCCTGAAGCGCAACTGGGTGCCTGGGCCTGTGCCTTGCCCCCTTATGTTTGTTGTTTGGCTTCCAGTTTTCTCAAGAAGCAGTTTGACGCTTTCGACGGGGCAACAGAGCCAGAGGAGTGAAGAGTCTTGGGCCGGTTCTTCCTGGGCGATTTGTCACTTGCCTGGTTAAACCGACTTTTGTTGCTTAAATGCTTAGTGAAATGAACTCTGAATGAAAGTTCGCCTTTCTCATTTTTTTTCATTTTTTAATTTCAATTGTCGCCAACAAATCCACATCCAAATGCTTAAATTCCCTCCAACTAGCGGGTGGCATTTTCAATTTATTTAAATTGAATTAAATGGCTGCAATTTGTGAGCAGCCGGCGACATGTTGTACTAGTTGATAATGATGCCCATCCCACAGACACAGATACGGATACACACAGGCACAAGTGCAGTGGGCACAGTCATCAGCCCCATCCCCCCATTCAATTGGTTATATCCGCCCAAGATGAACTTAGTAAATGGAAATGGCGATTGTCAGCGATTTTCTTCGCCCAGCCACTCGTCAAGTTGTTGACTTGTTTCTTGGACAGCAGCTGATTAGTTTTATTAAATGAGCAATTGCCACTTAACATTTTCTGGGAAAATGATCAACGAGTGTTGCGCTGGTAGTGTGAGCCAGCCATGAGGATTGGGAGACTGGGATATACTTAGTAAATGGAGGGAGTTGGGCAAATGGAATCGATGGAATCATTGGGATTTATATAGTTAGTAACGTGGTAGCTGTTCTGTTCGAATCTCGGCAGATAACTAAAGCAGAGGTGCCCAGAATCAGCTTACGGCCGCGAAGACATCAATACAAATGAAAAAAAATATATGTGAAACAGTAAGAACTACAAGAAATAGAATGAGAACATGGAGATGTTTGTTAAGATATGTGTGAAGTCTATACGCGTATCCCTTTGAGGAAAACAACAACAATGTGCGGCGTGCGCATGGGTCCTGGGCACCCCTGAACTAAAGTATAGTTGCCGATGCCTCGGATGAGGAGTTTTCGATGCCTCGGTTGAAGACTTTGCGATGCCTCGGTTGAGGGCTTTTGCGATGCCTCTGCTGAGTTCTTTGGGATGCCTTTGTTGAGGACTTTTCGATGCCTCGGTTGAGGGTTTTTCGAAGCCTCGATTGAGGGTTTCGAAATGCCTCGATGGAAGACTTTGCGATGCCTCGTTTGAGGACTTTTCAATGCCTCGTTTGAGTGTTTTGCGATGCCTCAATTGAAGACTTTGCGAAGCCTCGCTTGATGAATTTGCGATGTCTCGGTTGAGGGCTTTGCGATGCTTCGGTTGAGGACTTTCGATGCCTCGGTTGAGGGTTTTCCGATGCCTCGATTGAGGACTTTGCAGAGCCTCGGTTTAAGGGCTTTTGCAATGCCTCGGTTGTGGAGTTTGCGATGCCTCGGTTAAGGGCTTTGCGATGCCTGGGTAGAAGCTTTTGCTATGAAAAATGTTAATCACCTTAAAAAAAGTTGCGATATTTTATTTACTATAAATTTCCACCATTTTGTTTTGAAAATCTTCAACCACCTTAACTGATCTTTAGCCTTTTCCTTCAGCTTAAGCTTCTGTAATCGAACCCCCTTTCCCTTTCCAACTGGGACCACCTGTAATGATCTTTTATCATTCCATCAAAGGCAAATCTTCTCCCTTGTGTACCTAAAATTACGCAGCCTAAACATCATTTAAGGTAACATTAAACTAAAGACAAAGAATGAAAAAATATCAAAATCCATGACCGCATGAAATTGTATACAAAATGGAAAATTCAAATCCCTCCCCAGGCCAAAAAAAAAAATATAAAGTACATTTGTTAAGATCAATCAGAGGCGCATTTGATGCAAAAACGAACAAAATTTAGGTCTAATTTAGCAGAAATTTTTAAATACACTGCAAGAATTCTCTTGACTGACAGCTGGCAATTAGGGCACGCAAATTTTTTCCAAGTATTTTTGCGAGACTCGAACAGGGTCTGTGGGGGTAAGGGTAAGTGAGTAAGTAGTAGCGAAACGAGGCCGAAACGGAGGCCGTTCGCCGAGTCTGTGTGTAATTCGAGTAGATTTTTCCGGCCTGCTGCTGTACGATACAGAGACTCTCGGCTCTCTGCTTTAGCATGTCGTGGTTCCATTTTAATTGCAGCAAAAAAAAAAAAAAAAAGGTCGCCTCGTTTGCAATTAGATCCACAAGTAAAACGAAGCCGCAGACGAAGGATCGCCAGATCGAGATACGCTCTGCCTGCCCTCCGCTTACAAGCGGAATCTGGGCATCTGTAATTACGGCCTAGGGGACGGGGACGGGGACTCGTGAGAAACCTGCCCTCAGAGAGGGGCAAATTAAATCAAATTTGAATGACAATACCAGGCGAAATCAGTTGGCGGAAGTTTGGTTTTAAATATTTTGTAAATTTTGTGGGCGTCCACGACTTGCTCTCTAAGGTTTACTTTTTCTTTAACAAAAATTAGTTGACGTCCCATGCAGAAAATGGCGCAGCTCAGAAAGCATTAAGCTGCTGGAACTGCCGAAGCTGTGCTGTGCACTGAAGCGTAGGCCAAAGACGACGCATGTTTTGGACACTCCCTCTCAAGCAGCAGACGCAGACGGAGACGAAGATGTTTGTGTGTGCTCATTCCAGTTGGTCGGTGATGAGTTTTTAATGGCTGGCACTGTGGCGCTGAGCCAATGTGAATTATTGTTTTGTACTTCGCACAAAACTGGTTATGCTTATGGTTTATTTTTTTCGTAGACTTGGGCAAAGTGGAGCTAATCAGTTGTATGAACGGAGTCGTATTTACGCAGCAAACATAAGGGAGAGGAGACGAAATTTGATGCACACAATCCCTTAATCGGAATCAATTACTTGTTAATTAATTGTTGAAAGTTTATGCATTATGCCATCGTTGCTTTTCAATATTCGGTAATCTACTTATAAGCAAATCGGAAAATTAGTCAATACAAATTAATTTGAAATAATAATTAGAACCCGGACTTCATAATTTTCTTCCTTCCTGTACTGAAGACTGAAATTGTGGTTCGAAAAATACCCGAAAAAATGTTAAATATTTCGAAAAATAAAGGTATAGTAAAAAAGCCACTATTTTTCTTTTGGGTTCTACTCCGATATTTTTCGAAAAATACACTAAAAATACACTACCTGGAACCGGCTACAAACAAAAGCTTATTGAAACTATAAAAAAAGTCTCTAGTCCCAACAACAAATTCGAAAATATGTGAAAAATGTCAACCAAAGACTCACAAAGATGAGCAACGGCCATGCAATTGAGGTGGACCCACGACTTTCCATATGTTTGTGTGCTGTGTGTATGCAAAGATTGTTTGGCGGACTTCGCACACGCACCGCACACACATGTAAAATAGGAGGTCCACATTCAACTTTCAATATAGATCTACATAAATGTTTGCAAGATTGTAAATGTAGGAAATTCACTTAGCCCATCTGACGGACTAACAGCCAATCAACTGACATCCCAAACTGTGGGATGATTAGAGATCTGAGATCTGAAAGAAAATTTGGAAAATTTGTATGTGGAAAACTTTTTAAAAAGATAAACAAAGATTCATTTAGCTAAGAACTCTTGAATAAACTTCTGAACTAAGAATTTTTAATATTTTTATACCCGTTACTCGTAGAGTAAAAGGGTATACTAAAGTCGTGCAAATGTATGTAACAGGCAGAAGGAATCATTTCCGACCATATAAAGTATATATATTCTTGATCAGCATCAACAGCCGAGTCGATATAGCCATGTCCGTCTGTCCGTCTGTCCGTCCGTCCGTCTGTCTGTATGAACACCTAGATCTCAGAGACTAGAAGAGCTAGAGCAACCAATTTTGAAATGTAGACTCCTATTGTCTGCACGCAGATCAAGTTTATTTTCAATTTTTAACACGCCCCCTCCTGCCCCCGCAATTTGGAAAAAACGTCATATCTCCTACAGTTTTGATGATAGATGGTTCGTACTTTCTAGAGATATCTAGTACTCAAAATTATTTATCGATTTGCTGAAGGAATGATAAAGATCGGATGAACGATACTCAAGTTATGAGCAAACGAGAAGGCCAAGCTAACTTCGTCTGTGCCGAAGTTTTTATACCCTTGCAAATGCTGTTTTTGAAATGTCAGAGTTTAAGAACGCTTACATAAAAATCTAAAAAATTTTTACCTAAAACCCATTTTCCAATTTCGCGAATCCTTTTGAAAACATATCAAATTAACAATCGCGCAGTTTAAGAAAGATGAAATTTAAAACAGAAAAGTTTTTTCTCACAAAGACTCATTTTCCGACCGATCGGTCCTATGGCAGCTATAAGATATAGTCATCCGATGTCGATCAACTTTTTCAAATTAGTTTGAAAGCGTTCAATATTATGAATCACCGACTTTAAGAACGATTTACTTGAAAACAAAAAAGTTTTTCTCACTAAGACCCATTTTCCGACCGATCGGTCCTATGGCAGCTATAAGATATAGTCATCCGATTTTGACCAAAATTTGCAAATCTGTTTGAATACATATAATATCAATAATCGCCGTGTTTTATGAAGCTAGCATTGAAAACAAAAAAGTTTTTTCACTAAGACCCATTTTCCGAACGATCGGTCCCATGGCAGCTATATGTTATAGTCATCCGATTTTGACCAAAATTTGCAAATATGTTTAAAAGCATATAATATTAATTATGGCCGAGTTTTATGACGCTAGCATTGAAAACAAAAAAGTTTTTCTCACTAAGACCCATTTTTAGACCGATGGTTCCTATGGCAGCTATAAGATATAGTTATCCGATCCGGTCGGTTCCGACATATTAGCAGCGTGCAGTAAAAAGAAGACTCTGTGCAAAATTTCAGCTCGATAGCTATAAAACTGAGAGACTAGTTTGCGTAGAAACAGACGGACAGACAGACAGACGGACAGACAGACAGACAGACAGACAGACAGACGGACGGACAAAGCTCAATCGATTCAGCTCGTCGCCCTGATCAAGAATATATATAGTTTATGGGTCGGAAATGAATATTTCCTTGCGTTGCAAACTTCTGGGAAAAAAAAAATACCCTTTGCAAGGGTATAAAAACGGTCAGTTAACACCCACCACCCACCCCACCCATAACCTAAGCATTGCGTTCAGCAGCAATCTTAGTGAGAGAGAGAGAGAGAGAGAGAGAGAGAGAGACTTAGAGAGCGCACTGCGTTGTGCGTTGTGTGTTAACTGGCCGTTTGACTCGTGACCAAATTCGATCTGCGACATTAAGGGTGCAGAGCATGTAATGAGTCGGGCTTGACCGACTTTCTTTCTTGTTTTTATTAGGAAAGGTGATACGTTTTCAAAAGTTTTGTTGTCTGATCTGTTTATCGGGATGAATTTGGAGTCATTTATGTTGGATTTAGTAATTGACAAATGTCTATTAATATCTGGCGGATAATAAATAGCCGAGTTAGAAAATGTTGCATACTTTTCGGCTGACCCACCTCAGGCATACAGGAAGGCTATTAAACATTTGTTTCCATGAGTAACGGGTATATCGAAAGTCGGTTAGAGCCGACTTAACTTACGCTCTCGTTTTGTCTGCAGTTGAGGTAAATTAAACTTGAAAGAACCATTTAAAAAATATTCGAAATGCTTAAATGGCATTAAGACACAAAAGTGGACCACTCAGAAAAAATAGGAAGTACATAGAGGGAAAATGTATAGAACTATACGATGGAATTCAATAAGGTCCCACAGGCAAATAATATGCCCCAAATTTTAAAGAAAATTTGCCTAAATAGCCATGTAGGACTTAAAACTAAAACAATGGTTCCATACGCAAATAATTTAATCAAATATGTCCAAAAAGTTCCCGAACTTTTCCTGTTTAGCCAAACTTTCATACAAATTTGTGCAAATTATTTGGCTGTGGGACCTTAAATTAAGACTTATAGGATTTGGTATTATGCTTCAAATTTTCACCTAGCAACCGAAGTCTGAGAGTACTTTAGAAAGCAGGGTTATACAGCCGTGCTCTTTCGCAAAAGCTTTGCGATTTAAATCCGGTTTTTTAGATCGGAGTTGGTAACCCAAAAACTATTGCGAAATTGCAAGTAGAAGCATCTGTAAATCGTCTGAGAAATAGAAATGCATATAAAAATGGAATTTGACATTTTTGCAAAACCGTTTGCTCTGTTGATGAAGCTTTTTTATGATTTTGATTCTCTACCGCTATTTCGTGAACTAGATTTCTTAAGACGCATTTATCATGATGATAATCACTTAGACATCCGCACAAGACATAAAAGGAAAAGAAAAAGGTAAAAGTGTTGATAAAATAAGAAAATATATGTGACTCATACTCCGTTTATACAAACTTTATTTCCTTATAAAATGTTCTATTAGAACGCAAACATTGATAGCCAGTTATAGCAGCGTCATTCATAATCCACACTGTAAACTCATCCAAATGGTCGGACCATTAATAAGTTTACAAAATAGTCTTGTGTTAAGCCAAATTTAAAATAAATATAATTCTGAATCATTCCTTATTAAAAGCATTGCATACTTGAAAGGGCATTAATCACAATAAATTTTGTGTGTATAAACGTAGTATCAGTGGAGTAGATAGCTTTTTGCAATGATGGGATGAAGTCTAAATTCTAGAATTTTTTTTCTGTGGTCTTAACAAATTTAATTTATTGTTATCGGTTATAGCCTAGTATTGTATAAGCAAATGTTTTAAATGCCACAGACTGAGTGGTCATAAAAAAGGCTGACTTAACCGGAGAAGCGGTTCGGTTTGTTTTTTTTGAGTCCATCGAACCGGACCCACTTCTACTTTTAAATCCTTAACCTCACAACCCTGGACCCAAGCCGGACACCCCCTGCTTGAAAAAAAGTTCGGTTCAAGGAACAACTTTAGTCATTTTTATACTCTGTACCGAAGGTACATAGAGTATATTAAGTTTGTGCAAAAGTATGTAACAGAGAGAAGGAATGGTTTCCGACCCCATAAAGTATATATATTCTTGATCAGCATTAACAGCCGAGTCGATATAGCCATGTCCGTCTGTCCGTCCGTCCGTCCGTCCGTATGAACGAAGAGATCTCAGAGATGGTAAGAGATAGAGGTTTGACATGTATGGGGCATATATTTGGTATACTTGCAGGCAGATCAAGTTTATTTTCAATTTTTTCCACGCCCCCTCCCGCCGCCGCAATTTGGAAAAAACTTCATATCTCCTACAGTTTTGAAGATAGATCGTTCGTTCCTTCTAGAGATACCTTGTAAACAAAATTTTTATCGATTTGCTGAAGGAATGATAACGATCGGATGAGCGATACTCAAGTTATGGGCAAAAAACGGCCAGTAAACACCATCCACCCCCCCACCAACAACCACAGCAACATACCCTAACCGTTCAACACAGGCAATCTTAGTGCGAGAGAGAAGAGAGAGAGAGAGAAACTTAGAGAGCGCACCGCGTTGTGCGCGGGGGTGTTAACTGGCCGTTTGACTCCTGAGCAAATGCGAGTGTAAGGGTACAGAGTATGTTATAGTCGGGCTTGACCGACTTTCTTTCTTGTTTTTTTAGAATTTATGCCCGATACAAATAATTTCAATATGATGAGTCGCAGCATTATCATTTCAAAATCCTATCCAAGCTCGTCATATTTCAACTTCGAGAATGAAATAAATCTTAAGTCAAGTCGTAAAATGGGAAAAAAGGTGATGCCAGCTCTTCATTTTAAAGATCAGTTACCTTGGTAACCTGTGGTAGAGAATTTATGTATGATAACTTTAATGAATGATGTTTATTCGGGTATATAGATTCGATATATCTAATTTTGCTTCAAAAACGATCTTAAAATCAATGAACCAAGCTTCGAACCTTAGGTTCGATAAGTAAATGAACCGGTCCGAGAACCGAACCTTAGTCTCTTACATGGGTTCGTACCCCCGAAGCGAACAATCTGAAGAATGTTGTATCAAAAACTCACATTCAGACACATAACATAATAAGGATTTGTCGTGATGAAGAGGGCGAATTGCCACATTTTGGCCGTAAAAAAGAGCAATATTTCGAATATTTATCCCAACTCCGTTTCCACAAGCGATTCTTAAAACACAGACCGCAAACATAACTTTTTCAACGAATGTTGTCAATCAAGTAAAATTGTTCCAGGTAAAATATGGAAATAGAGAGCGCTGCATATTTTGTCTACGATTGTTGTCGAAAAGAGTTTCAAAATATCTACCCACAAGGGTAAGGGCCGATTTCTATTCTTCCAGATAGCTGCAATGTGTCAGATAAGCTCACAACTTACACTGCTATTTGTAAATTTTTGTGACATATAGCTTTATGTAGAAGATAAGAAAGCGGCCTTTAGTTTATCGATAAAATATTGTTATTTTTCTCCATTTTTTTTGTACCAAAAGCCCAACCCCCCCTGTTAATCCGTTTTTTTAACTCAATGGGGATGATTGATTACCTTAAACTCACCAAGAGATCTACGAACTTTCGAAGCAGTGAAATGTTTTGTAAGGAGTCTAAAACCTTAACTCCTTTATTAAAAAGTCTTCCTCTTTGGTACTTATACGTATGATCTTAATTGATTTTTAGTAAAATAACAAAATTCTATTTCCAATCCTTGTCAAATGAGCTTGTCAAATCCTATTTAGCAAAAGGTCAAAGCTATCAATTGTGAGTCGTGTTTTTTTATTTTGGGGCATATTTAAATGATATTCCAACAACTCAATTGACCTAGCCCATCGCCACTTACCAGTTCCTTCTCACATTTCAGTGATTTTATTTTCGATATTTGTATTGTGCCGCTATCTCTCACTCCCCACTCCCCACACCATTGACCCGTCAATAATGTGGCCTGCTCCACAGATTAGACTTATTTCATATGCTAATATTGCCTAAGATAAAATATCTTAAGGTTGATTCTCTTTTTATTTGTTAAATGCCATCACCCCATCACCTTCTGTAATTTACAGCGCTTACAGTTAAGACTTTCTGCTCATATATTAGACATTTTATTTGGACTGGAAACTTATGTACCTCGTAGATAACCCCCAAAGTTCGAAGATTAAAAATGCAAAAACCCCAAATATATACATAAATTCTCGTTGATGTGAGAAAACTTGACTAAATTTATAAATATATATAAATATACATTAAGCGTGAATTCATTAGGCTCCGCCACCTGCCATGGACACATATTAACAATTTTCGCTTATGACTTCATTCAGCGAAACCAAGACAAGACTTAAGCAGCAAAATAACTTTTAATGATGGTCATAAATAAGCGTAGAAAAATTTGGATGTTGTTTTTTCTGCTAATGTCGCGAGAAATTAATTTATAATTAGGCAACCTCACGGCACGCCGTGAGGCACGCACCAAAACGAGCCAAACTCCTGAAGGGAGACAAAAGTGGACAGTGATTGGGGCATAAATTATGAGAGTCCGAACTAACAAGTCACTAGATTTGGGGGGAAGGGAGCTGAGTGTGAGATTTGTCAAACATAAATTAGATGGGGTCACAGGTACAGTGGGCTAAATGGGGTCTTGAATAGAATGAAAGAAGGTGAGAAGTGAAAGATGTAAAGGCTCTTAGATGGAAGACCTGTACGCTTGAATTCTGCTCTTGACCAGAGTGGTTGCCGTCATCTCAAGCAATTACTTGTTCATTTAGAATTAATACCAAAAACGTATTTTTAATACAGCTGAATCCAATTCCCGACCATTGTCATCGAGTAGATGCGATACCTAATGCGAGGCATGTCTCCGCCGAGGATGACTACTTCACAGATATGCGCACGCACATTGAGCGAACAAAGAACTTGCTGACCGCGTAGCATGTGGCATTCAATTTATGGGCAAGGGGGGGCGCGCGTTGGATGCTGGTTGGTTCCATCTGCAATCTTCAACCTCCAAAGTAATAAGCAGTCCGGCGATGTCGTCTTCGTCGTTGTCGTTGTCGTCGTAGTCGTCTTTTGCCATTGAAATGCTGTTACAAGTAACACAAAATGCGAACAATGAACATGCCGGCCGGCCAGCGAACAATGCCCAATCCCCCTCCACCTTCAGCTCCATCTCTGCCCCACCAGCACGTAGATGTTATTAATATGGCTGCCAATTTGTCCACGTCCAACGTCAAGCAATGAAATAAAATGTCCCTCTAAAATAAAAAGCAAGAGCAGCTGAAATTGTCGCACTTGGTCACCGCCATTTGCCATTTCATTCAATTAAGTTGCAAGACAAATAATATAAATAATAAGAATTACGAGTGTGTTCTGTGTGTGTGTGTGTGTAGGAGCCATTTTCAATTTGCTGCTGCAGCAGTTTGTGCAACCTGAAAGGAAATGCAGCCTCAGCATTTGCATTGAAATGCTATGAAACTTGAAATTACTTGAAGAAGGAAGCTGGCGTAAATTACCCAAAGAAGAAGGAACGAAAATAAATGGCCACTGGCAATTGACACCACCAATAATCCACACCCAATCTCTTCGGCAGGCAAATTTTCGCTGAGCTTGGCATTTGTTTTGTTTGCCATTTGCGAGAGGAGAAAATTTGGTGATTCGATTTGGTGTTCAATATAAACTGATACATATTTATATACCGATGGCCGCTCGAACTATCTAATTGCTGCAACGAAATGAGCTAATTTTCTGCTTGACTAAAGCTCAGCTTTTCTGGGAGGGGCCAAATGACAAATGCTTAAATGTTGTGACTGATTCAAATCTAGTTTTTTTGCCCAACCCAGCAGCCGTAGATATATGTAAATAGTAAAGTGATTCTTAAACTGGTTTGGGGTTTTCTTCATTGGCTCTCAAGATAAGAAAGATAATATTGACGAAAATCTGGAAGGTCACTCCGAGGCTTATGCGACTATCCTCTCATATCCAGCAAACCAAAAAGTTTAAAAACTGGCCTGAAATCGAATTTCTCTGGAAGCTTCCAACATCTAAAATTCTGCTTAAGGTTCGGTCCAGATGTTCTAGCTCGCCGTTATGCATTATCTTCGCTACTTAGCTTAAAGAGCATAAGGTTTTGGCCTCGTGGATACATTTTTGACTCTTTTTCACCACCCCTTCTGTTGAAGTTTCCATACGCACTAGTTTTATTTCTTACAAGTCCATGAGTTAAATATTAACATCAGTTCTTGTTTCCTACTGAGCTCAGCCTCTGCTTTGTAATCTGTGCAGGGTTTGAAATTCGAGTGTCTATTTTGAACAGACAATAGAAGACAATTGCTTCGAAATTTGTTTTTATATTTTAGTGTTTAATGCTACATCACCTATTATATTCATATTCATAATTGTGGTATATCGTGAGGTAAATAAAGCATGCTTGTAAATCGTAATATGAAATGTACAGCGTTAAATGCTCTGTGATTGTAATTCACCAACAATGCACTTGAACTTTAACTTGAGAAAGATTCGGAATCCGCGGCGAACAGTGCGTTCACTTACAACAAGAATTTTGTACTTGAATCAAGAACAAGCGGAGTTAAAAGTACGGCACGAACGAAAATTCTTGATATAAGTAAAAAAATTTTATTTCAATCGCGAAATACTTATTGTAAGACGGCATCGCACTATTTAAAAATAATTTTGATCTTTCTTTTGGATTCTAATAGCCTCAAAACAATCCCAATTAACTCTTAAGATAAGTCTTATTAATTCTTAAGTCAACCTACTTACATTCTTGAATCAAAATAGCAGTTCATTAAGTTGCGACAAAATGTTCTTGGTCTAAGCCCTTAAAATGCTAAAGCTATTATCAATTTGTTCTTGATACGAGGTTTCAGTATTCAATCAAATCAAGCTGCATATATCCAAAGGCCATTTATTAACCAAAGTAAAGAAGATTTAATTTAGAAACACAATTTGCTGCTTCGACAACTTTTCACTCAGATATTAGTCAGCTGTTTGCTGTCATTTTGGCTCTTTGAGTTATTTGTTGACTCTCTGAGCTATTTGTTGACTATGCCCGTCTCACTCTAACCACCGTGTTTTCCTATATCGACAATAATTTTACGTAACAGATTTTGTTGTCACAATGAAGTATCTCCTTGTCACAAATTTTCTTTGTTATTAACCATTGCAAAGAAGATTTAACATAGAAACACAATTTGCTGCGTCGACAACTTTTCACTCAGATATAAGTCAGCTGTTCGCTGTCATTTTGGCTCTCTGATTTATTTTTTGACTATGTCCGTCTCGCTCTAACCACCGGATTTTACTGTCCCCATTATTTTGAGTGAAGTGTTCATATGTCAATAAAGAGTTAACATCACTCAAAATAGAGAGGCGTTTCAAATTGTGCTTCTATGTTAAATCTTCTTTAACCATAGACCAATAGTAGTAGTAGATATTTATTAATATAAATTTTGGCTTGATTTAACGATATAAACAAACAAAAATTTAAATCATAGAAGCATAGTATTCGATTTAAGCATTGAACAAGACAAAAAAAAATAGGTAGAAAAGATAGATAATTTAATTTACAGAAATAGCTACAAATATTCATTTATAATTGCGTTCTATATTTTAGCGCCTGTTGTAGAAAGGAGGATAATGTTGTCCAGTGTTGTCCAGTTGAGACTAAGCATCTCTCAGCGTTCCCAACATATAAGTGAGATTGCTTGAGTGTCATAACGGTCATGCAAATAGTTGAGCGATTCCAGATTCAGCTCTAGTTTTTTGTAAGTGTTTCGGACCACACTTTGCCTGGCTTGACTTAGAAAAGAGTCCCTTTCTCTGCTAGCAGCTCTCTCCAA
The DNA here is from genome assembly GCA_037044535.1 of Lordiphosa magnipectinata. NCBI lineage: Eukaryota > Metazoa > Arthropoda > Insecta > Diptera > Drosophilidae > Lordiphosa > Lordiphosa magnipectinata. Next base: position 49,803 of record JBAMBO010001348.1, read on the forward strand.
CAGCAATTGGTGAGATCTTTCCCATGATCCGACGCTTTGAAGGTCTATGGATACCTCATGATCCTGAAATAAGGACAGCCAATTGTCAAAAATTTGTGTTTTTTCCGACAGCATCATAGCAATGACTGTTTTGGCTAGTCTACAATTCGGCATATCCATAACTTTCCGTATGTATGTGAAGTGGTTTTGCAGACCGTACCAGAACAATGAAGGCAGGCCGGTTTCTAAGTGGAGCCCATAGTTTGGAGTAGTGCGGGGTAGTTTAAATATCCGTTTAATAAACAGCCTTTGCAGTCGCTCCACCTCCTCATATCGGCAGTATACCCAGACTTGAGATGCATAGCACATTACTGATCGAACAGTGGCTTCAAACCATAGACCAATATGATATTTTGAACTATATCCAAAATATTTTGTTCTTGAATTACTTACGCGTTTTCTAAAATATTTCCGTTTGCGGTAAGTACGAAAAGTTCAAGATTCAAGAATGTATGTTCTTATTTCAATAATATTAACTACATTAACTACATCCAAAATCAAAACATACTCCCATTGCTCCGAGACTTATTGCGTTTTTGGAGCACCTTCTCTTAAATAGTTTTTGAGCAAAAGGTGTCGGGGGTGTGAAGGGTATGGCCACACTGCGGTGCTGGCTGTGGCCATCTCTAACTTAACTTTAATCTGTTCTCTATCGAGGCTTACTGAAGCCCTCAATGAAAGGCACCACGAAAGTCCTCAACGAGAGGCAGTATGAAAGGCACCACAAAGCCCTCACCGCGAGGTAACCTCAACCAACTGGAACGCACTTGCTCTAGAGGCACACGAAAGTACTCAACGAGAGGCACCACGAAAGGCACCACAAAGTCCTCGTCAACATTTATCTGTATACTTTCGTTCTCTATATCTCTATATATTCATTTTTTGGTGTGGGAAATGTAACCCTTTTTGAGTTGTTGATGCTTGGCGGAAAGCCCAAATGCAGTACCGACAAGTATAGCAAGAATTTGGAATTGATCGCCTAAAGTGGGTAAGAAAATAACGAAATGAAAAATTCATTTAAAAACTTGCTCTTGGTATCCATAATTGAGTAATATTATTACTTTGTCCTATTGGCTGGACTCATTGATAAAAAGCATAGCTGGATAGGAAATTAACAATTTATTATTTCTGTAGTACTGTAACATATTTATTTAAAATCTGCAGAAAGTTCTTTAACATCTATATTGTGCCTTACCAGCGCAAGGGATTCGTTTAATTTTTCAAAAATTTTTTTTGTTATTAGTCTCCCTATTAAAAAGTCTGGATTTGTGTATGTTGTAAACCACATAATTGTAATGTTCTTATAAAATATGTCCAGCCAATATCCACTTTCATCATTAAACAAGTCTGCAAAGTTTTGTTAATTGTCTATTTCCAAACAATGTTTTCATTGTCAAAGTTATTTATTTTTGCATTTTCGCATCCTTAAGTTGCATCCTTCAAACTCAAATCAACATTATCCTCCTAAGGGGCCCGTTCATCCATCCAAGTTGTTGTCTTCAACTTTTTCAGGTACACAAATAAGTGTGTATGACTGACAACTGTCCCCAAATGCCAAGTGCAGGGCCCTTGAGAAAATGTCTAATTGCAGCAACTTAAACTCCAAATAAGCACTTAATTTACCAGCCAAGTGCTCCGAGCTTCCACTTACGACCGCCATAAATCGCAAAACAACAACCAGAAGACAAGACGAAGCGAAAAATGCACATGTGGGGGGGGGCGGCGCCACATTTGCAACATAAGCAGATGAGAAACAAGTAAATAAAAATCTAAACAAGGCGACAGAAGAAGACTCATTGCCAAGACTCAGGGCAGCAGACGAATCCGCTGGCCTGGGTTGAGGACACAGTGGTGCGTTGTGCTTTAAATTGAACTTGAGTTTCTTTTGTACTCAATACGCTGTACTCATTACGCAAAATCAGTAATTCAATGAGAATTAAAGTTATATTGGAGATGTAACTCCCGAGTGAACGTAGTCCAAATGTGCTGAGTTTTATTTAAGCTGAAAATAAACTTTCATACTTGTTCTTACTTTTCCAAAATGTTTTAAATGAATCAAAATAGTTAGATGAACGGCTAATCAACATACCCAAGTCATTTGCTACAGTTTTTCTAAGGATTTCAATCATCAAAAACAAAATGTTCGACTAACTGTGCAACTGTGACTCTGACTCCGACACCGACTCCGACGACAGACAAACAATAAGCGACAGTAGCACTGATTACTTGAGCACTGCAGCACAACAGTTCCCGTTCCCCCTGTTACCATTCCTACCTCCCCCGTCAGATTCTGCAATGGCTTCGGCTGCTGCTGTTGCTGACACTCGAGCCATGTTTGGTTACATTTCAGACTGGCTTCGTGGAGCCGCGGCAGGAGGAGACCGTACTGAATCGGAGCTTGGGGGGCTGCTGTTGACAGGCATAAGGTGCATGTGCCTTGAGTAAGTGCAACGTTAGAATGCAGCAAGAACTTAAGTAAAATAACTCATGTGCAAAAATAGAATGCCAGCCAACCCAACGAGGATGAATGTGTCTAGTTATGCTTATGCCCTTGCCAAGAGAGTTGGAAAACGTTCGTTGCACTTGGCTGGGCTCTGGGCACAGTTTGAGAGTCATTGCCTGGTGACGTGCACACGATACTTATTTGCACATTTACTCAGGCAAAGTGCTTGGCTTACTTATGATGAGGTGCCCCACTTGATGATATCGGGGGTAGCTGCGCCCAAAAGGCAAAGTGCTTTTGCTAGCTGTTAGCCGGAAAGGGGCGGGAGGGGAGGAAAGAAAGCCAACTTGAGCTCTTGTATCTTTGCAGTTTGTTTGTTTGTTTGTTGTTTTGTCGCAGATTGCTTTTAAATTACTTCGAGTCAAAGGCAAAATGTCTGAGATTTTTGATTGATTTTTCTGCAATTTTCTGTGTTTTTTTTTTATGTGCTTGCATTCTTTCTTCCCTTCTTTTTGTTTGCATTATTGTTTTGCTTTTGGTGAAATTGCTTGGAAAGTGCGCAAAGGTATATAGATGGGAGTTATTGAAGGAAGAAATGAATAAAAACGAAATTGGTAAGGGAAAGGTAAGGAGCTGAAGTCTGGCGACGCTTGATTTGAATTTAGAAACGTAAAATTGGAAAATTATTGTATTATTTTTATTTGTGCTTTTGTCAAGCAGAAGCAGAAGGAGAAGTTGATTACATAATGAACTTACTTAATGTTTTATTTGATACAATTATATTAAAGATTGAACATCTGTCCAGGAAGTTCAAAGTTATTGGAACAGTGCAACTATCTGCTTGCGTTTGAACACAAGTGCGGGGGCACCCAAGAATATATTTAGATATCGCACCTCCAAATGGGAAAATGGGAGAGTCACATTTGTAAGCTTTTAACTCGACCCAGGCAAACTAAGATTGGGTGTGATACCTACCATGGTTCTAATTAATAAAATGTATAAAAAGAGACCAAATAATAAATTAAGATTTATTCAGCTTCTGAAAGAGGAGCTTTTTACTCGCTACATATACGCGTTTAAAATGCCTAATAATTTGGTCTCTGCATATCCTTATTCTGTGACAAACTCCATCTGCATTGTATGTTGTAGATGCAGATAGCGTTTTATCCAGCTTTCGATCAATCAAGTCGTCTTTCATTTCCGGACCTGACAAAGTATCCAGCTGTGTGTGTTGAAACTTTGTGCCCACTCCTTATGTGTGCCGCTTGCAGTATTAGTTAACTTATATCTTCAACTGGTAGATTTCCTTAGTCTTTGGAAGAATTCCTATATTATTCCTATTCATTAAAAAGGACCAAAGTCAATCATTTCGAACTACAGAAGGACATTCGTAAGCTTCTTAGTAAAAGATCCTAACTCTTCAACTACAACATTATTGTCGCTCGCTAATATCCTTATCTCAACATGGTTTCATAAAGAATCTCTCTATATCTACGAATTTACTGGAATTTACTACTCTTTTAAACTAAGGATTTGTCAATAAGCGTTCAGTCTGATGGAGTTTATACTGATTTCAGCAAGGCTTTTGACTCAGTCAATTAGTATAGTATATGTGTTTGCTCGACTTCCTTCCAATTCTTTTCAACTGGATCTAGTCATATTTAAGCTATCGATCTCAACGAGTTCGTTTCAATTCAATAATATCAAGCTTCATTAATGTACTATCTGAGGTTTAGGCCCCTTACTATTTACCTTTTCATAAACGATCTCCCACAGGCCTTATCCCATTCGTTTGCATTGATGTATGCCGTTGAGCATACATTTTGATTGTCGTGCCTGCCTCTTCTGTCCTCCTTCAATACTGTTGCTCGGTTAATAGCCTTCCTCTTAATCTCAGCGTATGTAATTGTATGACCTTAAGTCTCAATCAATCTTATGAGTTTGATTATTTGATTGATACCATCCGATTGGAACGAATTTATAAAGTGTATGATTTGAGTGTACAATTTGTAACCAAGTTATGATTTAATAGTCATATAGCTGTGTTCTTAAACAAGGCAATGGGAATTCTCGGTTTTAATAAACGATGGTCCACGGAATTGAATGACCCCTACGTCACTAAGCAGCTGTATGCTTCCCTAGTGAGACCAACACTTTAATATGGGTCGTGTGTCTGGTCTCCATACTACCAAAAATGTCAAGATCAACTGGAATCGGTTGAAAATAAGTTCTTGATTTTTGGTCTCCGAGGCTTAAACTGGGATCCAACCACCAATCTTTCTCCTCACGAGGACAGATGACGCATAATCAACCTTTCTTCTCTGAAGAACCGCCAAACTTGCCATAGTTTCCTTTTTATTCTTAAACTTCTGTCTGGAGAAATCGATTCTATCGCTTTGTTATCGTATATAAGTATTGCTGTCCCACAACGCGTTACTGGTAAAAAGACCTTTTTTGGATTCGTTTAAATAATCTAAAACTCAACCCACCCAGCCACTCCCCAGCCACTTCCCACCCACTTCCCACACACTCCCCACCCACTTCCAACCACCCACATCCCACTAACATCCCACAAACTCCCCATCACTTATCTCCCACTTCCCAGCTACTTCCCACCCACTTCCAACCAATTCCAACCACCCACAACCCACTAACATCCCACAAACTCCCCACCCACTTCCCTCCCACTTCCCTTCTACTTCCCACCCACTTCCCTCCCACTTCCCACCCACTCCCCACCTACAAAAAATCCAGTACGTGCTTGGAATTTAAAAAAACAGTTAAGAGTGCTGCAGTCGAGTACCCCGACAGCAAAATACCCTGTACCAAGTAATGTTGCTTTTGCTCGGATCTTATTGTGGTTTTCAGAATTCAATCTCAGAGTTCATACCTAAAAAATTGAGGCTCTGACAGTTTTCCGTGGTTTAAAGAAGGAGGAGGAAGATTTTTCCAAATCTGAAACAAACTTGATCTGGGTGCAGTATACACCTACATGCATGCAAAAATTGGTGGCTCCATTTATTAAAGTCTATGAGATCGACGCGTTCATAAAGCAGACAGACCGTTTTTCGGGAACAGGGAAAAAAATCCCAGTATGGTTGGATGAAGACCTTGTTTTACTTGATTTACGCACTTCTAAATAAGTTCGACGACCAGTAAAAGAAGTACTTAAATCCAGATCCACAAAGGTTCCCAATTAATAAACGAATTATCCTGCAGCGAACTTTTGGCGACAAAGCAAGCTAGCCTATACGAAGGTAAAAAAAAAAATGCATTCAAAGCAGGGCTTAGTATCGAAAACGTTAACCGAAATAAACCGTTTCAAATCAAGTACCGGAACCGTAACCGATACAAATTTTTTCTTGAGAACCGATAGCCGTTCACCGTTAGACAAGGAGCCAATTAAACGTTGGTACCGGTACAGTTACTGTTTTTTTTTACCTTTGCAGAGCGGATCAGAGATTTGGTCATGAGTTGGAGCTCTACATACAAGCTGCTAAAATATTTGCTGGCGGAAGACATCTTCAACATTTGCTCCAGTTTTGCGGCTGCAGATGATGACTTTCTTCTGCACCGGAAAGAGGGGGGACTCAGTTCGCGGAATTGTACGCATATTAGAACCAGCGGAGGTGGCCACAATCAAACTTCAAACGAAAATCTTGTTTTTGGTGATTTTTATTGCATTTGGATACACTGGATCACTATCAAATAGATTCCATTAAGATTTTTCTCGCACTTAAGCGTGTTTGAAACCATGAAAACATTCTTAGCTGGTGGTTAGAATCCTCCACAAAGTTCCCAGAATTGTATGAGATTTCAAAAGTCGTGCTTTCTGTTCCAGCTACGCAGGTTCTCTGGCGATAAATTTATAATGAATCCGCTAAGAAGTTGAATGGACTCAACCACATTGAATGCAGTTATGTTACCGCGAGCAAATCACAAGAATGCTATATTAGTTACATAAGATGTGGACGTACCGGTACGTACCGGTATACCGAAATTAAAATCTGGGTACCGTGTCGAAACCGAAAACCGAAATTAATTGAAAACCAAAATAGAACCTTCAACCGAAACATTCATTTCGGGACGTACTGGAACCGAAATTCGTTTCGGGATTAAACCTTGATTCAAAGTATTATTGCCATTAGATGAACATGTAAAAAGGAAATGTGTGGAACTCTATGAAATCTTAAGTATTTGCATTAATGCAGATCTTAAAAAGCACTCAAACAAGCTCAAAATGCCAACATTTAAACAAAACAAAATGATATTCTTGCCGTATGTATATCGATTGCTGACTATTTCGCTGAAGTTAGTCCACAGAGTTTAGATGTTTAAAAAAACGAAAATGTTTTTGAACAATTTTTCATGGTTTCAGTTCAAGAAATTTAAATATGGAGTTTAATGAAGGTAATATAATATGATTGATGATTTCGGAGGAAGCCCTGGAAGCTCGAAATGAGGACCTTCAAAATTTTGGAAAATTTCACACTCGGAAAACCTTCATATTCCACACAATGGAGGACCTTTTCCATGCGCTCCTCTTTTCTTCGGACCGTTTAATGTCTTCACTGTCTGAAGTTCCATCCAGGTCTTCGAGAAATATTTTAGTTAACGCTGAAGTGAAAAATATTCTTAAAATTAAACAAGTTCAGCCATTCCATTTAATGAGAATAAATTTTTTTTAATTTCTAGTTTTAATTAAAATAAGAAAATAAACAATTTTTTTTTTAGATTTCAGAAAATTAAAAAAAAAATGTTATTAAAAAACTTTTTTATTTCTTTTATTCAGATTGCGATTTTCTCATTTACTTTGGAAGATATTAATTAAATTCCACTAAATTGGTCGTTTCGCCCACTGTGTCTAAGATTTTTTGCTATTCTAACTATGAACTTGCTTCTCGAACCTCAAGTTTTATCTTAAAAAAATCTAATACTCCGTAATTCTACCCAAAAAGTGCTTTCATTTTGCTCGACTTAATGAATTCACTTTTCCAACTTTTAAATCAGTTTCTCTTTCTTTTCAAATGACAATTACACACTTTGCATTTCACAATTAAAAACCTTGACCCAACATTTTGAAACCCGGTGGTCTCTTCTCACCCCACTCCCCAACCCTATGCCATCAGTTTCCCCTATCCCAAACTCCATTCAAAGCAGTTAAGCCATAAAAAAAAAAAATGTAATTACTATCATATATGAAATGTCTTTGTATCCACGGTAAATCAGTGCTAATCCCGGCGAGCATCTGGAATCTGCTTTTCGCATAAATCAAAGTTGGCATAAAATTTCACACCTTGCCTGGTTTTATGATTTTACGCTTAATTTACTGCCCTGATATGAACGACGAGGGAAACAACAAGACACCGAGACATGAAAGAACGCAGAACCTAAAAATTTACTTTGCTCACTGAAATGACATAAAAATTCAATAAAAATTAAGAAATGCCAGCTGCTGTCAGGTTTTTCATCATTTCAGCAGACAAGAGGACGCCAAGTCTCAGGCTGGGGTCAGATCGTAAAAAGAGCAAAATTTATGACTCAACAACAAATTCACAACTTCACTTTGCTTTAAGGTGAACGGGTGAAAGTTGCACCCAACTGCGAGTGTTCTGTACTTATTGATTCCGCCATCATTAGGTGACTGCCGCACGCCCAACTTACAATTTCCTTGAAATTTCTATTTTTTTCTGCGTGTGAAAATGAATTGCATTTCTGCTTGTGCAATTCGCTCGAAGTGCAAAAATCGATGGACAATAGTTCAATGAGAACCCAAACTGCAAACAATGGAGCACTGTTACCTTTTCCCAACTTTTCTCAAGTACTGCTAACTGTTCTTCTCCCTGTCCCTCTCTCAGCACTTGTAGCTTCCCGTTCCCGCTTCGAGCTGACAATGAGCCATCCGGAACAATGGGCGAACAGAGAACGTCATGATATACGTAAGTGCAGCGGGTAATGAAACAAATAATAATATAAAAATAAAAAAAAGTAAGAGGAACGCAACCAACAGGTATTTATTGTATTTGCCCAAGCAGAATATATCCTGCGGCTTGGCATTGTCAATGGGTACGGGAACTGGTGGAAGAGGGTCTGGGTCTGGGTCTGGGATAGGGTGAATAGTAGGCCAACTTATTTGGAATGCCTTTTCGGGTGGGAAAAAAAAACAAAAATTGTGCAATAGTCGTAAAATTTTAAGGTATTCGATGTGTGTGGGAGTTGAATGCTAATAAAGACGAAAATGACTTGGGAAAAATAAATAAAAGATCACTGATGAGCCGAGGACAGACAGTTTGATGACGACCGACAGCCGAATTCATAAAGCAATAATCACTAAGGCCTGCCCCTGGGTTAAATGGGAGACATATTTACATACAACTTTGCGTCGAGAGTGCCCAAAAGTACCTTTGGCAATTCACTTACAACATGGCTTAATATTTTTTTTGATTATTGCACTATAGCTGTAGGCATGCGCATTTGCGAGGTTTTGCTTTGGTTTTCAGAAAATCGAGTATGAAATGTTAACCAGTCTAAAAGTAGGCAATTTGTTAATGGTTCTACAGATTTTCCAGGAAAACTTTGGGAAAATTACTTATAAACAAGTAAGAAGGTCGGTCAAACCCGATTGTAATATACTACGAACTTTATTTTGGCCATAACTCGACCAGTAAATGACGCCACTACTTGATTTTCAAAACTGACCAATAGATGGCGCCACTACTGTGACCATTGTGGCAGCCCTGGCCACCTCTGGTCACACAATTTATCGAGCACCATCCCTGACGCGATAGCAGAACGACAACACACGCGCCATCCATGGCGCTCAGTTTCTGGCTTGGCTTCGGCCACGGGCGGCACGCTCCTGCTTCGCTCCGTTCGACTTGACGATAATTGTTAGCTTAAGTGATATTCAATAAAGTTAGTTACACATTAAAACCTCGTAGCTAAACCATTTCAAAACTGGCAAATAGATGGCGCCACTACTGTAACCACTGGAACTGACTTTTGGTCATAACTTGAGTATAGTTTATCCGATCTTTATCATTTATTCAGCAAATCGATAAATAATATTGTATACTAAATATCTCTAAAAGTTACAAACCATCTATCTACTAAACTGTGGAAGATGTGACGTGTTTTCCAAATTAAAGGGCCGCCAGGGGGCCTGGCAAAAATTGAAAATAAACTTGACCTGCCTGCAAGTATTAGAAGTATATGTCCCATACATGTCAATCCTGTATCTCTTACCATCTCAGAGATCTCTTTGTTTATACGGTCGTCCCATCATCTGCGGTCTGTGCCTATCTACTGCAAGTCAGCAGCTACCATCGATGTTATCATAAAATCTTTACAGCAAAAATAGAATTCTATCAATCGGATTAATTAAAAGATCCAAATTCCAAGACATTTGGTTAAAACATTTTGACAATAAAAAGTCAAAGATAAACGGAAATTTGAAATTAAAAGACAAGACTAATGGACATTTGGAGCATTTATCAATTCGGATACTGCATAAACTTGAAAATGACAACAGGAAGCTAATTTCATTTCTATTTTTATTGGTAAATGCTGCTGGTATAGTTTTCAATAGGTAGTTTTATCAGTCTAAGTAGCTGAATTTGGTAAAAAAAAAAGTGGAAAATTTATTTTCAAAAGAGCTTTAATTCCAGTCTTTTATATCATAGTTTTTTACACTTTTGAAATAGCGAGAAAGTGGCAAATAGTTTTTTCAAAATAGCTAGAATTGCATGTTGAATTATTTTGGGCTAACGAACTTACAAAATGGCTAGATCTGGTGGGAAAATAGCTACTGCATTGTGTGGATATGTTTCTTATGAGAACGTTTATATTCAATTTTGAACTGGCTGCAAATCGACTTTAAAATTTGAACTTGGAAACTGTTTTGAAAGAGTGCCCTTGACCCAGACCACAACTAGGGCCTTGCACTATGAAAGTGTAAGCCAAGCCTCTCCGCAGACACCTCCTCCGTTGCAGCACAACGGCATTTGGATTTGTTCGGATAAGGCTATTGCGGTTGTATTTGCTCATTATCTGGAGTATAGGTTCACGGCCTTTGGTTTTGCTACCAGAAACTAAGAGCGGATCACCCTATCATTCCGTTCGATTAATGAGGAGCCCTCGGGTTGGAGGCTGTCCATGGACAGGTAGTCAAAGCACTCCCGAATAGGGATGTCGAAAATAGTATTGTCACACTGTTGCGCATAACTGTCTCTTGTGCTCTGGACATGTAAAGCAAAATGTTAAAAGGTTATTTTAGTAAAGGTGATGCGCAGAAATCGCAGTGCAACTCAACAAATATAAAGTTACAGTTAAAAGCAAAGCGTAGAGATGCTTGGCTGAAATTCAGACCATTTTTAAAAAAGGTAAATGTAAGTTTTTTAACGCTGTTTACCCTTGATCGGGACCCTATTAAGTTCTGGATGGAAGAGAACGACGCATTGCCTGTACTTTCTGACTTGGCATTGTCATATCTTATTACACCGGGAAGCTCAGTGCCATCGGAACGCTTGGCTCCGGCTTTAAATAGTGTGGTTTCTGACACCAGAAGCCGAATGACCGATGATCACATAACTTAAAGGGTCTTCCTAACGATTATTGGTATTATCAGAAGTTTTTAAATTTCGTAGATTTAACTGAATAAGTTTTTGTTATGATTTGTAGTTCGAATGCTCTATTTTAAAAGATGATGAATTTAAAAAGTAAACTCTTCTTTCGGTCCATTAACTTAAATTCATGAATAAGTTTGCAGAACTTCTTATGTTATAAATGAAATAAAAAATAAATATCTTTTGTTAATGTAGTAAATATACATTAAATCTATATTTTTTTTAATCGCAGTCAGAATGTAGTTCATATTACGCGTCAAATGACGCCTCAATTACCTCAATAGACCTGTTAATTGTTAAAATTCGGGTTTTTATTGAATAATATCATAAATATCGATTTTTTGTACACCAAAATATTTATATCGAAATGATTTCTATATAGTCAAAAATATCGATATAGATATTTTTGAAATATTCAACAACCCTACTCCCGATTGAGGCAGTTTCCTTATTATGTCGACTGTTTGCCTATTGACTTTTAAGTCTGCGCTTCCGTATCAACAGTTGAGCAGTTACACAGGGTGCTTTAGAGAAAAAAAAGAACTGCTCGACAGTATTTTTACATGTACCCTAAGTCTTTTAAAGAGTCTGAGAGCATGAGGGATTGATGTATAAGCTGATGCCGATACTCTCTTAGTGTCTGTGAAGGCTTCTTAACTCTTTTTGACGGACAGGAGAATCACCGGGAGGCCCCATGGATCGATACCGTGTTTTAAGCAAAATTAAATATTGCGTTGGTGGCACTGGCCGACAACGTGGCCATACAGAGTATATTACAATCGAGGCTTGATCGACTTTCTCACTTGTTATAAATTACTAGCTGGGGTGAAAAGTAACCTCCTTGGGAATGAAAAAAATGTTTTAAAAATTTTCTTTTTATTTTATGCAATGTAGTCCCCTTTTGGGTCGATACACTTATTCCAGTGATTTCCAATTTTTTTTATCCCGTCCGAAAAGTAATTTTCCGAAGGGTCTGCAAAGTCCTTCGCGGCGTCTATAATCTCCTCGCGCAAGCTGAATTTTTTATTGATGAGCCATTTTTTGAGGTTTGGGAAGAGATAATAGTCCGAGTGAGCCAAATCGGGCGAATAAGGTGGATGGGGAAGCAATTGGAGCATGGCCAAACACTCCTTCGAAGGGCGCTCGCGTTCGTGTTTTTGGTCCGGAGTCAGCATGCGCGGAACCCAGCGGCATGATAACTTTTTCATATGCAGAATCTCGCCCAAAATATGGCGTGTGCGCTCAGTACTAGTTCTTGTGGCATCTGCTAGCTCGCGCACCTTAACTTTTCGGTCAGTCAACACCATTTCATGCATTTTCTTGACATTTTTCTATGTAACCGCATCGGAAGTCCTACTGCTGCGGACTTCATCGCCAGTGTAGTTTCGGCAACCATGAACAACTCTAGAAACCAATATTTCACGATGTAATCTGAAGGAGCATTAGCCCCATAATATAATATTTAGCAAAACTTTTTTTTTGTTTCCTTCGCCGTTTTGACTCTCAAAAAATATTGTTTAGAAATGTTTATACTCAACATGATGCCAATCACGTCAACAACAATCAGCTTTCAAAACAAAACTAAGGGCTGTATCGCTCTAAAATTTGACCAGTCTGTCTAAATATGAATGGGCTATAAGGCACCAGCGCACTCTGGCGGTCAAGGAGGTTACTTTTCACCCTACCTAGTACAGCTCTCAAGTTAACAAAAATAAATATACATTTTATTTTCTATATGAACTAATTGGGTGCCAGGTACGGGATATTTTACATTCAGGCTTGGCCGACTTTCTTACCTACTGGTCAAAAGAGTCAATTCGTAAACTAAATATAACACTAGGTAACAAGGACCAAAAATAGCGCTATACAAGTCGCTCATCATCCCAGTTCTGCAATACGGCGCAGAAGGATGGACAATGACAGGCAGCGGATGAGGAGGTGATTGGCGTGTTCGAGCGAAAAATCCTTCGGAATATCTATGGACCTTTAAAAGTTGGCGATGGATACCGCATTCGAATGAATCACGAACTGTATGAGCTCTATAAGGACATCAATCTAGTCAAGCGCATAAAGCAACAGCGGCTGCGCTGGTTAGGACATGTAATCCGGATGGATGAAGAAGCTCCAGTAAAAAAGACGTACAAAGCGAAGGCGGCTGACTTTGGAGGACAAGGCAGGAGGGGTCGCCCACCACTAAAATGGGATGATGAAGTGCGGAAAGACATTTCCAACCTTGGTGTGAACAACTGGTGCCAGCTCGCACAATGCAGAAGCAAGTGAAGGGCAGTCATTGCAGAGGCCAAGACCGTCAAGGGGTTGTGATGCAACATCGGGCCAATAAAGAAGAAGAAGAAGGTAACCAGGACCAATACATTGAAGAGTTTATGGTGATTCTAAATGATTTTCGTTTCGTATGGTACTATTTCGGAGCTTTAAAATTAATTGTCCCAAGCAATTCTACAATTTTCTTAAGCGAAGATAAAGCATTTTTGTTGAAAACTTTCATTAATATTCAAAACAAGTGACTAGCCTACTGTTCTGTTTTTCCATAGCATACTTTTGGGCAGTAGACAGTTTTGTAATTTTGATCACATGTATTTAAAATGGTATATCTTCGCTTTAAAAAACCATAGAACTTTTCGGGATAGTTTATTTGAAAGCTAAGGAGTAGTACTTTCCAAGAGTACCTAAGAGATTTAAATCAAAAGAACGAATTTCCTTAAAAAGCCGCCTAAAAAGATTATGAGAAACTTTATGCTTAAACTACTAAAAATCTAGACGTGATGGATCATTTCCAAAACTACATTCGTGTTCACCACATTAAAATCATCTAGAATCCCGACCAACTCTTTCATATACTCAAAAAAGGCTAATTTGGTTGCCATATGAAACTATTTTGCCTTAATTTGTGTTGCTTGCAATCAATCCAAATAATGAATACAGTTGTGATCGACACTTATGCACTATCCAACATGCTAAGAAATTAAATTTTACTCTAAGCTCAACTCCAGACCACCATCAAGTGAACTTGGCTTAGTTTCTACTGCAAATCCTGTACCCACTTTTTTCGCTCTAATTCGCCTTAAGCCTACAGCAACTGATGAGCTAGTACACTAGCCTGCTACTGCTTAAAAGAAAGAACAAAATTGGAAACTGAAATCAGAATTTCGTTTTAACAGAGAACAAAACACAACACCGCCAAGGACCAACAACCAACCCCTCCTGTCAGAGGCCAGGTGTGCCCGTGCCGGTGCGCAATCAGCTTTGTAGGCGATTTGTGAGGATTAAACTGCGCACCATCCGAAGAGGGAGAGCGGCAGCGGCTGGGGGAGAGAGCGGGACAGTTGTCTACCTGCTGGAATGTTGTTTTGTAGGCCTCTGTAGGTCCTGCTTGCTGCGGCAGTAGTCGTAGGAGGAGGATCAATTTGCTGACTAAATACGCATGGAAAGGTGTAGCCGTAAAATCTGTCGGAGGGGATAAAATCTCTCATTTTTTGCGTTTCAATGGGCACTTTGAGCCGAGCCCGAAATATCGTTTACGAAATTAGAAAATTGAAATACAGAAAATTTCATGCTTCCTGGTAATTGGCAAACAAACTGTAAGCAATTCGGCGATTCGAGAGCTGGAAACAAGTTATGGGCTCAGGCTGGCTGGTGGCCAGGTGGCATTCAATTGGGATTCAACATGTACATACATGCGAGTGTATACTTTAGGGGTGGCTTTATGTAAAACTATTTTGGCAACTGCGCAGTTGTGACGTACTCATACTTCTCGATTTAAGGCAAAAATGATCAGGTTTAATTAAGCCCAAGCTAGCTGTCGCCTCTCTGTCTGTTCCTGCAGAAAAAAAAGAAGGGAAATCGATTAAGTCCAGTCGTGTGTAGCTGTCTCACACCTCAACGGCTCAAGACAGTCCGCAGCCTCGACTGCATCACAACAACACATCATCGATCATCGTCAAACTGTCTGCCCAAGCCAGATTCAAGGTGGTTGCCTCAGGTGTGCCTGCAGCTCACACATGGCCAACGAGACCCTGCGAATGCAGAAAGATGCGAGTTGAGAGGAGTAAGTACTTGTCATCAATATTATTGCGCCGTTGGGACGTAGCTCTATTGCGCAGTTGGCAACGCATTGCAGTACTTTCCTTGGGCTTTGGATATGGATTTGCCTGGGGTGTTGAGTTTTTAGATGTTTCAAGCTGCGGGGCAGAGCATGTTTAGTGTCTGTGGCTTGTGTTGAGAAGCTGATGGCTGATTGCTTTATCAAAATTCATATTTAACTATGAAGACAAATTTCAGCATTTAAATATAAATTGACACTTGAGGTTCTGATATCGAATTTGAGTATCAAAACATGGTCACAGTTTCGAATTAATCAAAATTTCCATTCTAAAATAATTTTGTAATTTTTCTTTTTGAACTAGATTAGAGATGGGCGCGTCGCGACGTTCCAATGCACAGGAGGCAGCGCGCTGCCTCGTGTGCATAGGACCTCTGCCGCGGCCGACTGCACAAAATCACACGTACGCTATAAGCATTGAAAGCTATTTATAGAACACGAATGCGGCGCACGCAAATTGTACTTGTATGCGTGTGAAAAGTGTGACGATATGTGTGCATGCCCATCTTTGAACTAGATCTCTAGTTCAGCGGTTGGAAAATTCTAATTTAAAGCGAAGCAGCAGCAACAACTATGTTGTCTTCAGTTTTCGCACTGAAATCAGGAAGAACAGAGAGGAGAAATTAAAGAAATGGGGGTAAAATTGAAACAAATATCAAATGGGGTATCGTTTTATATGTTTTTAGGTGGTCCGATTTCATTTAAGGCATTTTTTTTACTCTGCAATGTAAGCTTTAATCATGACAAGTAAAGTTCAGTTAAAAAGCTTAAGTTAGGTTTTTGTGTTGACGATAATTGAGAAATTCTTACCTGAATCAAGATTGTTCTATATCAGAAGTACGGCAATTCCTAAAACTTTTATCCCGAATTTTTTGATCCTCTCTTTTCTCCGCTTCTTCAGCTCACTCCCCTCACCTATAAAAACCAAATAAATAACGAATTAAGATCGATTTCAGAAACAAATTTTTAGAAAATAAAAAAAAAACAAACAAAAATTGTTCAAGAGCGTTCGTACTTAAATTTTCGTTCTAACTTTTTCTTAGAGTAGATTAGAGCGGTCGATTTTTGTAGCATAAAGCGTATAGCAAGAACGTTCTAAGAAAATTTCCTAGTCCGCGCAAATCGACCTCTAATTTTAACGACGTTTAAAGATTTTGTCTCATCCAACTGGACTTTTATTATTTCTACTTAGCAATCGCACTTTTACGAAGAAAGTCGATAACAAATTACCGTAACTGGACCAACTTGGCGTGGCCGTTATCCAGTATTACAAAATATGTTTTATACTTTTAGGGTTTTCTTTAATCCATTTAAGACTGCAATTTTGAAATGTGTGACTGGGAAAGAAGTGGATAGAAATATATGTATATTGTATCCAGGGGTATTTATAGAGATATATTTTATTAAAGCATCTTTTAAGAATTTTAACATTTTATTAATGTTTTCTGGATTCGGGTTTGTAAGACAGTCGATGGGGCTTGTATTATCAAAAATGTGGTCTTTTATTTGCATTGGTTTCAAATATGTTCCATGCTAATTGGGTTATTAGATTGGCAAAGGGGACAGATTAGAGAGGCGTTAGTGTCTAAATAGTGATTGTGTGTGAGTTTACTGTGACCTAGGCGAAGTCTGGTTATCTTGATTTGGTCATGTCTGCTGTATTTTTTTTTGGGATATATTTAGATAGTTGGCTATATAGATGTTATTTTTGTTGATGTTTTGGTACCATATATTGCAATCTAGCAGAGACTGTGTTCGTTATTTCTTAGTATTTGATGTTTTAGATATGTGTTTATGTCTGATGAGTTTAAGTTAGGGATAAGTAACAGTGGCATTTTTAATGCAGTCTTTGCCGACTTATCAGCCAGCTCGTTGTCTGCTATGTCACTATTTCCTGGTATCCAGAGGATTTGTATTTTAGGGGCTAGTGAGGTTAGTAGCGATCTAATGGTTGCTGGGTATGTGCTGTTATTGTTTGTGTTAAAAATTGCGTCCACAGCAGAAAGTGAGTAGGAACATATGAAAAATTTGCCTCTTTTCTTTTTTATAAGCTCAATCGCTTCGAAAATTCCGATTATTTCTGCGGGTTGTACTGAGGAGAAGAGAGGTAGACTCCCGTATTATAGAGGCTCTGTTTCTGTCGTAATTGCGTATGTTGTAATTGAGTTTTGTTTTGAGCCGTCAGTATAAGTGATAGTATGATTTATTAGTTGGTTTTTTATGTCTTTAAAAAGCTTTTGGCATATGTCTGGTGGAGTAGAGATTTTTTTTCGTATATCCGGAGAGTTGTGTTTATTAAGTTTGTTTGGGTAGTGACCAGGAAGGTTCTAGTTTCCGAATTCTTTAAGGTAAGTAAGGGATGTTGTATTGCTGGCAGTATTGCATGGTACCATCTATAATAGAAATGAGTTTTTTTCTGGGTGTTTGTTTAGAAGGGTTTTTGAAAGTTTGGCTGTTGAATAATCTCGTTGAAGTTCAATTGTTGGTATGTTCGATTCATATAGCATATTCTTAATGGCTGTGGAGCGGAAGGCTCCCAAGGCTTGATGCATGATGAAGGGTTGGTGGAGATTCTAGATAATTTTCGTGTGCTGAACAGAACACAACGTTCATAATGTCTAAATTTTTAGTAATTTAGTGTAAAGAAATGCCAATTTTGACTCTTTTAAGACGCCTTTTGTGGGGAACCTATACTTTTGTTTTGACTTTCTTTGATATAAGCGGAAAGTACTACTCTTAACTTTGAAATAAACTATCCCAAACGTTTCTACGTTTTTTTTTGTATGCAATGGGTGTTGAAAATTTTCATTGAAATTCTATACAAATGTATAGCCTGTCGTACTGTTTTTACAAGGCATAGCTTTGGGCAGTAGACAATTTTGTTATTTTATTCTTAAAAATAATCGTACAATTCTTTGGGATGGTTTATTTTAAAGTTAAGAAAAAGTAATTTACGATATTATCATATTCCCCACAACCCGCGTCTAGAAAGGATCAAAAAAGATATTTGTTGCAAATTTAAGCTCAATATACTAAAAATCTTAACGTGATGGACCATTTCTAAAAACAGATTCGTGTTCAGCACAAGAAAATCATAACCGTTAAATATACTGAACCTTGTTGCCTAGTGTAATTGGGCTGATGGAGAAAGTATTGAAGAGAACTTTGGTAAAAACGCCACTGATATCATCATACCATAAGTATTACTGTTTGGTTTCGACAGAAGGCTACTTATATCATTCCATACCAAGCATGCTCCATTGATGAATATGAAATTGAAATGCGAAAGAACTTTCACTTTCTCTCGGTGCGTTGGAACTATTTTGCGATGAATTATGCATATAAACATTCCATTTTGCCCATCGGTGTAAAAATTCTTATCTTTATGTCCATCTTTGATATCTTACTATCGAACTTCTTGAGCCATACACCAATGGCCCGCACGTAGCGATATTATTGGTAACAAAGAAAAATGGTTAAAATTTAACACCCTTTTTTTGATCAACCAATACAATTATGGCATGGGGGGTGTGGACCTTTTTGATAACGCAATCAATAATTACCAAATTCGGATTCGGGGCAAGAAGTGGAATTGGCCACTAAAAACAAATGAGTTCTACGCGGCTAGGGCAATCATGACAAGAAGCAAACGATGTCTCAATTCGAATTCCGTGTTGAGATTTGCGTATCAATTGTGATAAAATCGAACTATCATCATCGAACGATGGCTTCCGGTGCACGACTGGCAATGCGTTACGATTTAATCGATCGTTTCATCAGAAAATTGAATACTCGTCATCGTTGTCCGCGATGCGGTGGCAAGACTGAATATGTTTGTCTGAAGTACTTACGGCCGCGTGAACACAAATACAAATGCACAAAATATATCTCAAGCAATAACAACAACAAGAAATTGAAAGAGAAACCCGGTTCTTGTTTGTATGTGTGTGTGTGTAACGCCGAGAATAGCGAAAAGCGTTCGGTCACTGCGAGCGCGGCGAGCGCTAGCTGCGCATAAGCAACATTGTTGTTGCTTTTTAATTAGCCAAAGACTTAGGGGAGAGAGAGGGTCACATATGATGTTGTTGCTGCAGGTCTGCACGCCCCACCAACCACAAAACCTTGCTCGGAAAGAAAGAGAGTAGAGCACGCATATGAAATTGTTGTTGCTTTATGTAGGCCTATGGCGCGCGTGCCCCGTATGCGCTCCAGTTATTCCTCTGCGTCAAACAACAACGAAAGCGTGGCTTGCGGAAAAGGCTTGGGCACCCCAGCTCTATTATTTTTATTAAAACGGTGCGGTTGCTAGCGGAATTGACAGCTAGGTATTCGTACTCATTTGTAATCATACTCGGCGAGTACTTCTCGATTACTATTTTACTTACTCGTGCAGGTCTCATGGTATGTACCTAAATACAAATACCTATTTACTTCTTAGCACTGTATGTAAGTCAAGTGCTTTAAGAAGGCCTGACTCTCCGAGTATATGCAGACATTTCCTTCTTTAACTAAGAGTGTGCTCAGGTAGGTGGCTTCATGGATGGCCACCACCTCTGCTTGGAACGCACTTCAGTGATCAGAAGTGCGGAACGATAAGTTCAAGTCTAAATTGGGAAACAGTACGCCTTCTCTTATATCAAAAGCTCGTTGACAAATTCCAAAAACCCAAAAACCAAGCGCCAAAGTTCCTCCAAACTAGACTAAACTATATACACTATTCTACAAGTTTAAACATCCATTAACACCCATAATTCAAGACACCCCTCAAGTCGGTCGCCGCAGCTCTTGATCAAACATATGTCAGCATAATTCATTAAAAATCCCTAAAAGTTAAACCCACCCCATTTGACAGGCGTCCACCACCACTTCTGGGCTCCCGTTGGTCCATTCTGCTCATGTTCCCTTAGGCAGCTGCGCGCTTGCGTAAGACACCTTTCAAACGCCAAGCCGAGCAGCATGCGCCATATAAATAACATAAACGAATGTGTATAAAAATTTTCTATGGAAACCCACTTCAACATCATGCGAGTAACTCGGATAAAAGAAGAAAACTTCCATTCACCTAGAGCCGAAACATGTTGTCGTCTTCGGGCAACAATGGACACGATCTGAGGGCATTGTCTTCGAAATATATGTTTCGCGATTATTGTGTCGCGATTGAGTTGGGTTTGCTCAATGAACCGGGGAGCCTGTGAGCAACACGTGTTGCAATTCATTCAAAAAAATTGTTGATTGCCGGGTGTTTAATATTGTTTATGATTATTTATGGAAAAATGTCAGCGATGTTGGCGCTGATTTATTGATTGGGTCAAGGAGAGAAGGGGAGCAGCTGCTGTGGTAAAATCATGAAAATCAAAATAAAAAAAAAACATCAAACAAAAGCGAAGCTCTCTTCCACAGGAAGGGCAGCCAAGCCAGAAATCCACAACGAAAATAAACTCACATGTTTAGTTAACTCTCCGGTTGGAAATTAAAACCGAAGCATAACCGAAACATACACACAACTGGCTGCTGGGTTACCTCTCCGGCTTCGTTAGCTTCCTGTTTGCATATTTTTTTTCTCGTTTCTCGTAAATTCCGACCTGCTTTAAGTATCTGGGAGACTAGACTGAGGACTTTCGGGCTCATGCAAATGTCACATTGCTATGCAGGACACACAGTCAAGTGCGAGTCCGAGTCTAACCACTGTGTAGTGTGTAGTTTCCTGCTCCTGCTTTTTTGTTTCTACTGTGTTTGCCAGCAATTTGAAATGATTTCAATTTACTTTACTTTGGCAAACAGGAAGAAGCAGCATCCTAACTACATGCAAGGACAACGACAACCAACTGGCATACAAGTCAATGACTAAAGTTCACACAAAAATCTAGCATATACACCCTGTTGACTTCCTCTATTTGTTTAGAACTCAAAAGTCTTTGGCACTTTGACCTAAGCATAAATCACAGGGCTTAGTAAGTATTTTCATATTTTTGTTGCATACATTTAGGCGTCCATTGATTTTGTGTGTGTGTGGCCTTCGTGTGTGTGTGTGTGAGTGTGTGTGTGTGCGTGCTATCTACCGCTTTTAATCATCCATAAATTTGTCCAAAACATGCATTAGCCACAAAGTTTGGCTGCCGGGTCAATTCCTGTCTCAGCTCACGCATTCGGATGTATCCTTAAATCGTAAAATATGAAATTGCGTGCAAGTGTAAAATTAGTTTGGTTAATTTCGTTACACTTCACGCATTTTTCATTTCGGGATCATCAAATGCTGGCATCTAATGGATTTCTAAGTAGTTTCATAAGCACGTGTGGGTGAGTTTCATTCGGCATTTGTGTCATTAGTAAATGTATCTTTAAGTATTGAGGCTTTCGCCATCATGAGGTAAGAATTGTATGTTTAATAAGCTTATAAATCTTTTCAACTGTTTAATGTCAAGGTTTCAATGGCTATTCAACTTTCAATGGAACATGTTTGGTTAGTCTCTAGTAAAGTCAAAGAAATGATTCAAGTCGCTGGCAGAAGGGTTCGACATTTTCTCAAGGCAGTTGAATAACCAATTAAAGGAAGTTTTAAGCCAATTTATGAAATTAATGATAATCCAATAAACATTTAAACAGTAAACTTTTGCTTTAGAATCCAAACAACAATTTTTGCGAAATGCACCCAAAGTTATTTGAGTTCGTTATTACTTAAGATCAGGGTCGCAAAACTTTGGGGAATAAGTATTGGTTCGGTTAAGTGGTTCACATACATTACAAAACTCCGGTTCGGTTCATAGCAGGAATTTTTTTAGCTAGCTGAGCTGTGGTTTTGGTTTCGTTCAGAGGCTCATTTTAATATACTTTCATTCCTCTTGCTGTTTATGAGTTTGCTATCTTTTTAGGATGAAACTTTCGACAATATTTAGAAAATATTTAAAATACTCCACTTCTCAATAAATATGTAGTTCTAATAAACCGGTTAAATATGCAAGCTTTGCCCAAGTAATTGGAACTTGAAACGATGCTTAACAGCTCCCAGGTTTCCATTTGGCGAAAACGAAAGGCCAAGGTAGCCTTGACACTTCCCTAATAAAAATTGTACTGTTTCTTCTTCTTTACGTCATCTTATTTGTAGAAAGGCAAAGAAACCCAAAAGGTCCTTCGAGCCGGATATTCTGGATACAATGAAAGCGAAAATAGAAGCGTTAGCAAGTAAGAGTGCTGCAGTTGAGTGCTCCGACTGCAAAATAACTTGTACTAAGTAATGTTCCTATGGCTTCGATTGATACAAGGTTCAAACTTAAAAAATATTAATATTATTAAAAGGAGAAAATGGAATTTTCCATATCTGAAACAAACTTGAGCTTGGTGTGATATTCACCTACATACATGCAAAAATTGGTGGCTCTTTTTATAATAGTCCCTGAGATCGACGCGTTCATACAGGCTGGCTGACGGACATGGCTAATTCGACTCGGCTGGGGACGGAGATGCTTCCTTCTGGCTGTTACATATTTGCACATTCGCAAAACTTCATGATCCACTTTTTCCATTTTTAATAGGATCAGGGTATAAAAAGCAATCTTGGGAACTTGGAGTTCAACGTAAAAACGTTTATACGAAAACCGAAGTGGAATTGAGAAAAATCCTGAAAATTTGCCCTTCACATCCCGCAAAGTTTATCAATGTTTATTGTTTGAGCGGATTGTAGATACTTACTTAGAAAGTCTTTTCCCCGAGCGATTTAAAAAAAAAAATTTGTCTGGGCCGTTCTTTTTTGCCGCAATTTCACCTCCAAACCACGGACAAAATGTTGGAAAATTATGTTGGAAGTAAAGAGCAATATTTAATATTTTGGCTGTAATTATGAAATCATGAAATCACTTAGACCAAATATATCAATTTGTATTTTGCTATTGGTCTGCTTTATGAACCTGTATATGATAATGCACACACAGAAAATTATTTTTCTATATTTAAGAAAATCGCCCTAGAATCGAAATCGCCTTAAAATTTAGGAAAAATTTCTATTTATAAGAAAAATTTTTCTGCATTTTAGAAAAGTTGCCCTAAAAATGAATTTCTTAGAAAAAACTTTCTAAAATTTAGAAAAGTATTTTTTTTCTCTAAATTTTAGGGTAAATTTGCTTTATTACGTTTTTCTAATTTTAAGGGTAATTACGCCTTTGATTTTAGAAAATATTTGTTACAAATTTAGTGTATTTTGCCCTAAACTTGAGAAAATACAGCCTAATTTTAAGAAAGTTTTTCTAAAAGATCAACAACAACAACCACGTTCGGTGGTCGGGTCCGGTGATCATCTCTCCCCCCCTTTTTAAGAAAAATTGCTCTGAAATTTAGAACACAATTTCTATTTATTAGAACATTTACTTAAAAATAAGGCGAGTCGCCTTTGGCCCTTTTTAGGGCGATTTTCTAAAGATTAGGCCGAAAATTACACTTTTTAGGGCGAGTTATTTTTTGAGTGTAGTTGAATTCTACAGGTAAGTCAAAAAATTTTGTTTATTCGCTAGTCGCTTATTCAAAATTTACGAAAGTTTTGAAAAAAAATTCCTGAAAAATCCTGCGTACGCCACTGGTGCCGCGCTTATATGTGGCACCTCACATATAAAGGCAAGCACTTTAAATTTGAAATGCAAGCGTTTAAGGCCTATTTCCAGAACAAATAAAAATTTATGGCACGAAATTGCAAGTTATTTATGTTAAGTGGATTGTAAGCTATAGTGGGACCACAAAGTCTTAAAAAACCCTAAAAAATACCCAAAACGGCAGTCAAACGGTGGGGTCATACTGATTTGTCAGCCGCTTGAATTCATAATGATTTATCAAATTAAAGTTCAAACAATTTTAAAATCACCTCACAGCTTTCAAAGTCAAATGATGTACTACTACAAGTGTGCGCGACTTCGTGATCCTTGGTAGAGAAAGTCTTGAGGCACTTAAAATTAAAAAATATGGAAAACTAATGAAAAAGAGTGCTAATATATGTGCGAATATAAATATAGTTTTTTGTACATTTTTGTTGCATCTCGCTTTTGCCTTCAATTTGTTCGATGTTGTCCGGAAAAATGTGCTGCAATTTATTTATTTTCAATTTAGTTCAGCAAATCAGCTGTTCTTACAATCCACACAAGCTATCGATGTGGCAACGCCATGATTATTTAGTTTCTCTTCTGAAAATCAACAAAATAAATGAGACTAAATAAATGGCTCATCATAACATAAAAATTCATTCAACATAAAAATTTATTTTCGTGCGTTCTGGAAACAGGCCTTTAATAAGCTGCACGTTTTAATGTTGTCGACACTTCCAGATGTACATATGTCCACCACACCAAGTTGATTCCGCAATGCACGAATTGTTGGACGATGTCGATACATTCTTGCCGTTGAGGATATATCTGTAACGTGGCCAAACCAAAACAAATGGCGGAATAACATACTCGCCTGATTTGACGAGAAACGTTTTAAGCATATGCAAAGAAGTAATTTATCCAGTATACCGGCGCACATTGATTTTTTTTTTGCTTTTTTTGGAGTAAACTCTAGTTGTTAAGATATTGACCCCAAATTTGGTTTATACACATATTTTGGACCCCAAAGACGACTTGCAAGGATTGACTCAATTTAGACCAATATTTTATTTAGCTGCAATATAACCGATCTGGCAGATTTGCTCCAACCTTGTTGTTTCTTATGCTACTGAACTGAAACTTGGTTTGTGTTCGTATTTTTTGTTTCTAATACGACTTGCAAAATCGGGTTCGACTTGGACCATTACTTCATATAGCTCCCATATAGCCGATCTGGCCGATTTGAGCTAACTTTGTTGGTTTTTTCGCTATTGAACTGGATTTTAGTTTGAAAATGTATTTTAAGCTCCTTAAACGACTTATTGAACTTTGTTCAATTCGGCACACTATTTCATATAGCTGCCATATAATCGATCTGGTCGATTTGCACCAACTTAGTTGGTTTTAAAGATATTGAACTGAAATTCGGTTCGAACACGTATTTTAAGCTTTTTTAGCGAATTATCGAAAATGATTCGATTCGGCATACTATTTCATATAGCTGCTATATAACTGATCTGTCCGATTTGCTCCAACTTTGTGGTATTTTACGCTATTGAACTGAAATTCGGTTTGTACTTTTATTTTTAGCTCTAAATACGACTTACAAAACTTTTTTGTGTTTGACTCTACTAAGCAAACAATTTATTTTATCTCTTTCTCATGTAATATTTTCAACTTAGGCACGAATTCAGCTGCAATAAAGCCGATTTTCTCGAAAAGTCACACGTTTTAGCAAGAAGTGTTAGATACTCATAAATCTGCGCACTTTCGTTAACAACTTTACATTTAAAACCCTGTGCAGCGTTGTGCCGTGCTTAACTATTATTCCACAAAACACAGCCACACTGGTTAGGGTCAACCTAAAAATTACAGCACAATTGGGCGACCGAAGACAAAAATGTCAAACGAGTTTCAACTTATAATCTTAAATATCTGGACTACAAATTTGCATTTTTACAATTTTTATTTTGTTTCTAACTTTTTAAGCAGACGCACTAAAAGTTGGAAAATATTTGCTGCCAATTTCACAAAAAACACGTGGCACTCAAACAGCTGTCTTCAACAGCCCGTCAACAAAACTGTGTTGCCACAAAGTTTGAATATGTTTTGTTTTTAATCTAATAGGATTATGTAAATATTAAAAACCAGATAATATTTGAAATCTGAAAAAAAAAAATTTCGGGTTTATGCAAAAAAAATTTAAAAAATAAAACACTCTGCGGCGTCTGTTGTTAATGTAAATCCATTAAATAATCCATTCACTGCGACGCAGAGTCGTTGTGCTTGCTTTTTGTTGTTATATCATTTAATTGTTGTCGCAGTTGTCATTGGTGACCGTGTTGGGTGCCAAGCCCGCCGCTCCAACCCCTAGCCCTATGAGAAGGGTTCACCGCTCACGTTAGCCAGCAGCTTTACGGATGCTTCACTCTGCTACCGGAGGTCACCAACGAGGAGGTGTAAGTTGACTTGGGGCGTAGTGAGCCATGATCGCGCTAGGTTCGCCACGTTGAAACGGTCAGCAACAATACCTTACTACATACGCCCCCCTTAGGTTCTGGAAATATCTGTCTAGAAATTTCTGCTTTTTGGTGTTTGGTTATTCACGAAAACTCAAATAAAAAGACACAAAATATTCCTCAAAGGACCGCTTGTTACAAAGAAAAAAACAGATCAAATATCAGCCCTATCTTTAATAATATCAAAATAATATAAATTTTTCAGATCAAAGGGATACTACATATTTTCATCTAAACATATGGACGCGATAATATCATCTTGATATTTTTCAGATGAAGGCCGATAAGATACTCAAAATACCCGTATGATACTAAACATCGTGATCTTTTTATACCCGTTACTCGTAGAGTAAAAGGGTATACTAAAGTCGTGCAAATGTATGTAACAGGCAGAAGGAATCATTTCCGACCATATAAAGTATATATATTCTTGATCAGTATCAACAGCCGAGTCGATATAGCCATGTCCGTCTGTCCGTCTGTCCGTCCGTCCGTCTGTCTGTATGAACACCTAGATCTCAGAGACTAGAAGAGCTAGAGCAACCAATTTTGAAATGTAGACTCCTATTGTCTGCACGCAGATCAAGTTTATTTCAAATTTTTGCCACGCCCACCCCCGCCCCCACAATAAAAAATGTTGAATAACTCAAACAATTTTTGAGATATCGATCTCAAATTTAGAACTATATATTTGCAACATCTATAAGCCCTCCAATTTTCATCAAGATCGGATGATAAATAGCCGAGTTAAAAAAATGTTGCATACTTTTCGGCTGTCTCACCTCAGGCACACAGGATGGCTATTAAACATTTATATGCATGAGTAACGGGTATATCGAAGTCGGTTAGAGCCGACTTTAACTTACGCTCTCGTTTAATCTGTGTATGATATTATTTGAAGACCAAAAAAGTAAAAAAACAATTTCTCAATGAACCGCGATCCATGTTTCTTTTGAAGTTTGCGCTTTCTTCATACAATATATATATTTAATCCAACCTTCTTTTTAAAAAAGTTTTATTTAAGATTGTTTAACACTTTTAGCACTAAATTATAACAAATATTCTACTGGGTCGAACAAGCTGCGTACAATTTGATTTGTTGTGGTTGGGAATGCTACACTCTTCCCCAAGTACCTATGTATGTGCACAACAAAGTGAACACCCTAAAGCTGCCTTTGCAATTTTCATATATCTCCAAAGAGACTCTCTGACGATAGCAAATCAAATATCTCTAAATATTTAGAAAATTTAGCCTTCTTTGATGAAATTTGAGAGGTTCAATTTAATAAGAGTTTCTCTTTTGAGAATTTTGACAACCGACTGTTTAGAGATATATGATAAGTGTAAAGGCAGCTGAAATATTTGAAAAATCTTAATATCTAACTATTTTTTTTATGTGTAATACCCAAGTTCTCTAACAAAACTAAGGGTATGTTTTATGTCAGTCATCTGGCAGTCTTTTCATACTGAGTAGAACGTAGGGGAATTTTAACCGATTTCTCCATCAATAGTCAACTGACAAGGCGTCCAGCAGGTGTTCACAGTTTGCGTAAACGCACTCTAATGCTTCACATTATAAACTAGTTGTGCTCATGTGTTCCCAGTTGTAAAGTTTCCTAATAGCTTATAAGGTTCTCTAGTTTTATTCTTTTAAAATATTTGTAGAATTACTAAACAAAATCCCAGATTTTTCACACATTCTACCTACCGCCACTCTGCAGTACATTGCAGGACCTTCTCTAACGACACTTCACATGCACTAGAATAACGCACTCCGCATTCAACTTAAACTGGCCATTCAAACTGAGCTCTGGCAGCATCAAAAGGCTTCTTTCTCACTTGTGTTTATTGAATAAATCAACGCTTCAAAAATTCCAACTAAACTTAGCGGCTTTCATTGGCCTTAGCAAATAGCTTTGGCTATTATAAAAGCACATACCAAAAAAGGAAAGGAAAAACTGTAGCCGAAAAAACTGACAGCTGAGTAGGCGGCAGGGTTAGGGATAGAGTGGGTGGGTCACCAAACAAATGGCCAATGCAAATACATAGTGGGAATTCAATGAAGCTTAGCGTACGTCTACAGAGTTTTAAACGTCGACTAAAACTTGGTCTACTAATTGGGCGTGTGACCAGTGTGATAGGGTGCAGGTCTTGTGGGTGGGGGAATGGTGAATGGGTGGACAGGGGTACGTGCATCAATGAACCGTAAAGCTATTTCGTCATTTAACGTTAAAAGCAAGCAACCGGGCCATACAAAGGCCACCGACAAAAACGCGAACGAGCGCGACCAAAGTGAAAAAACTAATTTGCGCTGCTTCAAAAGCAAACACACAAACCCTGAGAGATGTGTGAAGGGTGACGCCCGGAAGTGTGGTGAAGAATGGGGCTGGAGGCCAGGCGAAGGTATGCGGTAGGGGCTGTCCCTGGCTAAAGAAAAACATACACGTATTTTTGGCCAAGCAAAAAGAAAATTGGGTACGCGCTGAGTGCTAACCGAAAAACTTTTTCATTTATGCTTCGCCAGGAGAGAAAAAAAAAACCAGATTCAAGAACAGAAGAAGCTAAGGCACAGTGGCACAAAGTGCGCGGCTGGCAAGTGAAATAGGGTTAACCCTACGAATAGAGGAAACGATGCTTGCTTATGCAAGATGGAACGTTTAAATGTGGTGAACTCATTGAAAATTATTCCCTTAAGAAACTTTCATGTTATAAAAGGCTATACAATTATGCAGAATCGAACCAAAGACATAGATATTTATTTAGTTTAGAGTCTTTGATCGAACGCAAGTAAAACTACTCGCTTTTTGTTAGAGAAAAAATCGTAAAAAAAAAACTACTTTATTTAAGTCATAAAACCACGATTATGGATTAGTTCACAAATGTTTTTTTTTTCTCAGCAAAAAGATTTGATGCCCAAATTGGCTTCCTCTTTAAGAAGAATGAGACTGAGTAGTATATCTTTATAAACTGCCACTCATTGACTAGATTTCCAATTCATGAAAGAAATTATGACTCTTATCCGACCTCTTAAATTCGTACAGGTTTTCAATCTCAATGAAATCTGTGGTCGCAATAAACCAAAACAATATGCTCAGCGTTAACCTTCTCGTCACGTTCAAACCTCCACAGCAATGCACTGAATCTTATTCAGAACTAGCTTATTGATTTATGCATAAAATCGGTGTTTTTTGTCGGATCTTATTTCGTCTTTATTGAATTCATGTAGTTTTTTAACTTTTCACAATGTGGCTGTTTAAGTGACCTCTTTGAATAAGTTTGTTCAAATTTGTTTAAAATTGTGGCAGAGTCGTCGAGTATTTCACTGGAGGTAGATGAAGTTTGCATACTAAACACTTGTGTTGCAAGTTTTTGCATAAGTGAAAGCTCATTAGAGTCTTTACAAAACGACAAAACGGATTGAAGAGTCTCATATATATAAAACTAATGATTTTTGAGATATTTTGATGTATTTTATGAGATATTTCTCCTTCTTTATCTAATGAATCTTCTATAAATTCTGAGACACGATCAGCTAAGAGAATTTTTCACACTCAAAATAAATAAATTGCCCAAAACCGCAGAAAATAACCTAAAATGCATGGCAATTGGGCCTAAAAAGTGAGCTAAATACTATACAACTTTTCCTTACTTTACTTTGGGGCAGGGAATCAAACCGAGTCGTATTTCGGTTCCGGTTCCAGTTCTGGTACGTACCGAAACTTATCTTTCGGTAAAAGGTTCTGTTTTGGTTCTTATAATATTTCGGTATTCGGTTCCGTACCGGTATCTGCTTTCTTATTTCGGTATACCGGTATGAACCGGTAAAATATGCAGAATCAGCGGTCATTGGTTATGCATTCAATCGATTTCTTAGCTAAGACTTAATAAAAGTTATACGCTTA
Organism: Lordiphosa magnipectinata; assembly: GCA_037044535.1. Taxonomy (NCBI): domain Eukaryota; kingdom Metazoa; phylum Arthropoda; class Insecta; order Diptera; family Drosophilidae; genus Lordiphosa; species Lordiphosa magnipectinata. The sequence goes on from JBAMBO010001348.1 coordinate 80,011, forward strand.
CTTGCCCTTCTTAAAGGCCACAGAATTTTGGAAACTTTGTAGAGTTTTCTGTTCACCATTTATGTTCATCTTTTTTATTTTATAAACGAGAGTTTTTTCGGGTTTTCGGGTTTCACTATTTAAGCACGGTTTTCTATTTACAATGTCTCTATACGTGTTTTTCTCTTCACGGTTTGTCAATATAGATTTTTCTTTCTGTCTCTCTGTCTGTCTGCTTGTCATCTAAATTACAGCTTCTGTTTTCGTCCATCTTCTACTATCCACTGCGTTCTACTCTCTCCATACAGTGTGACCATCATTCGATTTTATACCAATACCTTAACACTTAAATATCGATACATTTATACATCTTGGCGGTTATTTGCAAATAATTTCAAAGACTTTAATTTGGAATACGTTTTAAGCTCATAAAAATTAATCACGATTGATGCCATTAATCTGTTTTGTGAAAATACTTAACTATTTGTAGTGTCCTGCTTCTAAAGTATTTGTGCCGCTTTCCTTATTAAGTTTTAAGTTGAACAGAAATGGATAACACAAGTACTTTTCAGTTTCGAGGCTAGCATTAGCATGACATTATAATTTGGGCCTAAGAATAAAGGATTCAATGTTTTTCAAGAGACTGGTCTCGTGTTTTTCTATTTTACAATACAAAAGTTTTGAAAGTTCAGACTCCTTTTTGTTGGAAATTGCTTAAAAGTCCCCCAAAACTAAGTGTCAGCTTTGAAGTCTAGTTGTTGCACTCAGAACTTCAAATATCGGTTTCAGTTTCGGTTTTGGCTCTGAGTTTTAATCGGTTCTTTTCGGTATACGGTTCCGGTTTGATTCCCTGGTAACACTAATGTCAATAGTTAAAATCTGGTTATACCAATATAATGTTTGACATTTTAGAGCATCAACGGTCTCACAACGTTTTGATGTACTAGCTGTGTTTGTTTTGTTTACAGTGAGTAGAAAAAATCAATTTGGCTTAAAAAATGGAAATTTCAAGAAATGGTTTTCGTAGGAATATTTTTCACAAGTTTCGTCGTGGATTATCTCAACAAGAGTGTGTCGTTGAACTCAGTTCTTTCTAAGGCGATCAAGCACCATCAAAAACTACTGTATATCGCTAGTATGGTGAATTCAATTCGTCCTAAATCGATTGGTTTGCCAGAAAACATCGAGGCAGTGCGTTAACTGATAATGCAAGATCGTCATGTGACATACCGTGAGATTGAGGCATCCCTAAACATTAGTTCCACCAGCATATGCCAGATGTAGCATGAACACCATGCCGATTCCGCATATTCCGCAATGGCTCGTGTGGATTGGTGCAAAGAAGTGCTGAAGCAAATGGTCGCTTGTTTCTTCGGCCGAATGTGTCATGTGGCCACTGTTCCGCTTTAAGCTTGGTACGGAGATACTTGCGAAATGCGTGCGAAATCTCTGCGCATTATTTCAATAGCAAGTGCGAAGTAATGCGCTCATCTCTAGTTGTTTTGTTTGCAAATTTGACTTGGCAGGAAAATTGAAATTAATTAACAGCGAAAACTTGTGGTGGCCTCCAATGATGCAATAGTTATTACAATAACTTTCTGTGATTTGTAAGAAGCGGCAATGAAGGCAAATAGGGTTCGACAGTGTTTGGTTAATCCTTATTTGTAGTAAATATCTAAGAGGTGGCAGATGTAAAATGTAAAAAAACCTAAATTGCGAATAATTAAATGGTTTTTCAGGTCCATCATGACCTTTATTTGTAATAGGCAAATGGGGTTTTGTGGACACGACTATGGAAGGGGCTGAATCGACCTATTGGGCCATGGCATCTCGTTGTTATGTACTTATAATGGAACGGCATAGATTAGGAGATATCCCAAGTGCGACCATTAAAAAGTTGTCATCCGTTTGACATACGGAATCGCCGGAGTTCAGAATTGAATCACTTGGAGCTGCGCCAAAGTTCCTCATCATTAGCCATTTTGTACGAGGAGCTATGGTTTCTGTAAAAGACAATTCAAAATGGTTAAGTTAATATAAATGACACTAGCACATATGAAACCTTCTTGGACCAACAAGTCTGGCATCAGCGTGTGGATCAGCGTCTCTCTGAGAAGCGTTTGTTTCCACCCTTGGCGTGCTTAGCACTTTGGCAGCGTAAGCTGTCCTTCAATGAAGCCCAAGCCGCATTGCAATTATCTAATAGAAAAGCAATCAATTATACATAAAATAATTATATTCCAAATTTACTTTACTTACCAACTTCACCAAACGCTTTTCTTTATTTTTTTTTATATCGGTTCTCACACTCATATTTCACACTTCATTTGAATTTACCTCGTCACACGTGATTACGAAAAATATAGTTTATATATATTTCACACCTTCGAAATAATCATTTATCGATAGACTTTCTCGTGACACGTTGACATCGGATGACAATCGATGATATCGATGTGACTATTTCGCGCTTGAACTCCAGACCAACTCACGAAACAGCAACCTGCGAAATCCGTGCGAAATCATTTTTTAAATGGAGTTTTTGATTTCGCAGCTATTTTGCGGGTATCTCCGTACCAAGCTTTAGCAACGTAGGACGGTCAATTCTGAGACCATTTGTTTGACGGAAGTCATCGTAGAAATTCGCAAAACCAACCGCCGAAGACGAATCATTCTCCATCATGACAATGCGAGCCCTAACACATCACGTCACACAAGTGACTTCTTGACCGGTCAAAACGTCAAATTGATTCAAAAATAAACTGCATGATGAACGTTTTTCTTCGCCGTTCCAAGCTGTTGATGCGTTTAAAACCCATGATTTGGAGGTGCCTCAATCGGAGTTCAAAAGGGCTTGGCTTGGGCGAGTGCCAAAGTGCATAAATTTCCATTTTCATTTAAAAATGTTTGTTTTTATATGCTATTCCCGAAATATAAAGGCAACAAAATTTCTAAACTTTAGGATTTTTTTTCCAAAAATGTGAGGTAAAATAATACTTCCTTAGAAATTTGATATTTATATCCACAAATAGAACTTAGTAAACCAAGGAAGCAAATAAATGCCTTGTGTGTGTGGGATGGGTTGTTATTTCTATAAATTTTGGGCAAAACTTATAACGGGTCCTCCCCTGACTAAACACTAACGACATGGCGTCTTAACGTTGTCCGACATGGTCGATACGCGCAACGTAGCGTCAAATTACCCTAAAGAACCTAGTAATGTGTTAAGCTCTCAGCTTGTAAGAAGGCGATGGAAGCAAACGGTATAACGTCGTTTAAGAATGTGGAGGTCGTGAGTTCAAGTTGAAGTGCAAATGTTAATTTTTTTTCTTTTTGTGGTATTTTGGTCTGAAAATAGTCGATCGGTTCAAAGACCAAATAGAATTACATCACTTTCGTCTAAAATCAGTGCAAGATCAGCTTAATAGCGGATTGTAATCAGCGGACTCAATCAAGTGCATAATCTGCCAATTTCTTTTTATATTTTCTATCGTTCTTGAAATTTGTTTGGAAGCACTCAAGTTTATTCCCTTTCTAAACGTGTATTTCGTTTCTTTAAGCCACTGTTTGCTAGGTGAAAGGCATTTGGCAATATGGCGACGACGGCAGTGCCGCCTCCCTCGCTGGCTTCCTCTATATATACTTATATATATATATGTGTGTGTGAGTGTATGTTTGCCTGTCAATATTGCATCACAGACGCCACAGGCGGTGCAGAGTAAAACTGGGTAGCTTCTGCTTCTGTAGTTAACGCGCCAAGCTTACTTTTATGCTGGCTTCCAACCCGATGTCAATCAAAAATTCCCATAACCAATGCAGCCCCCAAAAGTGGTCCAGTGTGTGTGTGTGCGTGTGTGTGTGTGCTTGCTTTATGAAAGCTTTTGGCACATGTGGCGCATAAAAAACGAGACGAAAATGGAGCCTGGGAAAGAGTCATGCACCTTCGCCTCGGTTTTTTTTTTTTTTTTTTTTTTTTGTGAATGGCCAACCAAGAAGCCTGAGTTGAAAAGGATTTTTGCCCCTGCGTCTTTCACTGGCCTCTGACGAGGACACACCCGCCACGCCCACGTTTTGCTTTGCAATATTAAATTGCCAAAAAAAAATCAATTAGGAACATGTCAAGTTGCGGAAAAGCTGTTTTTGAAAATTGGTGTCAGCAGCAAATTTAATTTCAAGTCTTTTTTATGGACAAAGCTGAAGTTGCCAAGTGTCGACTGAGAATGCCTGGAAGAGAGAGAAGAAAGTCGAAAACTTGTTTGTGAAATGGACATCTAAGATTGAAGTAAACATCAGCAATTACCTTCAAACATAAATTATAAAACGTTTATAGTTGGCAGTATTGAATTCCTTGTAGTAAACTCAAATTTTTATACTCTGTACCGAAGGTACATAGAGTATATTAAGTTTGTGCAAAAGTATGTAACAGGGAGAAGGAATCGTTTCCGACCCTATAAAGTATATATATTCTTGATCAGCATCAACAGCCGAGTCGATATAGCCATGTCCGTCTGTCCGTCTGTCTGTCTGTCCGTCTGTCTGTCTGTCCGTCCGTATGAACGAAGAGATCTCAGAGATGGTAAGAGATAGAGGTTTGACATGTTTGGGACATATATTTCTTATACTTGCAGGCAGATCATGTTAATTTTCAATTTTTGCCACGCCCCCTCCCGCCCCCGCAATTTGGAAAAAACGTCATATCTCCTACAGTTTTGAAGATAGATCGTTCGTACCTTCTAGAGATACCTTGTAAACAAAATTATTTATCGATTTGCTGAAGGAATCATAAAAATCGGATGAACGATACTCAAGTTATGGGCAAAAAACGGCCAGTTAACAGTTTTTATACATTTTTGAAATGCGTCTCTGTGCAGTTGGGAAGGTGATATCAATTACACTGTGACACATTTTTGATTTCAAAAAAGTTTGAATGCGTCGAGACTGAAAGGGTGCGATAGTTGTATAAAAGCACTGTTTGGGTTTGGTCTGATTAGCTGCCGTTATCTTTTTATTGCACTTTGAACATTTCCGCTTCTGAGTAGGAATTGCAATATCATATATTGTAAATTTTTGTTGAATTTTGCTTAAATTACTCTTTCAAATAGTTATAGGCATATAAGCATGAACAACAGCCATAAAAACTCAATAAAACAATTATTTTCGGTAGAAAAATAAACAATCAAATTTTGCCCAGCTTTGCTTCGTCGAATTCGTAATAGTTCTTAAGATAAAATTGGAAAAACTGTACAAAATGATTGGAAATCATAATGGTTTTTTTGACTTGGTACTAAGAAATGTTTTGTAAGCCAAGACAAGAGCAACAACTTCGTCGTAGACGTTAAGTCGAATTTCCAAATAGTTTACAAGTTTTTAAGTTGCAAATCCTTACTTTCCTGTCGTAACCGCCCGGATCGGATGACTATATCTTAAGGCTGCCATAGGACCGATTGGTCAGAAAATGGGTTTCAGTGAGAAAAAGTTTTTGTTTTCAGTGTAAGCGTCCCCAAACTCAGCCATTATTAACAATTAATGCTTTCAAACAGATTTGCCAATTTTGGTCAAAATCGGATGACTATATCTTACGGCTGCCATAGGGCCGATCGATCGGGAAACTTTCCTATCTTCCCACACTGGGCGATTATTGATATTATATGCTTCTAAACAGATTTGCTAAATATGGTCAAAATCGGATGACTATATCTTATGTCTGTCATAGGACCGATCGGAGAAAAAATGGGGCTTAGGGCGAAAAACTTTTTGGTATTCAATTATATCGTTCTTAAACTCATCCATTACTAATTCTAGATGCTTCCAAACAGATTTCCTAAATTTGGTCAAAATTGGATGACTATATCTTATCATTGCCATACGACCGATCAGTCGGAAAATAGGAAATAGTCGATTATTAAAATTATATGCTCCTTAACAGATTTGCTAAATTTGATTAAAATCGGATGACTATATCTTATAGCTGTCATAGGACCGATCGGTCAAGATATAGACCTTAGTGAGAAAAACTTTTTGGTTTTCAATAATATCGTTCTTAAGCTCTTCCATTACTAGTACTAGAAGCTTTCAAACAGATTTCCGAAATTTGGTGATATTTGGATGACTATATCTTATGGATGCCATAGGACCGATCGGTCGGAAAATGGGTCTTGGTGAGAAAAACTTTTTTGTTTTTAATTTTATCGTTCCTAAACTAGATGATTGTTAATTTGATATGCTTTCAAACAGATATGCAAAATTTTGTCGAAATCGGATGTCGATATGCCGGGAAAATGCGGGAGGGGTAATGTTTGATTTAAAATGTTGACGAACTTAAGCTCTGATATTACAAAACCAGCATTTGCAAGGGTATAAAAACAGCGGCACAGACGAAGTTAGCTTATCCTTCTCGTTAGTATTGCACAGTGTTATCATCCCAATTAATTGGAGCTTGAATACCAATTTTCAAAAAAGTAAGGTCCAATCCATCAAAATCTCTCGCGAAGGAGAATCGACTCATTTGGGTCTTCCACAAAATAAAGCACTAAAGCAGGGGTCGGCGATGGAAGCAGAGATGTCGGCAGAACTTTAACCGCTGCAATAGTATTTGTGAGCTGGCAGTGAAAGTTTTCAATATGTTGAGCCCATTCAAGCAAACAGATTCTCTGCTTAATACTCTCTCAGTTGCCAGTGTCAACTTGTGTGCTCACATTGCCGACCCCTGCTCTTGAGCAATAATTGTTTCTTCTATTCAGAGTATATTTGGAACTGAAACACAGTTGTCGAAATAAGTTTATAAAATTTCCGAGCGTAGTTCTAAGATTGATCCATTCATAATAGAACAGCTAACATAAGACAGTCAGGTTGTCTCAGTTGTCAGGTTGCCACATCTGACCAACTAATGACAGTTCTATTCATATCCTTCAAAACCAGGAATAGCCTTACCAAAGTTGATAACTACAGATGCTTGCTCTACATTTGAGAACAGACTTTAAGGTACTTTCCATTTAAATTTAACATGTGCCTTTCACACACACACATACACACACACACACACGTAATATCGCATATATACATAAATTTTCGTATCTGCATTAACATAAACCGGAACTAAAGTCCAGTGAAGCGTGAGACGCTCAGAATTATTATTATTATTATTAATAACAGACAAACTTTTGCCTCAGAAGGAGACGAGGCGAGGCAGAAGAGCGTGATGCTTCGATATGATAGAGGCCGCCGATACAAGATATGATGAAGTCTGATGAAGATGAAGCGACGCAGCTGAAGTGAAAAATTTGCCGAGTGACGAGCATTCTAGCGCAAAGTGCAGATAAAGACATCAAAATAGATACACAGATACAAAGATACAAAATTTGTGGCATGTCAAGCAGCGCAGAAAAAAAAATAACAGATACAAATGGCAATTTATAAACATGGCCCAATGATGGACACGAAACTCGGCCCGCCTTGGTCATTAATGTCAAAAGTTATTGCGCAGGCGGCGTTGGCGATAATGTTAATGCCCCTGAGCGGTAGGAGGTGGAGCTGGGTTGGGCGGTCTGTTGGCTGACCACAAGCCCTCACACTTGCGGGCGCCGTCGCCGGCGGCTGTCCTCGTCATCGTCGTTGATGATGCTGCACACGCTTGGCCAAGTTAACGGCACGTGTCCGGGCCACGTTGCCACATCTCCTGCTGTGTGCGTCGTCCTCTTCCACGCCTGGAGCCATCAGTTGTCTGCATCCAGTTCCGGGTGTTGGTTATTGGCTGTTGCCTTGGCAAATGAGTTGAATTTAAAGTGGTGGATTGGCTCAGGTTTAACTGCTGCCTGCATTTAATTAGCTAAAAGAACAAAAACCATAAATCATTTGGAGTGCACCGAAATCCCCTGAAATTTACTTTCGAAATGTACAATTTGAATTCAGAGTTGAAAATGAAAAATATTTAATAATTTTTTGGTTTTTGTAATCTCTTTTATATGTAAGTGCAATAAGACGATGGAAGGAATAATAGTCTTATTCCTAGCTGAGTTGGTAAATGGCGCAACCAAGTTGAATATAATTCATACTTTTCATAGTAATTATTCTGTCTGGATATAAGCTTGGTTTCATTTTGTTCGTTGCGGGGATTCTAGGTTCCACAAATCTATGAACAAAAGCTGAGTTTCTAATTTAAAGAAAGAATTTACTAAGGAATTAAATTTTCGAGTTCAAGGGAAAAAGTTTAAGAATTGGGAATTTTCTTCAAAATGAGCAAATTTTTACGGAAAACTCGCATGTGCTGCTAATTATTGTATTATTACAAAAACTTTCCTTTCTTCACCGAAATTTGATTAGCTATTTATAAGTTTCTTCCTATTATAATTTTTTCAAAATGGGCAGCGATATAAGCATCCAAACCTAAGAAAATTACAGAAAGAGGCGTCTTTTTTCAACCTCACTCTGAAATTTCAAGCATTTGTGCCTTCTCTAGCCTGGGGTTTCCACAAATGGTATTCAATTCGTCAAATCTTTACTTTTCGGTTTTCAATGAATCAATTTCAAACAAAAGTACATAAAAAATGTTTTTATATCACAGACATATAATTAGAAAAACCAATTCTTTTTAGTCACACTTGCTTATTTAACATTTATTCTTCTTTATATTTTGCGTTGAGTAGCTGACGTCATATTGATGCCTCTCAATGTAGCGCCACCCTTCTTGTACCTTCAAACCATCAGCGAACAAATGAAGTAAAATTAAAACTAGAATGAAATTTAAATTAATTTACAGTTTCACTTGCTTACCCTGAATTGCTTAAGAAAAATAGCAAAAATACAATAAATATATAGGTATGTTATTGGGTAGTCGAAGTCAATAGTCTGCTTACATTCATATAAACTTACTTTCATATCTATTGGTTGACGAAACATATGACATGGGAACCTAAATTACTTCCGGAGAGGCCTTTATGCTCCTATTTTGGAAAAATCTGGCTGTTCGTTGAAAACTGTTGTACAAAACATTTGTTTTATTAACTCATTTACAAAGATCTATATGAAAATTCATCTAGAACCGTATACCATTCTTCTGAAAGTTCTCAAATGAAAGTTAAGTTCCCAGCGATTAGCTAGACCAGCAAAAATATGGAATACGTGACTTTTAAAATTTGGAAAATCTACCCAAAGCAAAGTCCAAATGTTGAGATACTGGATTACAATTTGGCACAAGATAGATATATCTTATATTATATATTGAAGATATATTAAGGATAAAATCGGTTCAATGTAGTTTTTTGAAAAAAATGGTCCTGTATTGTAAACATATTAATGTAATGAACTGGGTTTGGGCTTCTGGATGAACTAGTCTGAAGCGCTCTTATAACAATACCGAACTAGTGCTAATGGTTGAGAGGATGGTCACACTGGATGGATGATGCGAGCATAGAAGGAGGCGTTAGTGGATTGTGGAGTAGTTGGAGATGGATGCTGACCGAGACGGACGTGTGTATATAATTGGACAGAGGCCGTATTGATAATGTAAATAGTAATTGTGTAAATAATGTGTAAATAAAGACCGGAAAACCCCAAAGATTCGGTGGTTTACATATTAAAAGTTTTTCTATTACTTAGTATAACCCAGAAAATATTATATCTTTAGCTCAAACAATTAATTTGGTTTTATTCACTTTCTTTAAAAAAATCGAATGAAACTGCTAAAGGACTTATCAATCTATCAAAATCGGCACAAAAATCCTAAGCTTTCTTTGCTTTTGAAGCAATATTAACATGAAATTATTTCGAAAAGGGGCGAAAACGGGCAGACGGGATTAATTACACAATAATTTATACACTTTTGAAAAGAATTTTTAGTTTTTAGTTGTGTTTAGCAGTCTGCGGCAAAAAAGAAAACGAAACACGAAAACATTTGTTAGATTTTCGCCTTAAAAATATACCAACAACAAAATCAGCAAATCGGAATACAAAACATATATTTGGCATACCTGTACGAATATTTTCCATATTTCCAAATTATTCTCTCTTTGATGCCAGAGCGTTCAAAGTCTATCAATACTTGCCTCCAATTTCCGATAAGTCAGGACTGCACTGACTTTGACTGCGCGCCAAAATTTAATCGACAAAATTCAAATTTTTTTTGAATACAGATTCTTTTTATCTTGTGAATGTACAACTATAAAATCAATTCGATTTTGAACATGCAACAACGGACTTTATATGTTTATGGGGTTTAGTGACCTGTTTTTGATTTTAGTCAAAGTTACAGCTGGCTAGCTCAAGGTCTTTGGTTGAGTATAAATCTTTATAACCAACACTAATCAAATATGAGTTACAACATTTTGGAATAGCAATTGGGTATGTCCGTACAACGATCGCTCTTTCGAGAGTAACCAAATTCTCTCATCAGCGGACTTGTTTTGCTGTTCACACTTCAAACACTTTATGCTTAAATTTTGGGCCTCAGGACCAGTGTGCAACGTCGGGAAATTGGCGAAAAACTGTTGAATAAAGCTCTTTTGTTTTTCATCCCATGAGGCTTAAACTGAAGTTTAAATATCGATATGAAAATTCAACAATGATACCAATCTTTCATAAAATTCAATGGAACATTTGCGGTTAAGGTTCGATGGGCAAAGTTTAGGTTCCGAGAATTAGCTTCAAACTCACTTTCAAAGCTTCACACACAAAAATATGGAATGCGTGACTATAAAATGTGGAAAAAATCTACTCTCAAAGTCGGAAAATGGTCGGTAAAGTGTTGAAAATATCTTTACAGCTTTTTATCCGATCAGTTCTTTCCCTTCTTTCAAAACTCTACATACCAAAATATAAAACAATGCGATTTTCAAATTTTGAAAAATCTGGAAATGGGCTTTAAATTGTTACTAAAAAACCTTTTTTTTTTTGATTTTCATTCGATCACTCGGATAAAATAAATTTCAAAGCTCTACAAGGAAATTTCATGATACACAAGTTTAATAATGACACTTTCTTGCGCTTTCTTTAACTCTCCCCATTTCTTGCCTGCTACCCCATTTGGCTTAATTTCTGAAATTTTTTAGGTTATTTAAATTAATTTTTTTTAAATTTTGCTTATTTATTTAATTCACTTCAACGCAGGCTTCCATTTCAGTTCAGTTTCTCTTTACGCTTCATTTGCTTGATGTGCGCCTCCACAGTCGTCGTCAGCCTGGCCATATCCCACATTTTCTCCACTTTGCTGCTTCGCCTGGTTAGCATAATAAATCGATTAGCTGGCGGTGAGTTTTTATTTCGGTATAGGGATTTACCATATTTAATAATCATGAGCCCTGACGATGACGCTGGATGAATATTCTAATATGCCACCGACACCGACACCACCCCCAACACACACACACACACACCCATACAACCGCCGCTTGCCCCTTTCGCTCGAAATGATTGATGGATGTTGGGTTGTCCCGGGTCCGGGTATACATAATTTTTTGCCTCTGCCACATTTCGTGCTTTATGTTGTTTTGCATTTTTTGTTTATGGTCCATCATCAGCATCTCATGGACGTCGCCTCCGCCTGCGTAATAAATCTCCTTATATTTTCTTTTTTCAGCATTCTTGTTTATCATTTTGTGTCAGGCGATTCTCTCTGCGTGCCCGGGCGTTATTAAAAAAAAAAAAGGGAAGAGCGCAGCGTCATATTAAAGTATTCCCAGGCATTAAAATTTCATATGAGCCCGGCTGACAATCATCCATCTCGGCTTTGGCAGTTCATAATCGGGCTGGAGTCAGGCGACGAGCTTAGTTTCGCTTACATTTGCAAGCTTTAAATTTTGCACTCACCCCCAAAGCTGTGCCACTTGACTAAGCCCGTCCAATAAGCCAAAACACATAAAACATTTAAAATGCACAAAGAAAATATTGCGACACACGTACGACATCGGGACAAAGCACATACCTACAAGGATATTAAGAGTCCCGGGGCCATTAATGACTAAGTTGACATAGCGTCCAACCACACACTTTTGATTGCATTGGCTGTACATCAATTATTCACGGAATTTATACACGGATTTTTGCACAGCCCCCGCCCTCCTGCGGGTAAACATATTTACACTGGGCGCATGTCAAATTGGGCGTGATTTTCAAGTGCCCCCCGAACAGCTCACATACTTTTGATTATGTTTGTCTATTTGTTGTGGGACTCGACTCATGCATTTTTGAGACAGGCTGGCTGGCTGGCTGTTTGCTTACGGTCAAGGCAATTAGGTTTTTCCAGCCGCAGGCCAAGCAAATATTCACAAAGTAAGCGTCTTAGGACACCCAACCATTCCACCCATCCGCCGTCGGGGTACCAGGACTTTGTTACCACTTTCTGACATTTAATTTTCGATTTTAATTGGATACTAACAGCAGGATGCAACTACTTCTACCCAGGAGCGAGGCAAAAATAGTAAATTAAAAGGTAACACAACATGGCCAGCAGCCCAGCAACTGCTCCGGCTCCTGCCTCCGCCTCTGCTCCTCGCAGAAAGGAGTTGGCCAACATAATTGAAAAAGCGCTTTTCTATTAAGAACGCCCTGGCGGCTCTCAAATTGAAGGAGCTTGCGCATAGAGGAGACGGGGTGGGGAAAAGGGGCGCAACTTGATTGGCAGCGGCGGCGCCTATTGACTGACTTAACACACCATTGAGCTGGTAGTGGTGGGTCTGGTCTGTACCAGGACGCAAATTGGCGCGCCAAGCAAAGGCAAAAAAAAAGCGCAGCTTCCATGTAACATCGGGAGTGAAGTGCGCACCCGAGCAGTGGCTGGCAGCTTAAGCCCAAGCAGGCAACCAACAGCCAATTAACCAGCACGATTCGATTCAACACCAGCCGGAGCCTAATTAAAACAAGATTTACATTCGAAATTGGTGAACTTCGACTGTTTGATACCATCTGAAAATATTAGGAAATGCAAAATTTACTATAGGCTGCCCTACCCTAACTGTACCGGTACTTGATATTGTTGACCCTATAACGATCTTAGAAACATATCCAAGCTGCAAATCCATACACTTCTGCAGGTTCACTTAATGTCAGATATGATGGACTATTTATACATAGCAGAATGGAATCTTCTAAATTCTTAACCTCACGAATCTGTACCCGAACCGGACCACCTTTGTTTGGAAAAGGCCGAGCAACTTTAGTCAGTTCTTTCAGAGCTTATAATACTATAACAATATCAGAATCGTTGCAATATCCTTTCAAACTCATTTCCACACTCGGCATCGTACAACTTCGAGAAGCCAATATATTTATGAAGATTAGATCTTTGTAAGAAAAACTTTTCTGTTTTCAATGCTATCGCTCTCAAACTTTATATTTGTTAATATTATATGCGTAAACATAATTCTAAGAAGTTTCATCAAAATCGGATGACTATAGCATATAGCTGCCATAGGAAAGATCGGTCGAAAATGTAGTTTTAGTGAGAAAAACTTTTTTGTTTTCAATGATAGAGTCTTTTTACTTTCGAGCTATGAATATTATCTGTTTCAACACAATTTTGGGGAGTTTGATAAAAATCGGATGAATATATCGTAAAGCTGCCATATAACAATGTGGCAAAAAAATGGTTCGGCTACGAGTTTTAATGTGTATAACTAGCTTTATTGAATATAACTTAAGCTACCAATTATTGTATGCTTGAACGGAGCGAGGCGGGCGCCACCCGCGCGAGCCGAAGCCAGCCAGAAAGAGCGCGCCAGAGATGGCACGTGGGTTGTTGATCCTGCTACTGCATTAGGGATGGTTGTAAGTTGAAGTTGCCAGGCGTCGTGGACTTTCGTGGTGCCTCTCGTTAAGGACTTTCGTGGTGAGATCGAGAACTTGAAGGTGGTCTCAGGCGGGCATCAATTGCTAAACAAAGAGCGTCTCGAGTTGAAGCAGGTTGCTTGTGGTCGATTAGGTATGCGGATCGCTGTGCATAAACATCGGTGATGATGAAAGATGCGATGAAGATTCAAATTCAGCTGCGCGACGTATTTTCAGAAGTCTGAACGATCGTCTGGCAGGTTGCGTACAATGTAAGATTTGAAAAATTGTTCGGATGTTTGACGAACGTGAGATCGGTTACATGTAGATTCGGCTGAGTGCAAAGGGAATCGGCGGGATTGGAGAATGATTTACCAATGTTGCGATTGTGGACATGCAGGTGCCGCAGGCCGGCTGGACGAACGATAGCAGCAGGCGTGGGCAGCGGGTGTAGGCAAGCAGAGCGATGAACGCTTTCACACGTGGACAGCCTGACGTGGAAGACATTGGCTGCTGCAGGATGTGGACAGCTGGACGTGTAAGGGGCGACAGGCGTGTGATTTGCACAAATAAAACCCTTTGCTGTTTGTAATTGTGTGTGTGCGCTGGTAGGTACTGTCTGTCTTTTTTTTTTTTTTTTTATTCTAGGGGGGAAAGCAGTGAAAGCCTTAAAGTGTGGGACTTGGAGTTCCTCACCCACTCGCGGTACCACCGCTAAGTATTACTTCACAAGGGGCAGATGGCATGAAAGCCTTAACTACATCCATGTCTAGGATTTGTATTTAAATTGAGCTGTCTTTCAGCTCGACGCAAGGTCTGGATGATTTCTGCGGCCATGGTGCAAATTGCATTCCAATTGTTTTGCGAGCTTAGTAGAATATCCATCAATTCAACGACTGTGAACGGTCTCCCAATGCGTATGCTTAGCTCTTCCCGTTCTGCAGAAAATCTCGGACAGATAAAAAAGACATGCTCTGCGTCTTCTATGCTTAAACCTATAAAGATAGGATTTAAAGCAGCCGTGTCCCGTTAGTAACTGGGTCAAATAGAAGTCGATTTGTCCGTGTTTTCTACCCACCCACGGTCTCAGTCTCCTTGTCCAGCTGCCGTTGGTTGTAGACATCCATCTCGTCTGCCAATGTTCCATCGTAGATTCCCGTCGCGGCTCGTCTGTGGGAGGGCTTCTACTTTCTGTCGCAAGTAGGTCAAGGGAGATCATTCCAGCGAGAACTAGAGCTGCGTCCTCTGACACTGTTCGGAAGACACTTATCACTCGGAGGGCACATCTTCTGTACGCTCCTTTGCAGCCACGGCTGTAAGAAGGGACCGCCATCGCAGGGGCCCATATTGGCGACTGTCTGTGTGTGTGTGAATGTGTGGAGGCGTTGCCGACGTCATTTTTAAACCAGGAGCTCTCCTTTCTGTGGACGATCCGTTCCATTTTCGGGGCGCCAGCGGAGTCGTCAGTTATCCAGTTATATGCAAATCGAAAATCGCCACATTTGTTTTCGTGTGCGTGAGTCTGAGGCCGCCGGCAGAGTCTGATCGCAGTGTGTGTGTTTGTTTGGCGCTGCCGTGCTGCAAAAGTTCGAATGAGCGAGGCTTCCTCGATGATCGCTAGCTGTGTGCTGTTCCAAATGTGCGGCGAATCGCATTTTGTATGTGTGTGTGAGAATGCGCCAAAATTCGTTTGATTGTATGCTGCAGATGTCGTCAGTATGTGTGTATGTTGGGACAAAATGCCCAAAATACATCGAAATGGTTCTGTTGCTACTGTTGAGGATCTGGCTGGCTGTTATCGAAATAGTGCTCCTTGCTTTAGTCAGCTTAATGCTGTTTGAAATTGCTGATCGAAAGTTGCATGTCGACATGAATCCCACAATGGAATCACTATATAGTTGTGTGCGTGTGAATTTCGTCAGAGATTGAAATTCATTTGTTTAACACACTGCTTTAATTTATTTTGTTAATTGTTTGTGTTCTTTAACTTAGTCGGGGTCACCACTTTGGTATAATTTAAATTATATATCTTTATATGTGATGTGAAAAGTATATCCTCGATTGCTAGATCAGATGGTGAATTTGAGCGATTTACAACTAACTGCTCAATCTACTTGGCTTTGAACAGTCGGTTTCAATTCGCTGTACTTTCGCCATCTGATCTAGTAACAGAGCTTAATTGTGCCACTTAAAATATAAATTCAATCAGTATAAATTTGAAATACAAGCGTTTACACGAAAATCTCTAGTGATTTCTGTGTCATCGTTTTAGATGAGCTTCCTCAAACAATATCTTACAATAAAATCCGCGATATATTTCGTCATAATTAACAACAAATCAAATAGAATACCTTAAGAAACGAGGTATTAGAATAAATTTTAGACAAGCGCCACTTTTCTTATGTTTGTGTTTAAAAAGAGTCTGACATACCCCACATTCCCTCAATTGAACCAGTTTAACAAGCCCTGCTGTGCATCTAAGACTGAGCCACAACTGAGTTTTCCAATCAATCAGACGCCATCGTGTGCATGGGAAAATTAGGCAATTGGGAAATCTGAATACGAGTGAGAATTTTCATATGCATTGTAAGCGTACTCATTCCCAGCATCATCATCATCATCATCCTCATCGTCAGCAGCAGGGACAGCAGCAAATATTGCATAATTATCGCTGATAATTGTGAGACTGAGTTCCGAGGGTTGTTGGTTGTTGACAATTTGATGTGGTTGTTGTTGTTGTTGTCTTAAAGCCTGACATGTCTTTAAAAAAAAAAAAGAATGTAAGGAGAAGTCAGTAAGGCAGCGGCATTGAAATTATGGTGGAAAGCATGATTGACAGTCCTTCAGTCCAGGACTCAGCACGCCGAACAGCATTATAACTTAATTGACATATGCTGAGCGCATAAGATGAGTGCTTATGTGTGAGAAGTGTGTTCCCTCTTGGCCCTCAGCGGGGAGGAAGACGGCAGATCCTGTCGTCCGAGTTGCACCCTTTCTTATTTTGTTTTTTTGTGGAATATTTGTATGTCTAGGCCATGCGGGATAATATTTCTTTAAGTAGACACCAACTGACAGCGCAATTAAGGCAAAGTAATTATTTTAAGTAGGGTTACATGTTTGTCATTACATAGGCAAGCGAACCCAGTCGAGAGGTACTTCATAATGGTTAACGATACGATTCAATCTTTCTGTCAGCTGTTTCTCCAACTCGTG
Organism: Lordiphosa magnipectinata; assembly: GCA_037044535.1. Lineage (NCBI taxonomy): Eukaryota > Metazoa > Arthropoda > Insecta > Diptera > Drosophilidae > Lordiphosa > Lordiphosa magnipectinata. The sequence goes on from JBAMBO010001348.1 coordinate 96,958, forward strand.
AGGGCTCCCAAAAGCAGGCAATGTATTTGTTTGATTTAAAGCAGATATTTCAGTTGATTCTTTAGATCCAACTTGTCGCAATTCTCCCACAAAAGGTCAAGTTAAATGACAAATTTGTTTTCAAACAATCCCCTTGGATTTTGTTGTAACCAAAATCAGCGACAAAATATGACAAATTTCGGGTCTAAACAACACAGGAAACTCCCCAACTCTGTGTTCCAGCTTCCCGCACCAAACTCAAGTGAAACAAACTGCTTATATATATTTCTTCGAGGAGCTCCCACAGGAGCGGAGCGCTACTTATTTCCTGTGGCGTGTTCAAATGCAAATCCTGTGCAAACCAGCAAACTTTCTTAAGGCCATCTTTCCCCGCCCGAAAAAAGACAACTTTGGCTACCTTCGCCATAAATCAAGGGCCACCAAGTTGTAGGCTGGTAAGCGATTTTTTTCTCGTTGTTGTCTTCTTTGGCTTTTGTTTTGTTGAAGACAGCATTTCCTGAATTTACCTTCTTTCGTACTTATTCCTCTCGGTCTCTCCCGCCTCTCGATTTTTACTTTCTCGTTCTGTGTGTGTGTGTGTGTGTGTTTGTTTCGCCGAAGCGTGGCAAAAACATAAATCCAAACGCCAAGACAAATTTTGCAGATCCGCCGCTCCAAGTTTTTGCTTCTGCCTTATGATTTATGCCTGGGCCCAGCCAATGGGCGAGGGTGTTCCTTCGACTTGGGCAAAGTTTTTCGGTCTGCGCGAAAAATTATTTGCCCTGGCAAGTAGCTTCGCATCCACCTTCTTAGTGGGTCTAATGCCACCCGTTGTTCTAAGCCATTTGCGTGGATTGCCTGCAATTTGCTGCCGAGATTTCCAAGACGTTCTCGGACTAAGTATGGTGTGTGGGGAGGGGGGGGGGAAGGTGTGGGGCTAGAACAAGGGTTCATCTCTTCGAGTCGTGTGTCTGTTTCAAAATTATGTTTGTGCAAAAGATTTGCGATGTTTGTGTGTGTGCGGGGGCAGGAAGCACTGGCTCTTGAGATTTTATGTGTCCGTCTCCGTCTACGCCTCCCCCCTGGAGTGAAGACTACGAAAATTGCGTTTAAATTAATTGCAAATGGCGCATGATTAAGGGGAAGTAATAAACGGCTAATTGTTTATGATTTAATGATTCTGCTCTATGAATTTTCCTGCTTGGGGATAACCAACAAGGAAAACTATGGAGAAAATGCATAATTTGTTTGTAGTTTTATATGTGAATAATGATAAATGCATTTACTTATGGTCAGCAAATATTGAGCAATTTCGAGGGCTAAACCCACAACACTAAGGGCTGCAAAACGGTTCGGAGTCGGATACTCCGAGATTTTTAGAAAGTCCGAAACTAACCTATCTCACTTTCAAGCGAATTATGAGGAATTATCCATAAAATTTCTTTAAATTTCAGATTGAAAATCAGGGAAAATTTCTTTAAGATATGCTGAAATTCGCCATTCACATTTCTATACACACAGTTTTAAATTGTCACATTCAATTTTCAGTCCAAAAATGTGCACAAATTGTCCTCTTTAATTGAACTACTTTGCTATATTAAGAAACAAATTTTCCTTATAAAAGATATGGTGACTTCTTCTAGATTATTGGTTGTAGTTAAAGAAGATCTGCTTTGTCAAACAAACGAGTCTTAAGGGGAAATTCTACATATGCAAAATTTTTTTGCTTATTGCATTTTTTTATAGCTTGGATATTTGAGAATATCGTCCTAAAAGGATTTTTTGAAATTTGAAAAAAAAATTTTGAGTAAATAAATTTCGAGTAAATAAAGCTGAGTAATAACGGCTGGTTCTTGAATTTGAATGGTAACATGTTGTTGGCTCAGATCCATATCGATTATTAATCGAATTTTTATCGATAATTATCGAAGGCTATCCTACACATTGCTCAGGCTGCGAAACATCGCGCAGAGCGGAGAGAGCTGCTGCTGAAAACAGTTTGTTTGAAGATGAGGAAGGTCCGCTGTATGCAGCTGGCATCGCCGACTAATATCTGTAAGTATATAATATCTGTAATATTTTTTGGTTAATTTCAAAACAACTTTTTCGGACTGCCAAGCCACTTTTCTCCAGTTCTACTAAACCGATTTTGATGAAACAAACTGCAACTGGCGCAGAATTGTCACCATTCTCGAACTGCATTTTTACATTTTTAATTAATTTTTTTTTTGCAAAAAAACTACTCCAAACTTTAAGCGCATTTATCTCGAAACCACGTTTTTCGAACTGGCGGCCAGGATATCTCCGGCCGGATATCTCCAGTTACACTGAACCGATTTTGATAAAACTAAGTGAAAACGACGCAGAATACTCACCGTTCTGGTCTGACCCTCTATCATAATTAAAACAAGAAAGAAAGTCGGTCAAGCCCGACTATAACATACTCTGTACCCTTACACTCGCATTTGCTCAGGAGTCAAACGGCCAGTTAACACCCCGCGCACAACGCGGTGCGCTCTCTAAGTTTCTCTCTCTCTTTCTCTCTCGCACTAAGATTGCCTGTGTTGAATGGTTAGGGTATGTTGCTGTGGTGGGGGTGGGTGGTGTTAACTGGCCGGTTTTTGCCCATAACTTGAGTATCGTTCATCCGATCTTTATCATTCCTTCAGCAAATCGATAAATAATTTTGTTTACAAGGTATCTCTCAAATTGCGGGGGCGGGAGGGCAAGAATTGAAAATAAACTTGATCTGCCTGCAAGTATAAGAAATATATGTCCCATACATGTCAAACCTCTATCTCTTACCATCTCTGAGATCTCTTCGTTCATACGGACGGACAGACAGACAGACGGACAGACGGACATGGCTATATCGACTCGGCTGTTGATGCTGATCAAGAATATATATACTTTATAGGGTCGGAAACGATTCCTTCTCCCTGTTACATACTTTTGCACAAACTTAATATACTCTATGTACCTTCGGTACAGAGTATAAAAATTAAAAATGTTTACTACTTTTTAAACTAAACTACAAAAAAGGGCCCAAAATCGAATTTTTAAATTTTCAATGGGCGCCATTTTGTCAAAAAAAATCACAAAATTTTTTTCGAGGGTCAGACCAGAATGTCATCTATACTGATTATAGCCCCGTTTTTACTTTTCATTTCAGACAACCTGGAAACGAGAAATCGTGGCCGCCAGCACTGCACCTTTTTTTGGACCCCCCACTTTGACGCCCGAGAACTTTTTGAACAGCCCTCGTATCGAGGCAGACATTTTTTTTGTTTACTTTAATCTGTTTGTATTACAATAAAAAAAAAACAGAATTTTAAAATCTTTTTGCTTTTTCAAATAAGATTTTTTTTAAATAGGTTCAAAAATCAGCCACGGCATGAAGAATCCTTATGTAATGAATATTTTGTTTTTGATGTTAAAGCGTAGTACGGAGACGCTGACAATTTTTGCGGAGCGGAAATGGTTTGATAATTTCCAGAGCCACTCAGACACTGTAGTGTGACCAGGCAACAGACAGAAATCAGCTGTTGTGTGTATAAAAAATTAGCGGGCTAATTCAAATAAAATAAAAGAGTGTATAAAATTGAAAATGGAAGTCACTAGGGGAAATTCAGTTGTCTGTGCTAATGCCATGGACTATTTCATGGAAGCATTTTGTGTGGGGCGGTAGAAGCCCTTTATTTTGGACTGCGGGAGCAGAGCTAAGCCACTTAGACATACTGCTATAACGACAACACAAAACGCATCTAGAGATTAAAATTGCTGGGCCGCATATCAAACCAGAGGCAATATTCATAGCCACAGCCAGCTTCATAGACGGGCGTATTAGAGGAGGATAAACTAGGTGAATACGGATTTAAAGGTGGCCACAACAGTAGCAACGGAAGCAACGGAAGCTACCACAGTAAGCCGAAGTAGCCACTACTATAATAGGCTGTGAAGACTTCAGCTTAAGGCTGCTTGGCCGTTAGCTGTAGGGCTGTCCCGTGGGCTGTGGAGACTGCGAAGGTTTAGACTCGGGTGAAATGCATACATTGGGCAAATGGCATGCCGGGAGAAGCATACAGAGAAGGATTCTCCGCCACAAGTGATGCAGCTGCGGGTATCGAAATGCTTTTTGTTAGTCAAATCCCATAAAATGGATTGAGACTCGACCGCTTTGATTAACGACGCTTGTTCGTCCTCCGTAAAGTTCTCCAAATGACTTTTGTATGGTTTTTTTTGTTTTGTTTTGCATCCATTTTTTTAATTGCGTTCACGAAATCTGACAATTATCAAACAAGTTTCATAATTTGCAGACCCCCTTCGACAATTTAACAGCTGTTTTCAAAAAAACGAGTTGGCAGGTCCACGCAAATTGTCATAGCGAATTGTTGGTTGCTCCTTACTCGCTCTGACAATGCGCTCTGAGAATTTTCATGAGCGGATTTCTTGAGCTATGTAATTAGATGGGCTCCGCAAAAATTGTCAGCGTCTCCGTACCACGCTTAAAGTACAAACTCTAATTGAACAGAGCAGACGGGAAAATCAAAGGACACAATGCTCTCTAATATGGCAACGGAAGGTTCGGAACAGAGAACTGCAACGAGCTGTCACGAGTAAGCTCGTTCACCCGTGCTACAAATGCAATTCAAGTAAACTCAACGCTCGTAGACCGCTGAGTTAGTTCGAGAAGTATACAAAAATGAAAAAATTCAAAAGCACTTGTGTATTTGAGAATCATTATATATGCGAGCTCGTGAATTTGCAAGTACAAATAACTGCGATGACTCGTAGCTTCGGCCACAAGTCGTCGCGAGTTCTTGTTGACGAAATGACAAAGATCTACTGCGGGCTGTGGGCGATCACAGCTCGTACACGAGTAACACAACACTTACAAGCAAGCAAAAACAACAGCTTGTGAGAGCAAAATGGACTGCATGTTTTTGGCATGTATTTGACGGCAGCTGTTTTGTTTTTGTTTCAGAGTTCATGCAAACACAACAACAAGGCAAGCAAGCCGCGAGTGTTTAAGTGTGTAACTCACTTGATACTCGCCCGTGGCAACCGTAAAGCTCGCTAGAACACGTACACGCTGGAATTGAACAGCTTTACCAAGCTTGTTCAATTATTAGTCGTGTGCAAAAAGCTAACCCGTTCTACCTCAATGTGCTTGCGATCGTTTCGTATATGTCGAACCAAAGCGGCGAGCACAAACAAGCCGAGTAAATGCGCGAGTATACTAGAAAATAAAGTGCTCTTTGCTGGTCTCTGGTTCGGAACGAGCCACTTTGCTATAAGAATAATTGTGCATGATAAGATTTTATTAATTGGCTTAATATTTGAGCATAACCTTCAGCCGGCTATGAGAAGAATGGGTCGCCAAAATCCATATTTATTTGAGTATAACGTTAGAAAAATTTTGCCTTAGCGACATATTCATTTGGATACACCTTTGTCTTTGCAAATTCACTGAGTATCACTGAGTATTGAGAACTAAGAAACTAAGAATCGAGTTCTAGGTATCAAGTATTGAGTCCTAAGAATCGAGTACTGTATCGAGTACTTAGTATCGAGCACATAGTAACGAAATCTGAGTATCGATTACTGAGAATTGCGTACCGTATATCGAGTACTGAGTAACGATAGCTGATTATCGAGTACAGGGTACTGAGTATCGAGGGTAAATGTTTACTTTGAGGTAAACAGCTCCTAAAATTCGCGAATTAATTTGCCGTAGAGGCCTATTTATCCAACGGTCGCTCAGTGATCGCAACGCAGCGGGCCTTCCGAAATCATTTCATCTCGCGCCCTTGGCCCCTGTTCCAGACGGAAAATCAATTGTTGGTTGGGTTTTTGTGTAACCGGGAGTGTGGTGAAAAAAAAAACCTGTTGGCACCCGGCCCATCAGATCACCAGAAAACGTCGAGGATGTGAGACAATTCTCCCATCACCGCAGCGTTCTGCTCCTAAGCATGCAGCGGCCCTTGGATTGTCTGCGCGTACTGTACGGAGAATTCTTCAAGATGACCTTCATCTTCATCCGTTCAAGTTGGCCATGGCACAGGAAATTTCAGAACGCGACTTTTATTCTCAAAGAAATGGATATGAAGCCTTTCTTGAAAACGTCCCTGAGGATGCAATTGTGTTTTTCAGTGATGAAGCTTACTTTCACCTGAGTGGATGTGTCAATAAACAAAACGAGCGATACTGGGCTGAGACAAACTCCCGACAACTCCATAAGAGGCCTTTGCAATCGCCAAAGGTCACAGTTTGGTTGCGCTGCTATCACTGAGCGACCGTTGGATAAATAGGACTCTACGGCAAATGCTCTTTGCACGTTGCTCCACCGCATGATCACGCCTGGCTTGGAGGTAACAAAACTTTATGACACCACCTTTCGAATGAGAACACACGCCCAGCCCTCTAGGTTATCGTTGAACGGAATGATGCTCATTTCAGATACGGGAGTTATGTTGCCCCACCCTGTATATGCTCAATCACATATTCTTTTACAATATTTGTCTATATTTATCGCAGAAATAAATTCATTTGTCGTTTTATTCACTTTGAATGTTAACTTTGCGAAAATGTGCTGTACCGATTGCCGTTTGTCATTGACGAAATTGCTGTCACTGAGTCCGGACGCCATTAGGAATTTTTTATGTGATCACGGTGTCATAGCCAAGGATTTGATATGCCGGAGGTGCAATATATTATGCGTTATCGAGACATATCGTGAACGATTCAGGTGCACCGCTTGGCTGGAAAGCTCAAGCAAGAAGAAGATGAAGAAGACGCTCCAGTGCAATTTCTTACAAAGCCTCCGCCCACACCCAAATCATTGAGCGGTTGTGGAGGGACCTTAAAGAAAACATTCCTCGCTTTGGTCGGAGAAAGGACCACTATTTTGGTCATCTTGCCAAATTTCAATTCCATAAGAATCCCTCACGCAGAGCCCTCTTCTTTGTGACCCACTTAGAGCTTTCCATCTCTTTCAGTTGGGGCTGTGCGTAGATTGACAAGCTCTTTTTTGTATAGGACCCTACTCCGAATCCCGAGTCGGTTTTCAGGTAAACTTTTAAGTTCAATGACGTTTAATCACGCATATCAGATTTGAGGAAATTTGAAATATTTAAGCTGTTCAAACTGATTACTAAATGCCAAATGGAGGTCGACCTGTTGTAGTTACCCCTAATAAATTTGGAAACGGAGACTACGGAAATCGACTCGAAACTCGGAACAGATAGATAGCCCAGACTAAGAATTGATGACTTCATTGTTCAGTATCTTATAATAATTGCATTATATTCTTAACCAGAAAGGACAATCCAAATGCTAAGAGAGAAACTCAATCAAATTTAATCGTATTAGAAAAAGTGCTGAAGCTTATAATTTCCCCATACGAAATGGCCAGAAATAACACAATAAAATATAATAAAACAGAGAGACCTTAAAAGCTATCATAGACACAAACCAAGTCCAAAAATAAAACAGAAAATGTTACATGACCAATGTAAGAATAAAAAGAAGAAACAACAAACAAAATGTGAACAAAATCGTATCGAACACAAAAACTTAAAGAAAAACTCCCAGGCGACAGGCAAAACAGACGCCAAACAATTTGGAGGCACGAAGCAAAAGGGGAAAGCTCGCGCGCATGGCCAACATGAACCTGGACCGCCATTTTGTGTGCCCTCACACACACACTAACATCAAGTATATATGTATATGTACTATGCGGAAGTTCAAAGTATGATGCGGAAGTCTGTATGACTGCGATTGCTAATGGATGTTGGCTTCGTGGTAGGAGTTCGACTCCCTCACTCCTTGGACAGCTTGTACGGTCGAATGGTTTTCAAATTTTCGACTAGAGTTTCCACACTGGCTCAGAAAAAACTCGCTGCGAGAATGTTTAAACCACGCTCAGCTCAGTATTTTGGGGTATCAAGTCCAACGGTGTACGAAGTTAGATAAACGGATTAAGTGGCAACAATGTCACATGCAGCAGCAAAAAAGCCGAGCGGAGCAGAGCGTAGCAGAGCTTTGCCCATGCCTCAGTTGGCAACTGTTTTTGATGGTGGGCGAGACGAGTCTGACCAACAACTCATGCCAGACGACTGAGGCCATAAACAACAAATCGATATGCCATTAAAATGGCACCCTCCAATAATATTAATGATGATGAAGCTGAGGGAAGAGAGGATTGAAATACTTTTAAATAGGGTAAATGTTAAATTAACCAGTTGATACGAAGTGGCAAAAGAGTTTATAAGAACTCCCTCTGTTCCGAACCGATCTAAAGCGATATCTTTTGAGGTTTTTGGTACGTTTTAATATTTCGAAAGGACACCGGAAAGAAAGACATTCCCAAAGGGTTTGCCCCTCTAGGACTGGCTTTCCCCCCAGCTAAAATCTGTTTTTTACCTGCACTTTTTAAAGTGGAATTCCCAAAGGATCTGTCTGTCCGTTTGGGCACTTCTCTCCTGCTTCTGTCCTTGTGCGTTTAATCAAACACACTTCCGTTGCAAACGGCTTGAACTGCTTCAATCAAACAACAACCACAAAATTTTTCAAGTGTGCCTGGCTGGTTGGCTGGTTGGTTGGTTGGTTGGTTGGTTGGCAAGTGCAGAAGCAGCCGCAGCAAAGACAAAACTCCTGGACCAAGAAAATACCTCATCGGATGAGTATGAGCATGAGTACTATGATGATGATGATGATGATGATGAACCCTTCGCCGAGTACTCGAGTGCACACGGGTAGCACTTGAGGCAGCAGCTCCTCATTGTTTTCCATGAGACGAACCGCGCTCTACAAATAAAAAAAGTGGGTGAAAAATCTTGTTTAGGCATCGACAGTGGCACAGCCTTTTGCCAGTCACTTGAATATCACATGAAAATATTTCATAAATTACGCGCCTAATTAAAGGGGGGAACCCTCAACCACCAACTCTCATTGAACCAACCAACTCTCGAGTGTCTGGCTGGCTACTAGGCTGACCAGACGACCAAGCAGACCAAGTGGTCTCCAACCCTTTGGCCCAGTCAATTATTGGAGCTCTGATTTATTGCACTGAAATTGCTGAAATGGGGTTCGGGGCCTAGACGAGTTATTGGTGTTACTCCCCCCCTTCCCTCGTTTTTCGATTAAACTCATTGGGGGCTGTTCATTTGCATTTTGGGAGGGGGGCAAGAGGGATAAAGTTTATTGGTGGTTGACCACCGCCAGTCGATAAAAGGCGGCGCAATTTCAAGTGTACTTTTTGCCTTTTGTTAAGGGCCACGTATCGATATTGAGGTAACTTTAATAAAGAGTTTTTTTTTTTACTTGCATTCTGAATTTTTAAGAATTTATTAATTTAGGGCATTCAGATGCTCGAAAGAACAAATAATTTATTAGATCTAAAGTCAAAAAGTGCTAGAATAAGCTTTCAAAATATTCCAAGGAAATATTCGGTACGGCCTTTCGAGTCACCCTCTTAGAATTTTGACTAGACCAACTTTCGCATCTTTTGAATTAAAAGC
>JBAMBO010001349.1:0-16246 GCA_037044535.1 Lordiphosa magnipectinata
CCATTTATATGAACAATTCGGGGAATTCGAACTTGAGAATTACAAGTGGTCTGATGTTCTTAGGCAGATGGTAGATTCATTTCAATACAAGTAGTATCTTAGAAGGCTTTCCGCCAGCGCGCGCAACCGGTAGAGAGGACGTTCCAATTGTGTGCAGACCAAGGGTCCCGAGTTCGAATCCCAGCAGAGTAAGTAAACATTTTTAAATACAATTTAATAATATTCGATGTTTTTCAGAGTTGATCCGGTGGGTGGGTTCACTGAGGGAATCCTACTCTTGATACAGAACAAACTAATTCGATTAAAAATTTAATTAAAAAAAAAAAATTTTTAATATTTTCATATTTTAATTAAAGTGTAAACACTTTATATAATATTTACGAATTCCATATTTAACGCTGAATCAATGGTGAAAATGTTAAAGTCAAAGTGTAATATTGAAGTTTCAGAGCACTTTTCCCTCAGTGAAGCTGACCAAAACATTTTTTTTCGAATTTTCCACAAGATTTTTATTATGTAAAATCTTTGTGAGTATTTCTTACTACAAAATGCTATAGCTACCTGGAAAAGGTTAGGAACAAGTTGTAAAGTCAAAGAATCTATATTTCAGTATTTTTGTTATGTTTTGTTACACAATATGAGCTCACCTGTCGCCCAAAAGGTAGAATGATAAAATACCAAAAATTATTTTTTTCGTTATTTGCTAACACATGATGCATCATCACAAAATATTGGTTCCACGCTTTGAGTTTTTCGACTGTTGCATACAAGTTTAACTAGTTTAAGCTTATCTTCAATGTTTTTGAAAATACAAATGATTTCATTTACGTTGAGTGCCAAAATGATTCAGTGTAAAAAGCTTACTTTAAAGTTTAAACTATTAATTTAATATGAAATCAAACTGGTTAAATAAATATCTAAATACTTTCATCTAAAATGCTTATCACACAAAAAATACTTGAAGGTCCACACACAACACTCTCTCTTTCATGTAAGTAAAATGCTTTTGTAATACTATTGCACCCTTCAATTATCAAAACAAAAGACCGGCGGCGCCTTCAAAGCTGTAAGCCGGGGCACTAACCAGCCAGACCGCCACATAGCCAGAGTGGGATGGCTAGAGGTTGAGAACGAACGAACTAGCTGGCTAGCTAGCTGGCTGGTTCAGCAACTAATTAAACTTTAACAATGGAAAAGTTGGCAAACAAAATGGCATTAGATGTGTGCATACTTACACACACACACACACACAAACAGACCAAAGTGACCAAAATATATAAAAAGCAATCGCTGGCCCCCTTTAAAGGGCCTGACACATTTCAAAACTGGGTTAACAAAGTCAAGTTGACTCATAAGCCTAAAACTATGACCAATCTGAGACTGGCGTTCGCCTTGTTGTGGATACTTTTTCTGTAACATAAACAAATCGGATTAGTTGACAAAAATCCAATTAGCTGTGGCTCCCCTCCCCCACCGCCATTCCAATGGCAACTCTAACACTTTTTAAACTGTTGTCAGCTGGAATGGGAAAAATTGTTGATGGATGTGTGGCATGCGTAAGGAATTTGTGGACCTTTGCTTGATCGATGGACCGAATGTTGATTTATGGGCACATGCAAATTGTCAGACTGCCTGGCGACCCGACACGGCTAAGCTGACACCTGCAATTGTAGCTGGGAAAAACCCAAAGACAAATACACCTAGAGGTCACCGGCAGGTAGGGCCTTGGTAATGAACCTCTAAAATCCACGCCTCGCAAATCCCCGAGCGGATGCTGCGGCTGAGTCGCCGGCCATAAAGGGCTAGAAAAACAGAACGAGTAATGCAAAAACAATAAAATGCAAAGGGAAACAATGCACATTATCATAATCACCAATAAAAATCTAGCCATCGACTTAAGCCCCGTCCAAATCCCGGCAACAGGTTGTCAGAATTTTTGTAACCCAAAACTAAATTTCAAAATTATCTGCATAATACTTCCTCCCCGTTGAGGATTCTTGGTATTCTGAGTATATGCTGTCCCACTCTCTCTCTCTCTCTCTCTGTTACTACCCGCATAGTTTTGGTTAGGGTAATTCAATCTCAGCCTGCATAAAGTGCGCAATCTGCATCCCAATGCTAATCGCTGTCTAATTATATTTTTGCATTTTTATCGCTTTCGTTTACTTTATTTGTGGGGGGGAGGAGGGAGGGCATATATTGTGGGTCTGCTGCGGTTTGTGGACAATTAGGCATTTAGTCACGCCCTGATTTGCCATTGATACTTTGCCCAGTGTATGTTAGGGAGATGAACTGAGACTGTGTGTAACTATGTGCGAGTACATCGAAATGTATGTAACACATGCGGGCGCAGGGCAGCCAAATGGTGGGGAATGCTTGAGAAATCTTTTCAAGAGGAAATATGCAATATTAGTTCGATTCCACAACAGGGCTAAGAACTTTCACTCGACGAATAGAGATGAAGGTATGGTTTAAGATCCAATTTGTCAACTTTTAAATAACGTTAAAACTTGAAATCGAGAAGGCTAAGCTAACTTCACCTCTGCCGAAGATTTTATACCCTTGCAATTTTTGGGTTTAATATATCAGAGTTTAAGAACGCGAACACTAAAATCAAACATTTTTCGAACTTTGCGACTATTTTTCTATTCTTAAGAATCTGGTGGAAAGCACACTGAGGGTAAAATGCTCTGAAATTTTAATATTTACACTTTGACTTTAACATTTTCACCATTGATTCAGCGTTAAATATGGAATTCGTAAATATAAATAAGTAAATATAATTAAATTTTTAATTAATTAGTTTAATTAGTTTGTTTTGAATCAAGAATCGGAATCCCCCATTGAACCCACCCGTCAGATCAACTCTGAAAAACATCGAATTATATTAAAATTGTATTTAAATATGTTTACTTACTCTGCTGGGATTCGAATTCGGGACCCTTGGTCTGAACACAATTGGAACGTCCTCTCTACCGGTTGCGCGCGCTAAGCATTCTAAGATACTACTTGTATTGAAATGAATCTACCATCTGCCTAAGAACATCAGACCACTTGTAATTCTCAAGTTCGAATTCCCCGAATTGTTCATATAAATGGCGCAAAGAAAATTAGGTGATTAATAATATGATAATAATATAATATGATTCTAGTTAAATCAAAGTGAATATTAATTGATTTGAATACAAAAATGGAATAGTAAAATCAAATATGTTTGTTATAGTTTTAACTATGCCATTTTTCCATGCGTGTACCCTTGCAGAGGGTATTATAATTTTGCCCAGAAGTTTGCAACGCATACAAATATTCATTTCCGACCCCATAAACTATATATATTCTTGATCAGGGGGACGAGCTGAGTTCTTTGAGTTTTGTCCGTCCGTCTGTCAGTCTGTCCGTCTGTCTGTCCGTCTGTTTCTACGATTCTACGCAAGCTGAAATTTTGCACAGAGTCTTCTTTTTACTGCACGCTGCTAATATAATATTTCGAAACCGACCGAAACGGATCACTGTATCTTATAGCTGCCATAGGAACCATTGGTCGGAAAATGGGTCTTACTGAGAAAAACTTTTTTGTTTTCAATGTTAGCGTCCTAAAACTCGGCCGAAATTAATATTATATGCTTTACAACATATTTGCAAATTTTTGGTCAAGATCGGATGACTATATCTTATAGCTGTCATTGGACCGATCGGTCGGAAAATAAGTCTAAGTGAAAAAAAACTTTTTTGTTTTCAAGTAAATCGTTCTTAAGGTTGGTGGATCTTAGTGTTGAACGTTTTCAAACTAATTTGAAAAAGTTGATCGACATCGGGTGACTATATCTTCTGGTTGCCATAGAACCGATCGGTCGAAAATGATTCTTAGTAAGAAATTTTGTTTGCTTTAATATTAGCCGTCCTTAAACTCACTGATTACTAATTCTATATGCTTTCAAATATATTCGCAAAATTTGGTCGAAGTCGGATGACTATTTCTTAAGGCTGCCATAGGACCGATCGGTCGGAAAGTGAGTCTTGGTGAGAAAACTTTTTTGTTTTGAATTTTATCTTTCTTAAACTCTGCGATTGTAAATTTGATTCGTTTTCAAAAAGATTCGCGAAATTTGGTCGAAATCAGATGCTTATCTGTCGGAAAATGGGTTTTATTTACAAAATTTTTAATATTTTTGTCAGCGTTCTGAAACTCTGACATTTCAAAAACAGCATTTGCAAGGCTATAAAAACTTCGGCACAGACGAAGTTAGCTTGGCCTTTTGGTTTATATTAATCTTAGCAAGTTTAGCTGTGTTTCGTGGAGTAGAACTCTCAAGGCACTCCGAGGTGCTCAGGATTTGGAATGTGGAGTTACCAACTGAAGTGTCCAGAATAATATGCTACTAAATTTGTTTGCTTTAATTTGCTTTTTCTCGAAAAAATCTCTTTCCAGAGGGATATGCGTTTGAACATGCACAGCTGCTTGATATTTTTGTCAGCCCCAATCGCTCTGAGGCCGCAGTCAAACAGCATATACTGCAAAATATTGGCGAAAACCACCGAAACAAGTAAATAAAAAGGTACGCGCTGTTGTCAAATATTTTGAAAGGAAATGGATAAATTGACGGCGACAAATACTAAGATTTAAAAATAATTATTCTGAATGGCTTGAAAAAACAGTTTTAACAAAGCTGTTTAAAATTTGTTAGCATTAATAAATTTGTTATAAATTGCTAAAATTGAGAGCTCGCCCTTGAACCTTTGGTCTGCTGTTTAGGACCAAATTTAGTTAATAAATTTGGCCAAAATTGGACATTTTAAATGTTCTTATCTATAACCAATTGTTTCGGTAAGTACAATTGCACACAACAGATCTAATCTATGCAAAAACATATTTATTTTGAATTTTCCAAATAATGTAGGCGTGGTCGAATCATAAAATTAACAAAAACCGAAATTCTACTTTAATTTGAATAATTTATGTGCAAAAACTTAACTTCCTATCTATCAATTTGAAGTTGATGCCAAAAAAAAAACGAAAAAAACGCATAGTGCGGTGGCCCAGGAACAAATATCACGGCAAAGCTCCAGCCTAGATATTCCCAATATAACGCCACAATGAGCCATGGCCGATTCCAAATACAAAATCATTCAAGGTCTAAGAAGCAAATCCTTGCCGAACGAGTTCAATATGAAACGTCGACTGTCACCCAGCTACATTGTGTATACAGACGAACAGACCACATTTGTACACAACCCGATATGAACAAAATAAGCCACTATTGTGAAAACAAACGGATAAATCAGAGAAATTAACAAAAGAAATAAATTAATAAGCAAGTGTCTTTACTTCTCAAATGCCAGAGATCGACTAACTAACGCCACAATAAGCCATGGCCGATTTTAAATACAAAATCATTCAAGGTCTAGGAAGCCAATCCTTGCCGAATGACTTTAACATAAAACGTCGAAAGTCACCCAGTTACATTGCGTATACAGACGAACAGACAACACACTTGTGCACAACCCGTGGTGAAAACAAAAGGATAAATCAGAGAAATTAATAAAAGAAATAAATTAATAAGCAAGTGTCTTTACTTCTCAAATGCCAGAGATCGACTAACTATTTGATTCAAATTTCATTACTACAAATCTCATATCTCACTTGACACTAAAAACTTGACATACTTGGCAGAAAACGATACATTCGTCGTCCCACCGTGTTCCCAACAACAGTAGGCCTAGGAATATTTCACTATATAACAATTTATTTAAAATAGCTTACTTTTTATTATACAATATCTATGTTATCTACGACATGCACATTTGGCCGAATGTACATATAACAGTCGGGCTTGAGTGACTTTCTTACTTTCTGAATTCCAGGCTAAGCGCAAACTCCCAAAGTATCTTGTCTATTCATTCTAAGGGGAAATGAATGAACTTTTTGGGAGATATGATGTTTTTTTTTTTCAAATTGCGTCTCTTACCATCTCTGAGATCTGTGCGTTCATACAGACGGACAGACGGACATGGCTATATCGACTCGGCTGTTTATGCTGACACAAATTGACACAGGAATATAAGTCAAAAAAGTCTTGCGGTATTTCCGCAAGCTTTTCTTTGCAAGCGCGTAGTTCTAGTTGTATTCGTCGCATCGGTTCACGCTAGAGCTTTTTGGAAAGCTCTTTTCACGCGCTAACACGTGTTTGATTTATTGTTGTTTGTTTTTAGTCGTTCGTGAGTTATAGCGTCGCAAACATGGAGCAAAATAAAGAGAAAATACGGCATATTTTACAGTACTACTACGATAAAGGCAAAAATGCATCTCATGCTGCCAATAAAATTTGTGCAGTTTATGGACCCGATACAGTTTCCATTTCCACCGCACAACGATGGTTTCAACGTTTTCGTTCTGGTGCAGAGGTGATCGAAGATGCGCCACGGTCCGGAAGGCCTGTCGTCGAAAATTGCGATAAAATCGCTGAATCGATCGAAAGAGACCGGCATAGTAGCAGCGTAAGCATCGGCCAAGAGCTGGGCATGAGTCATCAAACCGTTATAAACAATTTGAAGAAGCTTGGATTCAAAAAGAAGCTCGATGTATGGGTGCCACACGACTTGACGCAAAAAAACATTTTTGCCCGTATGGATGCATGCGAATCGCTTCTGAATCGCAACAAAATCGACCCGTTTTTGAAGCGGATGGTGACTGGCGATGAAAAGTGGGTCACTTACGACAACGTGAAGCGCAAACGGTCGTGGTCGAAAAGCAGTGAAGCTGCCCAGACAGTGGCCAAGCCTGGATTGACGGCCAGGAAGGTTCTTCTGTGTGTTTGGTGGGATTGGCAGGGAATCATCCACTATGAGCTGCTCCCCTATGGCCAAACGCTCAATTCGGACCTGTACTGCCAACAACTGGACCGCTTGAATGCAGCCCTCATGCAGAAGAGGCCATCTTTGATCAACAGAGGCCGAATCGTCTTCCATCAGGACAACGCCAGGCCACACACATCTTTGGTGACGCGCCAGAAGCTCCGGGAGCTCGGATGGGAGGTTCTTTTGCATCCACCGTATAGTCCGGATCTCGCACCAAGTGATTACCACCTATTTCTGTCCATGGCGAACGAGCTTGGTAATCGGAAGTTGGCCACAAGAGAGTCCTGTGAAAATTGGCTCTCCGAGTTTTTTGCCAATAGGGAAGCGAGCTTCTATAAGAGGGGCATTATGAAGTTGGCATCTCGTTGGGAACTCGTCATCGAACAAAACGGAGCATATGAACAATTGAAAATTCAATAAAAATACCGCAAGACTTATTTGACAACCTTATATTAAACGGAACAGTCAGAAATGAGAGAGGCTTCCTTTTAGGTTTCACTTTTCGTTTTTGCTGGCAGTGACCAATTTTTCAGTTTGAACAGATTTAACACAATATCAGATACAATTTAACTTTCGAACATTTGTAGAAACAAAAATTGGTTAAAGTTCAAGGATAAAGTTTAATCAATGAGCCACTCACTACTCGTGGGTTCCAATTCAGTTGATAAAGATTTAGGAACAAGTCTCTTTTTTCAAGTTTAAATGATTCATCGTCTTCTTTTCTTATGAGATAAATAATATTAAAAATGCACTGTGATTACACCAATGCAACTATTTCTCAATTTTTTCCATTAAAATTGTTTGTATTCTGTTTTCCTATTTATGAAATTTGACTAAGCTGCAGTTGGGGGCCGGCGGCTCCTTGCTGCTCCGGGCAGGTAGAACAACAACATGGAGCACTTGTGTCACTTAATTAAGTCGGCGTTTTATTGTCGTCAGCAGCAGCAGCAGCCCCGTTGCTCAAGTTAATTACTCAGAGAGCTGCCCGGGCTCCCAGCTCAATCCTCTGTAAATCTTTACCTGTAAAAGCCACCTCATCTCCCAAGGCCTGGCACTACTTTTTCAACTGGCTGGCAAGTGAGCATAACAATTCCTCTGCCTGCCAGTTGGCTGCTGCTGCTGCTGCTGGCTGTGCCTGGGCTGCACTTTGGCGCATTTGTTGATTCGCGCACTTGAACAAGATGGCGAGGCTTTGGTGCCGGAGCCGGAGCTTGGGCTGGGCAATGGCAACGGCAGCAACAGCAGCAGCAGCAGCAGCAGCAGCTCTTATCTTAATGAGTTTTTATGCATCTAATTAAATAAATTGCACACTCTTGACAGACGGCGCCATGACAACTCCAAGCCAGCTCGAGATCTCTCAATTTTCGGGCTAAGCTGGGGGAGCGGGAGCCCCACCCCACTTTGCAAATGGAACTCAATTTTAATTACATTTTTTCCACCGCCACTCAAATCGATATTGCCTAACCATTTTTTTCCCAATTTGCTTTTCGCATATGCATGTAGTATATATTTTTAATCAACCGCGCCCAGACACAAACGCTTAACAACATTTTCAGTTTTCCGTTTTTCGTTTTCAGCTGCTTTCATTTCGAATGGCCGGCAGTTTGTTGTGTTACAAAGCAGCTACAGATTGTTTTTTCTACTCGTATGCATTTATTTACTTGATGTGCTCCTCTCATCATAGACGTCGTCGTCGTCGTCGACGTCATCATCGCAGTCGTCGCATTTTCAATTTTTCGCTTGCAAATTGGAAAAGTTCAAACGCACACAGTGAGGGGCAGACTATGGAAGAGGGGGACCCGAAATGGCGACCTGAACAGACCCCAAAAAACCTCCGACTCTGGCAGCCAGACACAGACATATGCATGAGTGCAAAAGCTGCAGATAAATGCAGCAACTCAATCATGTGCTGACCCCCATGGACAGTGGGTCGGGTCATTGATTGAATTGTTGAAAATCAAAGTTATAAAGGAAAATGTCTTATTGGACAATTAAACGGCGAAATGGCATCACTTAAAACAGTTCGTGTGGCGCCACACAAAAATTTCTATCACGGAAGTTTGCGAGTATGAATAGTCTAAGGATTGTCGAGCTTTAAATTAATGACCAGCCTCGATGCAACGATTACTCGATACATGACACTGAACTCAAGTGGTCAGCGACCGCAATTGATGTATCGATGACTTGATTAATGACACTTGGCACTAAGGACCGCAACAAGACTTTCGGTAGGAGAGTAGGGACTGCAACCGTATATCATTCAGTGGTTAAACACATATCCTTACATACGGAGCGCTGGTCTGGTGGAAGGCGGCTAACACAAAATCCCATCTAAACAACCTCCATAAGGTTCAAACAGCAGCTTGCCTGGGTTTAACAGAATCCCTGCGATCTACATCCCAGGCGGCTCTGGACGTAATTCTTAACCTGGAACCTGCAGACACTTTCCTAAAGTATACAGCAGCGAGAAGGGCGGTAATACTACAGGAACTGAAACTACTTCTATCATCTTTTTACTTCAGGCCACAGCAGTATTTTGCTTGAAGTAGGAATCACTGCAGAGGAAAATAGAAGCGACTACTGTATTAGAGCTCAGAAATGGAATGAGAACTTTAGAATCTGGTTCCCCGAAAGAGAGAGAGCAATGAAAGCAAGAAAATACCTTCAGGGAGAACGAGCTTATCATCTACACAAACGGCTCAAAGACAGACGAGGGCACAGGAGCTGGCATCTTCTCCGAAGATCTAGCTACACAGCCTCATTCCGTCTACCGAGCTGGTGCAGCGTCCAAATTAATCTACACCTTAGACCAGGGGTGCCCAGACTGAGCTTACGGGCGCGTGAAAACCAATACAAATGCAGAAAATACAATTCAAGCAAGAACAACCACAAGAAATAGAAAGAGAAATCCGATTTTTGATTGTGTGTGTGTGATCGTGGCTGTCTCAAGCACACGGTCGCAAGTCGAGCGCTGACAACGCATAAGCTACACTGTTGTTGCATTCTAGTTTATCGGAGACATAGGAGAGAGAGAAGAGAGTCACATAAGAAATTGTTGTTGCACACCTTCGCTCGAAAAGAAAGAGAGGAAAGCACGCATATGAAATAGTTGTTGCTTTTTATTGGCTTATGGGCGCGTAGAACGTATGCGCGAGGGCTACAACGCAAAGCAACAACGAGTGCATGGCTTGCGGAATGGGCTCGGGCACCCCTACTAGGGCACCCCTACTAGCTCTGTCATCTGTCTGTTGCAAAAGGCAACCTAGTCCGTAACACGGTGACAGAGTTGAACCAAATCCAACAACACTCCATCACTCTCCTCTGGGTACCTGACCACGCAGGCATACGTGGCAATGAGAGAGCGGACGAGTGCGCAACGAACGGTGCAGCGTTGCCTACGATACAAGCGGTAATGGACGTAAGAAAAGACCCCTGCATGACATCATAAGAGAAGTTCAACGGAAATCCAGAACTAGGGCGGAACGACAATGGGACCTCATAACTGGCTGTCACATCTTCCGATCACTTTGGCCCACATACTCAACTAAATGAACTTTCATCAGTATGAATGATGAAGAGATAGAAAGCATCCAACACCTTCTACTTAGGAAACGCACCCATCATCTGGGAATACCATTCTTAGAAGTAGTCTGCCTGATCTGCCCTTTGAGAACCTGGCTCTTTGTGTCAACTCCTCAGGATGGTTCTAATAGACATTTGGATAAAATTATTTGCGTATCACCTGACCGCCAAAACCCATCCACCCATTCCCATCACTTCAATTCCTTTTTCCCCATTTAGGCATCACAATGGTTGATCTCGGCCTCAGCCGAGTAGCCTATTTAACCTAACCTAAGGACCACCTGTAGTTCCAGGGGACAGATTCAGCTGCAATATGTAATAAACTTTTAGCCTCCTTCCTCACACTTAACACCTTCCTTCACCAGCTATTGTGGCCAGCAGTGAAGTAACTAGCCATGAATCCGTTCGAATTCGTCGTTAAACTGTAGGTCCCTTTCTCTTGTTCGCAAACTTCAAGCACACAAGCCAAGAGATTGTGAGAAGCTCGGCTTGGCCCATTGGGTCCGTTAAGACAAGTATTTATTTTTAACACCTTCCTTAAGGAACACAACTTTTGTCATATTGTTCGGGTCAGCATGTGCTGTCTGCTTACATAATGTTAATATGTTAACATTAATGTTAATGCTCTGTTAATTAACATAAATGAAGGCTATTAAACATTTTATCTCCTGAGTAATGGGTATATAGAAGTCGGGCAGTGTCGACTTTTACTTAGGCTCTCGTTTTTTGTTAGATCTGGTCATACGGAGGTTGAAGAATCATATGAAGAAGTTAGCTAAATTACTTACTTCGCAGTTCCATATGGGGCAAAGTTCTCAGCGACAGTAAAAGCTCGTCGCCGCCAAGCAAAATGATGAATGAAACGCATTGTCAAAATGTGATTGTGTTTTTTGCCGACCCCTGGTATAGGATTTTAAACAAGACTCGAAATGATTTAAGCTTAATTTGGGCCCACTGTGCCATGGCAATTTTTTTGTATTTTATAATTGTTGTGAGGGTAGGGGTGTATTGCATTTACATACGCACACACACACACGTGTTCGCATACTTATTTTGAACATTTCGCCATGTCCGGCAAAAGCGACGTCATTTGGACAGCAATGACAAGCCCGGCCGGCTGAATGACTGACTGACTGCTGGATGGATGGTTGGATGGTTGGATGGTTGGATGCAAGTTGGATTGTTGGAGTGACCAATGGAAAAGAAGAGCTGGCCAGCCTGTTTGGTCTAGATAGGGCGTGCAGCTCTTTGCATTTGAGTGTGTGTGTGTGTGTGTGCGTGTGTGTGTCTGTGTGAACTGATTGATTGATTATTTGTTCCGCATCACTCACCTGGAAAATTCAACTGAAGTGGCAACTTTAATTAATTTGCTTATGTTGTTGCCACGGCTCGAAAGCCAAGCTGCTGTTGTTCATGTGCTTGCTTGTCTGTATGTATACATATAATCATATGATACATACGCCTCGAAATGAATTGCTTGTGGGGTCTGGGCTGGGCCAAACTTAATTACAGTCTGATATAGATATATAATTAAAATCGTGTATATGTATATAGCCGGCAGTGAATGTGACCCAATTTAAGAGACGATGACATCATTTTCTCCTCCCCGATCAAATCTCATAAGCATAACCCGTCAATATCAACGCCATAAGTTATCTCAGGCAAACTCTCATTAACACATTTTCCTTGACTTACTTAACTTTACCGATCGCACATAAATTAAGAGTTCAAACCCCACAGAAAAGACCAACCAAACAGTCAATGCTCATATATTTAGAATTGTTGTATCCAAAGTGGTAAACAAATCAACAAATCATACTAACTGTTTTCACACATCTAGGCCTATAAAACAAAGCCAATACAAAGCGTTGACAAGAAAATATTTTAAATACCAAACAAAACTTGACAACAATAAAATTCCAAAAAAAATTATAATAAAACAAAAATATAACAAATTAAGTCTAATAATTTAGCGTGCGCCAAAATACCGTTTCGAGTTTGTGGGGGGATCAAGCAAGACAACAATGGTGCCAGAGCTTCGGCTGATTTGTTTATGACAAAACGCGACGGGGCTCTTCCACTTTTCGTACGGTTTCTTTCACTATAACTAACGAGAAACGGCACCGACCTGCGGACTTTAGGGTATTTTATGGCATTTTAAATGTTAAATTTATCATTTATTGTAATACTTTCAACTTTCTTTCGATCAGGCCGTGACAGTATTTAACAGATAACTGAAGTTGTCCCATCAACTGGAAGCCCGGCTTCAGGTCATTTTATTAAATGGTCATCGCCGAGAGTTGACAAAGATTTCTAGCCAAGCGTTGGCTGATTGATGAGATAAGAAAACGATTTATGGCGGCGGTAAGATTTGTCTCCAGTTAATTCGCTACCTAATTGAACTCGTTTGGCGAATGAGTCAGAAGTGACGATTGGGTATGCAGTCGTGTCTGGATACAAAGAATACTCTAAACTATAAAGTTCTAATGAACAATTGTGAATATGGTGAGAATTGAACTTTTTGAATTGAACATTCTGGATACTGGAAACAGGCCTTGCTAAGATGAGTTCACTGTACCAATAATGCCCATTACAGCGCATCTAAAGTATTCCTTATATTCTTCTTTATTCTTTCCCTAACCACTTCTAAGGAATGAGGAACCAGGGCGAGCTTCAGGATCACTAGGAGAAATTTTTACGGTTTTTAGGCCACTTACTCAAAGAAATACATACATTTTTTATAAATTATAAGTATCAATCAATCTTAGCTTTTTAATCCTTAGCAATTAGAAAGGGTTCTGGACAAACTTTGTGCTTATCTCTAAGTCCGTGGACTTGGTTATAATTGAATGAAGAATTTCTGAACCAAAAACATTAAGTGATATGTTCATAAGACGCATAAAAACTGATATCACCCACCGATTGATCTGGATCTTCATTTTCAGGAACTCTTGTATAGTTTTTCCAAATTGACATTTGGTGAATTTCAAATTTTATCTGAAAGTTAAGAAAATTTGATCAACCTGTTCCGAAACAAAACTTTCGGTTCGGTTGAAGAAATTCTGAAATCTTGCAAATTTATCGTTATCTGTTTCACATTGTGAAAGTATAATGTCTTTTTCTTCAAAAATTCTAGAATGACGCTTAAAATTAGCAATAAAAACGACATCCATAATTATCTTTGTTTTTTAGATCCTTGATATCACGTTTAGAAGATACATAAAAGTTTTCCCAGCGATTTTGACACTTAGCTAAGTGTTTCAATTAATAATAATCGCTTCTGACATCATTAGAGCCTTTCACGACACAAAAAGAGAACCGATTAAATCCAACAGTTTAAAGATTTTGACAGCTTCACAATGCAAGCAACTTAAAGCTATTGCGCGCTTATTGTCGTATCAGTACAATCGATTAAAGTCTCAATCAATAAAGCCTGAAAACTTGTTTTGTCTGATCAAAAGTGGAGAAATTTGGAATATTATTTTGAATAATCTATTCAAAACGGTTAAAACTTACCTTTTCCAAACGAGAGAGTAAGTAAAAGTCGGCCCTGCCCGTATTCGATATAGTCGTTACTCAGGAGAAGAAATGCTTAATAGTCTTCCTGTGTTCCTGTGTGTATGCAACATTTTATTAACTCTGCTATTTATTGTCCGATCTTTATGAAAATTTATGGATTTTAGATACTGCAAATATATTTGTAAGTTTAAAATTTGATATCGATATCTTAAAAATTGTCGGAGGTATTTAACATTTTTATTAAGTGGGCGGTAGTGGGCGAAAAAAAACTGAAAAAAGCTTGATTTTGCTAGCAGACATTAGGAGTCTTTATTTTAAATTTGGTTCCTCTAGCTCTTTTAGTCTCTGATATCTAAGTGTTCATACAGACAGACGGACGAACAGACCCTCTATCGACTCGGCAGTTGATGCTGATCAAGAATATATCTTCTACACTTATACATAAGTCTGTAGGCCCGACTGACTGACAGTTTATCAACCCACAGCCAATACCGCTTACCCTAGAGATCAAAGATTTGGCATAGTTATGCAGGCGAGCACTATGAAAGAAAATTAAGGAAAAATTGGCAGAGTGCAAATTTGAAATGAATATTAATTGAAGAGCGGCTGCCATGAGTTCAAGTTTTGAATTCAGTGCGTCCCATGACACACACTCTTTTTATACTCTGTACCGAAGGTACATAGAGTATATTAAGTTTGTGCAAAAGTATGTAACAGAGAGAAGGAATCGTTTCCGACCCCATAAAGTATATATATTCTTGATCAGCATTAACAGCCGAGTCGATATAGCCATGTCCGTCCGTCCGTCCGTCCGTCCGTCCGTCCGTATGAACGAAGAGATCTCAGAGATGGTAAGAGATAGAGGTTTGACATGTATGGGGCATATATTTGTTATACTTGCAGGCAGATCAAGTTTATTTTCCATTTTTTCCACGCCCCCTCCCGCCCCCGCAATTTGGAAAAAACTTCATATCTCCTACAGTTTTGAAGATAGATCGTTCGTTCCTTCTATAGATACCTTGTAAACAAAATTTTTTATCGATTTGCTGAAGGAATGATAAAGATCGGATGAACGATACTCAAGTTATGGGCAAAAAACGGCCAGTTAACACCACCCACCCCCCCACCAACAATCACAGCAACACACCCTAACACACACCCGTTCAACACAGTTAATCTTAGTGCGAGAGAGAAAGAGAGAAAGAGAGAGAAACTTAGAGAGCTCACCGCGTTGTGCGCGGGGTGTTAACTGGCCGTTTGACTCCTGAGCAAATGCGAGTGTAAGGGTACAGAGTATGTTATAGTCGGGCTTGACCGACTTTCTTTCTTGTTTTACCCTTGTAGAGGGTATATTAAAATTGTCCAGATGTTTGTAAGAAGGAAGCATCTCCGACTACATAAAGTATATATATTCTTGATCAGCATAACGAGCTGATTTGATATAGCAATGTCTGTCTGTCCGTCCGTCTGTCTGTTTCTATGCTATCTCCTCCATCAGTTTTTAGGCTATCGTAACCAAACTTCGCACGAAGTTTTTTGGTACAAATACGCTGCACATTTGTCGGAACCGACCGGATCGGATGACTATAGCATACAGCTGCCATAGGAACGATCGGTCAAAAAACTAGTTTTAGTGAGAAAAACTTTTTTGTTTGCAATGCAAACGCCCCCAAACCTCGTATTTATAAGTTTTCTATGCTTTCACATAATACCAACAAGTATGATGAAAATCGGTCAACTGTATAGTATAGCTGCCATACAAAATATAGTTCTGAGAAAAAGTCTTAGTGGGAAAAACTTTTTTGTTTACAATGCTATCGCTCCCAAACTTGTTACTGATCAGTATTATATGCTACTTAACAATTCTGTCAATTTTGATCCAAATCGGATGACTATAGCATATAGCTGCCATAGGAACGATCGGTCGAAAAATTAGTTCTAGTAAGAAAAACTTTTTGTTTTGCAATGGTAGCGTCTTTTTACTTTCCAACTATGAATATTATCAGTTTCCACACAATTTTGAGAAGTTTGGTAAAAATCAGATGAATCGTATATCGTATAGCTGCCATATAACAAACTGGCAAGCAAATGGTCAAAGTAATGGTGCCATCTATAGCTGAGTTTGGAAAATAGCTGAGCTAAGAATGTTCGACGAAAATCATTTAAAACCTTAATTTTATAAATTATACAACCTACAAGGGTATATAAACTTCGGTCGAGCCGAAGTTAGCTTTCTCTATTTTTATACACTTGAAAAGTGTATTATAATTTTGCCCAGGAGTTTGCAACA
>JBAMBO010001350.1:0-18353 GCA_037044535.1 Lordiphosa magnipectinata
GCAAAGAAAATTAGGTGATTAAATATGATTCTAGTTAAATCAAAGTGAATATTAATTGATTTTAATACAAAAATGGAAGTAAAATCAAATATGATTGTGAGTGACCATGAGTGTACCCTTGCAAAGGGTATTATAATTTTGCCCAGAAGTTTGCAACGCATACAAATATTCATTTCCGACCCCATAAACTATATATATTCTTGATCAGGGGTACGAGCCGAGTTCTTTGGGTTTTGTCCGTCCGTCTGTCTGTCTGTCCGTCTGTTTCTACGCAAACTAGTCTCTCAGTTTTAAAGCTATCGAGCTGAAATTTTGCACAGAGTCTTCTTTTTACTGCACTCTGCTAATATTTCGGAACCGACCGAATCGGATCACTGTATCTTATAGCTGCCATAGGAACCATCGGTCAAAAAATGGGTTTGAGTGAGAAAAACTTTGTTGTTTTCAATGTTAGCGTTCTTAAACTATGCTTTTATTAATATTAAATGCTTTCAAACAGATTTGCAAATTTTAGTCAAAATCGGATGACTATATCCTATAGCTGCCATAGGAACCATTGGTCGGAAAATGGGTCTTACTGAGAAAAACTTTTTTGTTTTCAATGTTAACGTGATTAAACTGGGTCATTAATAAGATTATATGCTTTAAAACATATTTGCAAATTTTGGTCAAGATCGGATGACTATATCTTATAGCTGTCATAGGACCGATCGGTCGGAAAATGTGTCTTAGTGAAAAAAAACTTTTTTGTTTTCAAGTAAATCGTTCTTAAGGTCGGTGATTCTTAATGTTAAACGTTTTCAAACTAATTTGAAAAAGTTGATCGACATCGGGTGACTATATCTTCTGGTTGCCACAGAACCGATCGGGCGAAAATGGTTCTTAGTAAGAAATTTTGTTTGCTTTAATGTTAGCGTCCTTAAACTCACTGATTACTAATTATATATGCTTTCAAATATATTCGCAAAATTTGGTCGAAGTCGGATGACTATTTCTTAAGGCTGCCATAGGACCGATCGGTCGGAAAAACTTTTTTGTTGTGAATTTCATCTTTCTTAAACTCGGTGATTGTAAATTTGATTCGTTTTCAAAAAGATTCGCGAAATTTGGTCGAAATCAGATGTTTATCTGTCGGAAAATGGGTTTTATTTACAAAATAGTTGATTTTTTTGTCAGCGTTCTGAAACTCTGACATTTCAAAAACAGCATTTGCAAGGGTATTAAAACTGCGACACAGACGAAGTTAGCTTTAATATTATATTATATATTATATATTAATCTTAGCAAGTTTAGCTGTGTTTCGTGGAGGAGAACTTTCAAGGCACTGCAAGTTGCTCAGGCTTTTAAATGTGGAGTTACTAACTGAATTGTCCAGAATAATATGCAACTAAATTTGTTTGCTTTAATTTGCCTTTTCTCGACAAAATCTCCTTTTCTCAGAGGGATATGCAGCCAAAAACTGCAAAAAATTGGCGAAAACCACCTAAGTAAAACACCACCGAAACACAAGTAAATAAAAAGGTACGCACTTTTGTCAAATATTTTGAAAGGAAATGGATAAATTTACGGCGACAAATACTAAGATTTAAAAATAAGCATTCTGAATGACTTGTAAAAAATGTAGTAATTGACATCGAAGTAAATTGTGGATCTACGAATGGAGGAGGTCGTCCAAAAGTGGATTATGAGAATGCTAGCTCCTGACAAAAACGAAAGTTGGTGACAGAGCTTTCAGAGGTTAATAATAACTCGTAGCCTTGGCTTGTACATGCTGCTAGAGTTCGTCTAGCTTAAAAACAAAAACTTTTGTAGCTAAAGCATAGTTTTAACATAGCTGTTAGCATTAATTAATTTGTTATAAATTGCTAAAATTGAGAAGCTCGCCCTTGAACCTTTGGTCGGCTTTTTAGGACCAAATTTTGTTAAAAAATTTGGCCCAAATTGGTCATTTTTAATGTTCTTATCTATAACCAATTGTTTCGGTAAGTACAATTGCACACAACAGATCTAATCTATGGAAAAACATATTTATTTTGAATTTTCCAAATAATGTAGGCGTGGTCGAATCATTAATTTGAATAATTTATGTGCAAAAACTTAACTTCCTATCAATTTGAAGTTGAAAAATAACCCATAGTGCGCTGGCCCAGGAACAAATAACACGGCAAAGCTCCAGCCTAGATATTCCCAATATTAAGCCACAATAAGCCATGGCCGATTCCAAATACAAAATCATTCAAGGTCTAAGAAGCCAATCCTTGCCAAATGAGCTCAATATGAAACGTCGACTGTCACCCAGTTACATAGTGTATACAGACGAACAGACCACATTTGTACACCACCCGATATGAACAAAATAAGCCACTATTGTGAAAACAAAAGGATAAATCAGAGAAATTAATAAAAGAAATAAATTAATAAGCAAGTGTCTTTACTTCTCCAATGCCAGAGATCGACTAACTATTTGATTTACATTTCATTACTACAAATCTCATATCTCACTTGACACTAAAAACTTGACATACTAGGCAGAAACGATACATTCGTCGTCTCACCGTGTTCCCAACAACAGTAGGCTTAGGAATATTTCACTATATAACAATTTATTTATAATAGCTTACTTTCTATTTTACAATATCTATGTTATCTACGACATGCACATTTGGCCGAATGTACATATTACAGTCGATCTTGAGTGACTTTCTTACTTGTTTTAAAAACCACCTTCGACTGAATAAGCATATGAGAATTTCTGAATTCCTGGCTAAGCGCAAACTCCCAAAATAACTTGTCTATCCATTCTAAAGGGAAACGCGAAATGAATAAACTTTTTGGGAGATATGACGTTTTTTTCAAATTACGTAGGCGGGAAGGGGCGTGGCAAAAATTAAAAATAAACTTAATCTGCCTGCAAGTATAAGAAGCTTATGTCCATACATGTCAATCGTCTATCTCTTACCATCTCTTAGATCTGTTTGCTCATACGGACGGACAGACAAATATGGCTATATCGACTCGGCTGTTTATGCTGATCAAGAATATATATACTTTATAGGGTGGGAAATGATTCCTTCTCCCTGTTATATACTTTTCCACAAACTTAATTTACTATACCTTTGGTACGGAGTATAAAAATAACGAAAATTCCTTAGCTTACAATGAAACAAGTTATGAAATTTGAGTTTGGGAGCAGTCCAACAGCAACAACAGAAAAAATAAACCTTATCAGCGAGTCTCGATCGCGCACACTGCACCTGTGGGCGCCCTGATTGCGCCGTGTGCCAACGAGGCAATTGCAAAGCAATTGCTTATGCGTCGGGGTGACGCCTGTTGCCGAAATATAAGTCTCGAAGCAATTGGAGCAAAGGCATGCCCATCGCTGAACTAAATGAATGTGTCAATACTTATTCATTTATTCTTTATGATCAAATTTGATCATTTGTTGGAAAGGCAAACTTCAGCACCCCGTTTCTCGAAGAATTAAAAAACATTGGGCCCTGTTTCGAATTCCGAGTCGATTTTCGTGTAAACGTTTGCATTTTGAATGCAAGTTGTATAAACTTTTATGTAAGTGACGAGCCAATATGTGGTTACTAGATTCCCTCGTCATTTTCTCTTGAATTGAACGGTTTCACCTGCTCAAACAATACCGAGTTTTGTTATACCTGATCTACTACTTTTCTATCAGGGGTGTCCTGGAAATCTCTAGAGATTTTCGTATAAACGATTGCACTTCGAACTTAACTAGGAGTACTTTATTTGTGAAGTGAAAAGAATAAGTCCGGCTACTAGATCATATGGAAGGGAAACCGTACGCATTAAATCTCCTTGGCTTTGGACAGGCGGTTTCAAATCTCTCAACTTTCGTCATCTAATCTAGTAGCCCGGCATATTTGTACCACTTTACATATAAAGTCATAATATGAAATGCTAATGCTAAGGCTTACACGAAAATCGACTCGAAATTCGGCACAGGCCCGATTATTTTAAAATTAAAAGCAGGCCTATCAGAAACCGTAAATTTAAAATTATGAGAAGCATGTCAAGCCACACGAAAATATATTCAGTCGAAGAAGTTAACTCAATATTAACTTAGGAAATCAAAGCCATAGGAACAACGTTACTTGGTACAGGCTATTTTGAAGTCGGGGGGCACTCGACAGCAGCAATCTTACTTGTTCAAAGTAAATTTTTCGTTTTTTATAATGTCTGAAACTATTCAACAGCGCAATTTCATTATATTTTGTGTTGAAAATGCACCAGTACGGAACCGAATATCGAAATAGTTTTAGAACCATAAGCAGAACATCTGAACGAAACATAAGTTTCGGTACGTACAAAAACCGGAAACGAAATACGATTTGGTTTAATTTCCTCATATTAACATTATAACCTCACACAGATTGGCAATGTGTTGAGCCTTGTTGGTAATCATACAATTCAACTTTATAGGGAGCTCCTCTGACTCCAATCGCAACTTCTGTTGTCCGGAGTCTATGCGTGGTTCTTCCACTTTTACTACTGCCCCGCCGGCATTTTCATATAGAAATACAAAGTCAGGATAATCAAACAATTGAGGCTTATCTCTGGCTCCCCTGTCCCATTGATATTGATTGCACAGCACATGCACTTTACGTTTGATCTGAACCACTGGCATATTCTCATCTATGGCATAGGCAATCTGTTTCCATACACTCTCCTAATATTCGGCACATTTATAGTCTGGACAATTTGGATTCCAAAGACATTTTGTCATTTTGTCGATATAAATTGATTAATCAATTGATTGTGAAATTTGGGCCTGCGTTTCCCATTTATATTGAAAGTGTTTCTTCTACGTCGGGGCGTCGTGGCATTGCTGTCTGGGTCATTTCTGGAGAATATACTAATCAGACTTTGGTAATTTTTTTTGATAGTTCCAAAGTGCTAAAATTTGAAATGGTTTGATATAATCTTACATGGTTAGTTTTGATAAGGGAAAATATATGTTTATGTCAGGGCTGCAAGCCCAAAAAATTTTTCGGAATTTTTCGAGTTTTTTGGGTGTTGGTTTTGGTTCGAACCTTGGTTCGTTGGGTAAAACGCAATATATTTAAATAACAATACAATAGGTATACACTTGACGCCAAAATACATTGTAAGACTGTAAAACGTCGATTATAATTGACGTGAGGTTGGCGCTTGTGTGCTGGATATGGACTTTCTTCTAAGCTAGTGTATAAATCTTTAGTCCGCCCTCTAAAAAAAGTCAAAAATGTCTAAGTGTCAAATAATTAGCTAGAAAAATAGGTTCCGGCAAAACTGAATAGTTTTCGAGTTTCGAGCTTACCAGAGAGCTATATCTGGTGGGAAAAACAGCTAAATTGACAACGCTGCGCTTGGCACACACTTCTGCTTGTATGAATGTATGTACTTTTGTTGCCGGACAAGACGGCTGACATGTTTCTGCAGTAGCATGCACCGAGTTGCTTAGATTGGCGCATATGTATATGTATAAGATGAAAATTAAAACGTTCAATACATTGCGGTGTACAAAGGTGTTAACATTCAATTTACAGTACATTTCAAATTAATATCTGATTGGAAGTATTGTGGTCTATGTGTATGTAATATAAATTTCTCATAAGTATGAATGTATACATATGTACATAGGTAGGCAAAGAACATACAATACATACAATAGCACGCTCTGATTCTTCACTTGTTTAAATTGTTTTACTTATGTACAATGTACATTGTAAACAATAGAAGATAAGGAAGTCGCTCTGTGCGCCTTCCTAGATATTGAGGGAGCATTTGACAACACATCCCATAGTGCTGTTAAGAATGCTCTAATCAGAAGAGGAATAAACTCCACAATATTCAGATGGATAGACTCACTTCTACGATGCAGAGAAGCCTCTATAGTGGAAGTTGGAAAATCCATCACAGTAACCACAACTAGAGGATGCCCTCAGGAAGGAGTACTCTCCCCACTGTTGTGGAGCCTACTTGTGGATGAACTCTTAGAAAGACTCGCGTCCCAGGGCATAACATGCCAGGGATACGCACGATGTCATCTCTTTATCCTTGCAAAAGAAAAGTACGAAGAAACCCTATGTGACATAGTCCAAAGGGGATTGAAAGTGACGTCCGATTGGTGCAAGGAGGATGGGCTCAACCTAAACCCTGCAAAAACCATCGTTGTACCGTTCACTAGAAGATATAAACTTAGTAGAATGAGGCCAATACGTCTTTCCGGCTGCCTAATAACACCGGAAAAGGAGGTCAAATATCTTGGCGTCGTCTTCGACAACAGTCTAAAATTTGACAAACACTTAGAGAATACAGTCAGTAAGTGTACTAGGGCACTATACACATGCAGGAGCATAGCCGGAAAATTGTGGGGCATGGCACCACACATACTCCGGTGGCTATACCTCATGGTGGTGAGACCGATGCTCACGTGTGGGGAAATAGAGCAAATCTTTTCACTGTAAGGACGCAGTTGCAAAAGCTACAAAGGCTGCCATGTGTATGCATGACCGGAGCCATGCGTACCTGTCCGACAGCGGCCCTAGAAGTACTGATGGAGCTAACACCACTCCACCATACCATCTGCTTGAAGAAAAAAGCCACATTGCTTAGACTGACAGCAGAAGGAGTAGGCAGGAACTACATAGTAAGCCTGAGGGACTCTGAGAGGTTGGAGATGGAAATCCCTATAATTCTTTAACCCAGAGACGAGATGGTGGCAGAGTTCCACTTCGACAGGAACTTCACTGTACACAAAAGTAGTAAGAGAAATTGGATCTCACTAGAAGAGACATATAAAATGTAACCATATACAATTCAGTGGTATACAGACGGGTCCTTGACACACCAAGGAGCTGGACTTGGGGTAGCAGGGCCTGGAACGAAAAGGTTTGAGTCAATGGGAGAATTTGCAAGTATATTTCAAGCCGAAATATGGGAAAAAACTACCATAATAGAGAAATTGCTATCCATTCGGATAGCCAAGAAGCGCTCAATGCGCTTAGCAGCAACAATTTCACCTCTAAGCTAGTCTTAGAGACAAAGAACAAATTGGACCAACTAGGTAGCAGGAACAACCTGTCCCACCGCTGGATACCGGGGCACAAAAACATCTCCGGAAACGAAATGGCTGACGAACTGGCACGCAAGGGTGCAGCCTATGCAAGGGTGGCATAGGCCAACACACCATTAGGGAGCTCCTTAGAAAGGAAGAGAATACGCTTAGAACAGCCTCCTGGGTAAACACCAGGGGCATGAGACAAGCGAAAGTATTAATGGTGGACCACAACCTGAAATGGTTCCAGAAATTAATCCAACAAGGAAAGAATGCCCTCAGGATCCTGACAGGGCTCTACACGGGCCACTGTAGGCTGCTGTAGGGTCACCTGTACAAGCTGGGAATAGCAAACACCCCACTATGTAGATACTGTGAAGAAAAGGAGGAGTCCTCAGAACATATACTAGCCCACTGCGATGCTCTAGCGAGGCGAAGATTCAGTAGATTTGGGGAACACAGCTTACCCCCCAACAATATAAGTAACCTAGAACCTATGAAAATCCTGACTGTCTTGCTGGACTTGGTATCATTTTTCAAATCACGATCCATTTCGACTATGGCACTGTGCATAATGAAAAGTATTTTCTTTTGGGTTTTTAAACAAATATTAGGTGGAAACCTTTGCAATTCTTCTTTGAGTTCACTGCAAAATACATCCAAGTCGGAAGATTGATTGATCTCTCTGCTTCTAACTATTACCTATTCTGTCCTCTATTCTGATTATTCGGCTAGTGTTGCGAAACGCGGATCCGATCACAATATAACCGTAGGTAGAATTGTCATTTTCTATACAACGATATTAAATTTGAGTTCAAAATACTAAGGCTTACACGAAAATCAACTCGAAATTCGAAAATGGCCCGATTGCGTTCATAGTCTCAAATTATGTAGAACGTTCGGTGTGAAAGTTTGAACCATTTGTCAAGTCTAAGGTTGGGTGGGCGAACAGGTTCTTTAACCTGTTAAACCTACGGTTTCGGTTCGCTCCTGACCATAGCTTCCTAACTCATAATTGTCTCTATTGTTGATCAATTTCAGCAAATCGGTCAAAATTAGCAAGCTATGCCAAAGAATAGTCGAATGGTTCATAATAAGGTATGTTCTCAATTCCACAACTTTTTAAAAAGTAAATCGAACGCAATTCCGCTTCGTTTTCGTTTTCCTGTTCTCAATTTCGAATATAGTTGCTATCTTTTTACTTTTTGCAAGCCACCGTTCCAAGTGAGATTGGCACTAGATACACAAGAGAGAAACCACAAGTCCAGGCGATACGATCGAAAATCCAACAGTCGGGAATGAGAGAGGTTGACTTTTAGGTTTCACTTTTCGTTTTTGCTGGCAGTGACAAATTATTCAGTTTGAACACATTTAACATAATATCAGATACAATTTAACTTTCAAACATTTGTAGAACTAAAAATTGGTTGAAGTTCAAGTATTAAGTCTAATCAATGATCCACTCACTACTCGTGGGTTCCAATTCAGTTGATAAAGATTTAGGAACAAGTCTCTTTTCTCAAGTGTAAATGATTCATCGGCTTCTTTTCTTATGAGATAAATAATATTAAGAATGCACTGTGATTAAATTAATGAAACTATTTCTCAATTTTTTCCATTAAAATTGTTTGTATTCTGTTTTCCTATTTATGAAATTTGACTAAGCTGCAGTTGGGGGCCGGCGGCTCCTTGCTGCTCCGGGCAGGTAGAACAACAACATGGAGCACTTGTGTCACTTAATTAAGTCGGCGTTTTATTGTCGTCAGCAGCAGCAGCAGCAGCCCCGTTGCTCAAGTTAATTACTCAGAGAGCTGCCCGGGCTCCCAGCTCAATCCTCTGTAAATCTTTACCTGTAAAAGCCACCTCATCTCCCAAGGCCTGGCACTACTTTTTCAACTGGCTGGCAAGTGAGCATAACAATTCCTCTGCCTGCCAGTTGGCTGCTGCTGCTGCTGGCTGTGCCTGGGCTGCACTTTGGCGCATTTGTTGATTCGCGCACTTGAACAAGATGGCGAGGCTTTGGTGCCGGAGCCGGAGCTTGGGCTGGGCAATGGCAACGGCAGCAACAGCAGCAGCAGCAGCAGCAGCAGCTCTTATCTTAATGAGTTTTTATGCATCTAATTAAATAAATTGCACACTCTTGACAGACGGCGCCATGACAACTCCAAGCCAGCTCGAGATCTCTCAATTTTCGGGCTAAGCTGGGGGAGCGGGAGCCCCACCCCACTTTGCAAATGGAACTCAATTTTAATTACATTTTTTTCCACCGCCACTCAAATCGATATTGCCTAACCATTTTTTTCCCAATTTGCTTTTCGCATATGCATGTAGTATATATTTTTAATCAACCGCGCCCAGACACAAACGCTTAACAACATTTTCAGTTTTCCGTTTTCCGTTTTTCGTTTTCAGCTGCTTTCATTTCGAATGGCCGGCAGTTTGTTGTGTTACAAAGCAGCTACAGATTGTTTTTTCTACTCGTATGCATTTATTTACTTGATGTGCTCCTCTCATCATAGACGTCGTCGTCGTCGTCGACGTCATCATCGCAGTCGTCGCATTTTCAATTTTTCGCTTGCAAATTGGAAAAGTTCAAACGCACACAGTGAGGGGCAGACTATGGGAGAGGGGGACCCGAAATGGCGACCTGAACAGACCCCAAAAAACCTCCGACTCTGTCAGCCAGACACAGACATATGCATGAGTGCAAAAGCTGCAGATAAATGCAGCAACTCAATCATGTGCTGACCCCCATGGACAGTGGGTCGGGAATGATTGAATTGTTGAAAATCAAAGTTATAAAGGAAAATGTCTTATTGGATAATTAAACCAGCAATCTACATCCAAGGCGGCCCTGGACATAATTCTAGTCCTGGAACACTTTCCTGAAGTATACAGCAGCGAGAAGCGCAGTAAGACTCCGGGAACTGAAACTTTCTCTCTCTGCTTTTTTCAAAGCATCTATTTACTTCAGGCCATAGCAGTATTCTGCTTGAAGTAGGAATCACTGCACAGGCAAAGGGAAGCGACTACTGTTAACCAGCTCAGAAATGGAACGACAACTATCGAATCTGGTTTCCCGAGAGAGAGAGAGAGCAAAGAAAGCAAGAAACTACCATCAGGGAGAACGAGCTTACCATCTACGCAAACGGTTCGAAGACAGAAGAGGGCACAGGAGCTGGCATCTTCTCCGGAGAACTAACTACACAGATCTCATTCCGTTTACCGAACTGGTGCAGCGTCCAAACTGAGCTTACGGGCGCGTAAAAACCAATACAAATGCAGAAAATACAATTCAAGCAAGAACAACCACAAGCAGTGTTGCCAAATCAGCTTTTCTCCCATTATTTCTAGCTTTCTTTTCAATCCGTATTGCGGGAAAATTTAGAAACAGCGGGAAGTGGGACTTCTGGCTTTTTTAAAAATTATTTCCGCTTTTATTCAGCTTAATTTTTATTTTCGAGTCAATTGCAAAACTTATAAGCAAATCGATAGTTTGTCACCTCTGTCAGTCGCTTGTCGACCCTAATTGCCACTTCTAACGTTCAGGAAACAGTTATCTCAAAGTGCTAGACAAGATTACAAATCGTTTGACAAAAGAGCCAAATGTTTTCAAACAAAAAAGTCGTAAAGTCTGGCTGCAGAACCCGGAGTTTAAGGCTTGGCTCCGCAAGAATGAATCTGATACCTCTTGAGTTTACTGCAGTTATTGCAAATGCACAATATGACAATTAAAACTTCACTAAACTTCAACTTCAAAAAGAATGGATTTTTTCATCAGATACTAATATTAATATAATAATTAGAAACGTTATGATGAAAATTATAACTTATTGACCTGCTAAAAAGTTCTAAGATTAATAATCAAAAGGTCACTAAAAGTGTCACATTGTGCTAATATAAATGAACGATTTCGAGAAATTTGTTTTCAAAGATTTATGCTTTATATGGATATCGAATTGCTGAAATCTATTCGAGACTGCTGCACAAATCTCTAAGTTGACAGGAGAGCAGACGTACCTGACAATCTTAGCATTCTTCAACACATTGACATATTTTCGGTTGACAACATTCTATGACCAAAAAACACAACGCATTGTTACCATTTTGGAAGTATTTTTCGTAGAAGATATTGGAGAATAAAGGGTCAATATTATGATATACATTTAGTAAAATGGGAGAACAACGTTGAAACTAAAGTTTTGTAATAAAGAAATCGCTTCCAACGACTCTGAAGGTAATCAAAAATTTTTTGAGTTAGCTTTGTTGGCGATTCTGTTGTGGTACTTGATATGGTCCAACGCTGAAGTTGAGCGTGTCTTCAGTCTGGTTAATATTGTAAAATCAAAACACAGAAATCGAATGGAGGTGAGCACTCTCAACTCATTATTATTATAATATTGTGTAGTTACAGATACGGGTTACGTCGACATGCGAAATGCTGCGTCGATTATAAGATTCTTCCCAGTAACCTAAAGCTAATAGGCACAACTGAAGCCTACGACAAGAATGAGGACGAGAAACTTCATCACTCTGATGATGTTTTAAATATATAATTGCATAAATAATAATAAAAGCCATTCGCTTTTTTTCCAGCTTTTTTGGTCGAAAAATACAGCTTTTTTTCCCTCTCCGTCCCGCCGAAAACGGATTTCTTTTCTCGGCCAAAGTTGGCAACACTGACCACAAGAAATGGAAAGAGAAATCCGATTTTTGTTTGTGTGTGTGTGTGATCATTGCTGTCTCAAGCACACGGGCGCTGACAACGCATAAGCAACATTGTTCTTGCGTTCTAGTTTGGACGTACAAAGACCCCTGCAGTACGTCATGAGAGAAGTACAACGGAAATCCAGAACTAGGGCGGAACGAGAATGGGACCTCGCAATTGGCTGTCACATCTTCCGATCACCATAGCCCAGATACTCACCTAAAAGAACTTTCCAACTCTTACAATTAAGCAAGAACAGAAGTCATTATGGGGCACGGGGCACTGCACCATCAGTATGAATGATGAAGAGATAGAAAGCATCCAACACCTTCTTTGCGACTGCCCTGCACTATTTAAGAAACGCACCCTGCATCTGGGAATATCATTTCTGGAGTAGTCTGGCTAATCTGCCCTTGGAGAGCCTGGCTCTTTGTATCAACTCCTCAAAATGGTTCTAACAGACATATAGATAATAATTTTTGCGTATCACCTGATCGTCAGCCCCCTCCCATCACTTCAATTCCCATTTCCCCATTTAGGCATCACAATGAGTGATCTCTATTTAACCTCACCTATAGGTTTATATAGGTCCTTATAAGGACCGCCTGTAGTTCCAGGGGACAGATTCATCTGCAATATGTAATAAACTTTTAGCCTCCCTCCTCACACTTAACACCGTCCTTCACCAGCTATTGTGGCCAGCTGTGAAGTAACTAGCCATGAATCCGTTTGAATTCGGCGTTAAACTGTAGGTCCCTTTTTTTTGTTCGAAAATTTCAAGCACACAATCCAAGGATAGAGAAGCTCGGCTTGGCCCTTTGGGGCTGTTAAGACAAGTATTTATTCTTAACACCTTCCTTAAGGAACACAACTTTTGTCCTATTTTTCTTACATAATGTTAACATGTTAACATTAAAGTTAATGCGCTGTTAATTAACATAGGGGAAGGCTATTAAACATTTTATCGCCTGAGTAATGGGTATATAGAAGTCGGGCTCTCGTTTTTTGTTAGGTCTGGTCATACGGACGTTGACGAATCATATGACGAAGTAAGCTAAATTACTTACTTCGCAGGCCCGTATGGGGTAAAGTGCTCACTGAAAGTAAAAGCTCGTCGCCGCCAAGCAATATGTTGAATGAAACGCAATGCCAAAATGAGATTGTGTTTTTTGCCGACCCCTGGTATACCTATAGCACTTTAAACAGGATTTGAATTGATTTCAGCCAACCTTGGGCCCACAGTGCCATGGCAATTTTGTTGTATTTTATAATTGTTGTTGTGGGGGTAGGGGTGTACTGCATTTACATACGCACACACACACACACACACACGTGTTCGCATACTTATTTTGAACATTTCGCCATGTCCGGCAAAAGCGACGTCATTTGGACAGCAATGACAAGCCCGGCCGGCTGAATGACTGACTGACTGCTGGATGGATGGTTGGATGGTTGGATGCAAGTTGGATTGTTGGAGTGACCAATGGAAAAGAAGAGCTGGCCAGCCTGTTTGGTCTAGATAGGGCGTGCAGCTCTTTGCATGTGAGTGTGTGTTAGTGTGTGTGTGCGTGTGTGTGTCTGTGTGAACTGATTGATTGATTATTTGTTCCGCATCACTCACCTGGAAAATTCAACTGAAGTGGCAACTTTAATTAATTTGCTTATGTTGTTGCCACGGCTCGAAAGCCAAGCTGCTGTTGTTCATGTGCTTGCTTGTCTGTATGTATACATATAATCATATGATACATACGCCTGGAAATGAATTGCTTGTGGGGTCTGGGCTGGGCCAAACTTAATTACAGTCTGATATAGATATATAATTAAAATCGTGTATATGTATATAGCCGGCAGTGAATGTGACCCAATTTAAGAGACGATGACATCATTTTCTACTCCCCGACCAAATCTCATAAGCATAACCCGTCAATATCAACGCCATAAGTTATCTCAGGCAAACTCTCATTAACACATTTTCCTTGACTTACTTAACTTTACCGATCGCACATAAATTAAGAGTTCAAACCCCACAGAAAAGACCAACCAAACAGTCAATGCTCATATATTTAGAATTGTTGTATCCAAAGTGGTAAACAAATCAACAAATCATACTAACTGTTTTCACACATCTAGGCCTATAAAACAAAGCCAATACAAAGCGTTGACAAGAAAATATTTTAAATACCAAACAAAACTTGACAACAATAAAATTCCAAAAAAAATTATAATAAAACAAAAATATAACAAATTAAGTCTAATAATTTAGCGTGCGCCAAAATACCGTTTCGAGATTGTGGGGGGATCAAGCAAGACGACAACAATGGTGCCAGAGCTTCGGCTGATTTGTTTATGACAAAACGCGACGGGGCTCTTCCACTCTTCGTACGGTGTCTTTCACTATAACTAACGAGAAACGGCACCGACCTGCGGACTTTAGGGTATTTTATGGCATTTTAAATGTTAAATTTATCATTTATTGTAATACTTTCAACTTTCTTTCGATCAGGCCGTGACAGTATTTAACAGATAACTGAAGTTGTCCCATCAACTGGAAGC
Source organism: Lordiphosa magnipectinata (assembly GCA_037044535.1). Taxonomy (NCBI): domain Eukaryota; kingdom Metazoa; phylum Arthropoda; class Insecta; order Diptera; family Drosophilidae; genus Lordiphosa; species Lordiphosa magnipectinata. The sequence continues at coordinate 14,331 of JBAMBO010001350.1, forward strand.
CCGGCTTCAGGTCATTTAATTAAATGGTCATCGCCGAGAGTTGACAAAGATTTCTAGCCAAGCGTTGGCTGATTGATGAGATAAGAAAACGATTTATGGCGGCGGTAAGATTTGTCTCCAGTTAATTCGCTACTTAATTGAACTCGTTTGGCGAATGAGTCAGAAGTGACGATTGGGTGTGCAGTCGTGTCTGGATACAGTGAATACTCTAAACTATAAAGTTAAAGAATGAGCCTCCCTGGAGCCTCAGGATCACTACGAGAAATTTTAACGGTTTTTAGGCCACTTACTCAGGCAAATACTTACATTTCTTATAAATTATAAGTATCAATCAATCTTAGCTTTTGAATCCTTAGCAACTAGAAAAGGTTCTGGACAAACTTTGTGCTTATCTCTAAGTTCGTGGACTTGGTAGTCATTGAATGAAGAATTTCTGAATCAAAAACATTAATTGATATATACATAAGACTCATAAAAACTGAAATCACCCACCGATTGATCTGGATCTTCATTTTCAGGCACTCTTGTATAGTTTTTCCAACTTTTTTGAAAAGAAACGACGCACTTCAAGTGAATTACATTTGGTGAATTTCAAATTTTATCAGAAAGTTAAGAAAATTTTGATGAACCTATTCCGAAACTAAACTTTCGGTTCGGTTAAAGAAATTCTAAAATCTTGCAAATTTATCGTTATCTGTTCCACATTGTACGAAAAAGATACGAATTCGTCACGAAAAAAAAAGTTTTCTCAGCGATTTTGAGACTTAGCTAAGTGTTTCAAGTGCCATTGATGACACAAAAAGAGAACCGACTAAATCTAACATTTTAAGGATTTTGACATCTTCACAATGAAAGCAACTTAAAGCTATTGCGCGCTTATTATACCATCGAATAAAGTCTCAATCAATAAAGCCTGAAAACTTGTTTTGTCTGATCAAAAGTGGAGAAATTTGGAATATTATTTTGAATAATCTATTCAAATCGGGTAAAACTTACCTTCTCCAAACGAGATCCTAAGTAAAAGTCGGCCCTGCCCGTATTCGATATAGTCGATACTCAGGGGAAGAAATGCTTAATAGTCTTCCAGTGTTCCAGTGTGTATGCAACATTTTATTAACTCGGCTATTTATTATCCGATCTTTATGAAAATTTTAGGGATTATAGAAACTGCAAATGTAAATGTAAATTTAAAATTTGATATCGATATCTTAAAAATTCTCGGAGGTATTTAACAGTTTTTATTAAGGGGGCGGTAGTGGGCGAAAAAAAACGGAAAAAAACTTGATCTGCTAGCAGACTTTAGAAGTCTACATTTCAAATTTGGTCCCTCTAGCTCTTTTAGTCTCTGATATCTAGTTGTTCATACAGACAGACGGACGAACAGACGAGGGCTAGCCCGCAGCCAATACCGCTTACCCTAGAGATCTAAGATTTGGCATAGTTATGCAGGCGAGCACTATGAAAGAAAATTTGGAAAATTTGGCAGAGTGGAGAGCAAATTTGAAATGAATATTAATTGAAGAGCGGCTGCCATAAGGTCAAGTTTTGAATTCAGTGCGTCCCATGACCAGTGTGTGGAAGTACGTAGGTACAAATACCTAGGTACATATCTAGATACATATTTTGTGTACCTTTTACCTTACCTCGGTATTTTCTAATTCGAGTACCTTTTACCTTAACTAGGTCTTAATTTTCATTTACCTTGTCAATAGGTAAGGTACTAGGTACTTTTCGTATGTTATTTTTTCGTTTCGATTACATTATAGACGAGATGCTGCCGCGCTCAGCCATATTGAAAAGAAAACAAGAAAGAAAGTCGGTCAAGCCCGACTATAACATACTCTGCACCCTTAATGTCGCAGTTCGCATTTAGTCACGAGTCAAACGGCCAGTGCGCTCTCTAAGTCTCTCTCTGTCTCTCTCTCTCACTAAGATTGCTTCTGCTGAACGCAATGCTTAGGTTATGGGTGGGGGGTGTTAACTGACCGTTTTTTGCTCATAACTTGAGTATCGTTCATCCGATCTTTGTCATTCCTTCAGCAAATCGATAAATAATTTTGAGTACTAGAAATCTCTAGAAAGTACGAACCATCTATCATCAAAACTGTAGGAGATATGACGTTTTTTCCAAATTGCGGGGGCGCGAGGGGGCGTGGCAAAAATTGAAAATAAACTTGATCTGCCTGCAAGTATAAGAAATATATGTCCCATATATGTCAAACCTCTATCTCTTACCATCTCTAAGATCTCTTCGTTCATACGGACGGACGGACAGACAGACAGACGGACATGGCTATATCGACTCGGCTGTTGATGCTGATCAAGAATATATATACTTTACAGGGTCGGAAATGATTCCTTCTCCCTGTTACATACTTTTGCACAAACTTAATATACTCTATGTACCTTCGTTACAGAGTATAAATATGAGGTACCTGTTTATGGCTTTTACTCGATGTCCGGTAAACATTCCCTGTTCAAAAACTAAACGATCCATTTCATATAATTAGATAAGAGGAAAGCGGACTATAAACCGAACTTCCATTTTCACTTTCGTAAAAATTTTTCGATGTCTGAAAATGTGAAAATGGGAGCACGGCTGTATAAGAAAAATATCGCCGGTATTTTTCAAAACTCTAGTTTTATATGTACGACTTCCGATATCTGGAGTTGCAATAACAAGAGTTACTTTCGTGTAACCGTCAACTATATAGATAGCAATCTGCATCGCCATTCTCTCGTGCTCGCATATAAGCGTGTGCGATTTTTGCTACTATATTAGCTGAAATTCAAAGCAAATACCGACTTAGAGATATCCAAATGTTAAACAGCTACAGAAAATTTATCCAACTTCTGAAAATCATTTAAAGTGTACAGTTTTGCAGGCAACACGTGAAGCCTGAGTTTTTAGGCTAGTCCGATTAAAAGGTAATAGAGCAGGATAGTTCAGCTGATGCTGAAATCATTTTTCCAAGGCACTTTAGATGCGCATTGAACGCTTGAACTTAGTTTTTACGAAATATACTGAAAAGGCTCTACCAAACCCATTATTCAGGCGGTTGTACAATTCTTCTTTAGGGAAAGCAACGGCAACTTGGAATGATGTTCGCAGATCCGTAGTAGAAGCAGATGAAGTTGACCACAGTAGCAGCACCAGATGGAACAGTTTTCATGACAATATTCAACGAATTTTGGAACTAATAGCCTTCAAGCGAAGCAAAAACCTTTGCTTTAAATTTAAGTAGGTTCTAAATATAAAAAAAAACAAAATTGAAGTGTTTTAAAGATTGGCTTGTTAAAGCAATTACGGAAAATTAGGAAACTGTTGTCAATGAGAGTTCCAATTCAAAGAAATCTGAAGACTTTTACGATACCAGAAATGGAAGATTGGATAAAACTGAGAATTGTTATGAAAATTCTAATATTGAATTGGAAGCCTTAACTTATCTTGCCGATTATGCAAATCTTTTGAATCTTTACTTAAGTATACAAATATTAAAAATGTTCTTTTGAACATAATCTGGCCGATTATGCAAATCTTTTGAATCGATACTTAAGTATACAAATAATTGCAAGGTTTTTTTTTAGTATAGTACCATTTGGCCTAGCTCTGCCCCTATTGAGTTTTTATCACTAGAGACCAAATACCTACACCAAAAAGAAATAGAATAGGTGACAAAATATTCGAAATTCTTGTAATATTAAAAAAGGGAGATTGTATATGAGAAACATTTTAATAATTTAACATCATATGAAATTAAAATGTTCCATTTTTAAACCTTGCAGTTTTTTTTTAGCCCGTACACTTAATTTTTATTACTAATGTAAATTGATGAACAATGCTTTTTAATTTCAAAGTACCTTTTTGGTACCTTTACCTTTACTGAAAATTCCGGATACCTTCTACCTTACCTAGGTATAGTTTTTGACATTTACCTTGTACCTTACCTAGGTAAGAAAATTGGGTACCTTTCCAATCACTGCCCATGACACACACTCTTTTTTGCCCAGGAGTTTGCAACG
>JBAMBO010001351.1:0-52868 GCA_037044535.1 Lordiphosa magnipectinata
TAGCGAAACACGAAGTAGACGTCACAGCAAACAAATGCCACTAACAATATCATATGATCAACCAAGTCCCATTAGATTGCATGCACCTTGTCGATTTAGGTGGTATGCGAAAGTATCTATTAAGATTGATCGATAATAAAGTGTTTTTCAAGACTACACATCATTGGAAAGCATCGGAGTTCCGACAGTTTCTATTGTTTTCTGGAACAGTTGTTCTTCAGGACGAAATTCATGAGAATTTATACTATTTGTTTCGTCTTCTACACTACGCCTATAGAATTTTATTTTTCCCTACACTGCAAAAAAAAAATCCGGGATTTCCGGGATATCCGGGATCAATTCATGCCGAAATGGTAATAAAACTGGGTTGATCCTGGAAAGCCATAAATCATTTCCGACAGGAACAATTTAAGTACGGATAATTTTTAAAATTTTTATCCCGGTCTTAGCCTGGCCGAGCCTAAGCTCATCCTCCTTTTCGAACATAACTTAGTCCCATAAGAGATAATATTCTAGTTCGGTAGAGATAGATCATTCATACAAACAAACACACATACACCGCCGCAGCGATTGCAACACTTTACACAATACACTTTACACTCACCTGCCAAATTCTCCACAACATGGTGCAGGTTCTTGCTTTCGCACCATAGTTTTAATGGTTCATCGGCCATTTCACCGTTTTTCCAATTTAACTTTTTCACTTTCACTTCACACTTTTGTTACTTGAACTGCGTCGAGCAAGCGTCACACAAACAATGCAGGCAAGCCGAAAAGCGGTCTATGCTGCAAAAAGGAGATCGAACAACGACGAAAGAAGCAAAGAGAGGAAATTAGCTTTAGCTCTCAGTTTGTCCGTTGTCTCACTCTCTCAATTGGTTGTTACGTACGAATCGTATATAAAACAATCCCTTTCGGAATGATACATGCTCACTCGTACTTAAAAATTTAATCCTACTGTCGAGATCAAATCACACTTTTTAGGCTTAAAAAATTCCAGGCATTTTTATACTCTGTACCGAAGGTACATAGAGTATATTAAGTTTGTGCAAAAAGTGTGTCTGACAGGGAGAAGGAATCGTTTCCGACCCTATAAAGTATATATATTCTTGATCAGCATCAACAGCCGATTCGATATAGCCATGTCCGTCTGTCTGTCTGTCCGTCCGTCCGAATGAACGGAGAGATCTCAGAGATGGTAAGAGATAGAGGTTTGACACGTATGGGACATATATTTCTCATACTTGCAGGCAGATCAAGTTTATTTTCAATTTTTGCCACGCCCCCTCCCGCCAGCGCAATTTGGAAAAAACGTCATATCTCCTACAGTTTTGAAGATAGATCGTTCAAGAGATACCTTGAAAACAACATTATTTATCGATTTGCTGAAGGAATGATAAAGATCGGATGAACTATACTCAAGTTATGAGCAAAAAAACGGCCAGTAAACACCCCCCACCCATCACCACAGCATTCTATTGAACGGCAATCGGACCGTGAGAGAGAGAGAGAGAGAGAGAAAAGTGAAACTTAGAGATGAGCGCGTATAACTCGTGAGCAAATGCGAGCTGCGACGTTAAGGGTACAGAGTATGTTACAGTCGGGCTTGACCGACTTTCTTTCTTGTTTTTTCTGTGTATGCTTCGATCTAACCATTTACAACTACTTAAATAAAAAGAAACAACCCCCTTTTCCTCGCTGTTCATTGTGGGCGTCGTCAGCTTGTCGGACCCAGTCGGATCGCAAGCGACCGTAGAAGGAACCGTCTCCACGCCGCACTTATCCGAGTCGTCCACCCCAGAGGGCAACAAGCCCGTAACCTTGGAGAACGAGCGCGTCTTGTCGCTACCCAAGCAATACGTTCTCAAAGTAACGCAACCGGCCCCACGTACGAATCAGTAGCCCTCCGATGTGGGTAGCGGTGTCGTCGGACGATGAAGGCAATCGTCACACACACAGAAATGTCCCTCTAGTTCTGGGCACTAGTTCGTAAGTAGCGAAATAACTACTTACTCTAAGACCACCCAGTAATTACCCGACTATCCCCTACAAATGCTTTTCATCATTTCCTTTTTTATATGAAATGTCCGTGCACATGGGGACTAGTGACACCAAACCGTTTACCGCGAACTAGCGAATAGGGTACCCATGTAAAGTGTGCTGAAATGGGTAGCCATGTAAAAAGTTAAAAACACAAGCTGATAAAATATAACAAAAATTGTTTTTTATTCACATTCAGTCTTATTTCTTAAATATTATTATTATTTATATTTTCGATTGCGTTATTATATACGTTACTTATTTTGTTGTTATTTGTACTATTCTTCAGCAGGACCAATTCCATTCAATAAAGTAATCGCATCTAGAAATATAAAATTCAGATATTAGATGAATTAAGTGATTTGTCTTACCTTTTTTTGTTCACTTAAGTTTTCACTGTGGATTCGTAGCTACGCGCAACTGCAAATGCTGTCACAAACTGAAGTAAACCTCAAAAGCAGAGAATGTTCCAGCAATGTAGAAAACGCGTGCAAGCTAGAAGACAAAAAAAAACGGTGCTAGCATTGCATTTGTTTTGTGCTTTGCTTTTCTTTCATTTTTCGTACACTGGTTCGGCGTTCGATTACCATAGGGTTGCTCAGGAAAGTACCCATGTACTCTGGTTCGCGGTGGGTTACAGAATATACAAGTCATAAATATTATTTATGTTTTCGGTGGTTCCACGCTCGTTTAACATAGGGCTACTTAGGAAAGTACCCATGCTCGAACCAGCCAAGTAGGTAGTGCGAGCATGGTCAATCGCCACTAGCAGAACTAGAGGGGTACTATGTGTGCGTAGAAGAAAAAAACAAAGCAGTTACAGAGTTACATACATATACGTATGCATATGCATAAACAAATTTTATTGGTACATGTTAATTAAAACAGTTGGAATATTAGAAATTATTTTATTTTTCATTTTGTATGTATCATGGTACTAACAAAGGGATATTCAATTATAGTAATAAATATGAAAATTAGAAAAATATTATATTATTTACAACAATTTGACAAGTGCACGCAGTGCATATTTAAGTATGTAAGCATTTTCTTTGCAGTGCAGCAACATCAAAACAACAATTTGACACCTGCTCGCAGTATGTACATATAAATTAAATTTTTGCAATTAAGCAACAACAAAACATTAACAAGATCACTGCAATTAAAAAAAATCCACCCCCAAATCTAATTACAAAGTATGTAAACAATTTTCTTTTATAATTTAGCAACAACAAAAACAACAATTTGAAGTGCGTATATACTTTGTTATGCAACGCAGCATCAACAAAAGCAACAATTTGACAAGCTCACAGCAACAAGATCACTTCGCTCAGAAAAACAACCCCCAAATGCAAAACCAAAACAACAAAAAAATGACATTCGCGGAGACTACCTTCCGTTTCAAGCGACACAAGCATACTGAACTAAAATGAGCCGAGCTGAGGCTGCACTGAGAAAGCACCACACCTCTATTGTTGTATTATGCTCTCGGACAACAAAAAATTTCTTGCGAAAAAAACTGCACAATTCCAGACGAAGCAGAAGTCGATACACATGAATGTTCGGGCAAAACAAATTCATACAACGCATCTGCTGACGACGCCGGCGCAGCCCACAACACGAGCGAAGAAGAAGTCGTGCTATTCCAGCCCAAGGTGAATTTACTTATAAGGTTTCCCACCCCACATCTGCTCTCTGTCGAGGGTCCTTGTTTTTAAAAGTATGAATGCAAAATTCGTCGAGTAATGTTGTGTTTTCATTGTCTTATTCTTTACAAATAGACTCGTAAACAGTGATAAGAATTTACTTATAAATAATTTAAAATCTATAATAATGAAATAAACTGTGTGTTATATCTTCATATGTGTGATTTATTTTATATGAATTTGATTCACTATTAGATATTAACATGTCCACGAGTTATTGCATGTTATGCCGCTCCAGAACTTCGGAACGGAATGTTGCTGTACCTAAAGATGAAAGCGTTGTGTTCACGAGTTCGAGCAAAATTTGTACTAACCATTTCAAGGAATCAGGATTTTATTATAAGTCCCAAAATGCAACGAAACGTAAACGACTGATGCCAAATCCTGTACTGCAGAAGCCAGAAGCTGAGCAAAAGTTCACAGAACACATGTCATCAGTTTGTTTTGATAATGTGTTTGATTTTAACTCACAAACAGAGTATGGTTTCTTCTGATTTTTAATAGTAGTAGTAGTAGTAGTAGTGTTATGTTTATTTTCAATTTTGGCTTGGTTAATTTACCGTTAGCCTTCTATTCTAACAAAATATAATTATAATTTTTTTCTTAGCTTAATTTAACAATTTTTTACTAATTTATATGTTAAATTTAAAAGTTTTCTTGTATAATATTTTTCCTATAATTTATTATAGCTTTGACGAATTTTGCAAATTCCTGCCAATTTTTCCCATTGAGTAGTTCAACAATTGCCTCCTTCTGTTCCAAATGTATTTTATTAAAATATGCTACTCTATACTCCGCCAGGATAGGGCATAATGCTATAAGGTGAACTATGTCTTCTCTCGATCGCGTATTACATAAAGTACAAATACTATCGCTGTAGTGGGGTCGGTATCCCAGTGGAAACAATTCACATCTGGTTTTGAAAATAATTCCAATGGTTTCCGTGCTGTATTGCTCACTAAAATAATTGTTTATGCCAAGGTTGTAGTTGAGCTGACTGTACCTTATTCTCGATTCGCTTCTTCTGGTTTGAGCTTCACACTGAAATCTATGATTTTTGTCTATTGCAACAAGTACAGCCTCCTGCGCTGCATTCCATTCTTCAGTATTTAGAACGTCGCACTCTACACTGTGTGCAATAAAGAGCTGCTGCCAATTTTTTATATTATAGTAATTTTTATGGTTAATTTGTGGACAAGAAGTTGTTGATTCCGGCCTAGTGAAATTCAGTCGCTTACTGATTTCCTGAATAAAATTTTTACAAAACCGCAAGTAAAACGAGAGCGTAAGTTAAAGTCGGACCTGCCCGACTTCGATATACCCGTTACTCAGGGGAAAAAATATTTAATAGCTTTCTTGTGTTCCTGAAGGGGAAAAGCCGAAAAGTACGCACAAATTTTTTAACTCGGCTATTTTTTATCCGATCTTAAATAAAAATTTGAGTGATTAAAGATATTACGAATATAAATGTAAGTACATGGTCATGGACGAGGAGGACAAAATATGTTTAATATATTTCGACGAAATGAAAATCACGTCGAGTTACGAGTACGATCACTCTCTGGAAGCAGTGCAAGAGCCACGGGACTACGTTCAGGTATATCTCGATTGTACATATTTCGCATTTGATAAGGCAATGAATGTATCCACCAGAGATCTGCAAGAGTGCCTGTTTTCTTGACTGCATCAATACTCGCTTTAAAAGCGTATGGGGTGTGACTGACACTTGAACTTTTGCAGTCGAGTCAAATACAAACTCGTTCTGTTTTTGGTATGTTTGCGAATGAGTGTCTGCTTGATTGTCTGTTAAAGTGGTTGTTTCTCCTTTGATGCGGCCTCGCATGTTGATTTCGTCTACGATGGCCACTCACATACACACATAACAAACACAAGTAAAACACGGGTTTGCATAACTTTTATTGCTCTCGCTCTCTTCTCTCTTCTTTGCAAAGCAGCTGTAAACGCTATTAAGTTGTTATTGTTATCTCAAGAGAGAGAGAGAGACAAATACAAAGAGCATTACAAAATTTTGGGGATGATTCAACCAACACCCGCTCTCTGCTTGTGCAAGTAAAAAATTTGAGTCGCACGAGGAGCGCTGGTATAATTGGTACTCGGTACCCGAAGCAAAAATATGCCATGAGTGTTGTAAACACTGCATACATTTTTCGCAGTCATTAGAGGTACTCGAGTGTGAAAAATATCAAGTACGAATGCAATACACTTAAAGTGGCAGAGCACTCGTTCAGATCTCTGGTATCCACATTGCACATGCTAATTGGAAAGCTCCACCTGGTAGGGTACCATGTCGTCGGGTTAGTTAACGATATGGGTCCCGGGATCCATAAATTGTGGAAAAATCTCGGAGTCTCACCTGGTAAGAATGTTAAATTAAAGAAAAACTTCTTGCACTAATTCCTTTTTTTTTAATTTTTAATAGAGAAAACATGGTTTGAGCATCCAACTGAGTCTGCAAGTAGAGTTTATGTGTTTGCAGATGTACCCCATCTTATTAAGCTGATAAGAAATCACTTTTTATACTCTGTACCGAAGATACATAGAGTATATTAAGTTTGTGCAAAAGTATGTAACAGGGAGAAGGAATCGTTTCCGACCATATAAAGTATATATATTATTGATCAGCATCAACAGCCGATTCGATATAGCCATGTCCGTCTCTCCGTCTGTCTGTCTGTCCGTCCGTCCGTATGAACGAAGAGATCTCAGAGATGGTAAGAGATAGAGGTTTGACATGTATGGGGCATATATTTCTTATACTTGCAGGCAGATCAAGTTTATTTTCATTTTTTGCCACGCCCCCTCGCGCCCCCGCAATTTGGAAAAAACGTCATATCTCCCACAGTTTTGAAGATAGATCGTTCGTACCTTTTAGAGATACCTTGTAAACAAAATTATTTATCGACTTGCTGAAGGAATGATAAAGATCGGATGAACGATACTCAAGTTATGAGCAAAAAACGGGCAGTAAACACCAAGTTGTTAACATCCAACATTATACCGACAAAGCAACCATTTGGTAAAAGTCTGGAAACTTAGCTACAGTGGTTAAGTAGGGATGGGTGCAGTTATGTCCCAAGTAATAATACCAAATAGCAATAAGCGGTTTCCATTCCAATAGGGTATTATTATGAGTAATAACTCATTAAACGAATTGTGTAATTATGTTGCGGAGAGGTACGACATGAAATGCCTTATTACTATCCGTATTTACCAAGGTCAGTTGAAGCACTTTTTTGGTGCAATGCGGGCCAAAGGTGGTCTGCATGACCACCCAATTCCGTTTCAGTTTAAATTTCGGTTGCGCAAATACCTAATAGGTAACAATTTTTATTGTTGATAGTATTTGATTACATGTCTTAAAACAACAATAACAATAACTGTTTTATGTAATAGATTTGCAGAGTGTATGTTCGTGTCTTCAACGTGATTGATAAGTAATTCGTTTATTGTGTTTCAACTACTGAAATTAAATGATAATATAAATGAATCATAACGTCCACCAATTTAGCGAGAAACACTGAGATTTTGGCGACTGGACATTGACATTTGCTCAATTACCAGCTCTGCAAGTGTTGCTGCAGACTCAGCAATAGCAGAGCAGGCAGGAGAACAAGAAGCCGAAATAGATAGCCAACTGACGGATGACTCCATAGAGTACATCTCAGGCTATCTAATTAGAAGATTGTCATTGGACTGCACCTACAAAGAAAAAGCCACATTCAGGTATGTTGAAAAAGTCATCAACGGAATTTCTGGCCAAAATAAAAAGGCTTGAATCTTTATTCAACAATTTCAATGGCAACAATATTTGTCCAAAACCATTCTTGCTGGCCGAAATGTTGAGAAGTGCTGAGGACATTGAATTAGATGAAAAATCTAAAGATTTTTTTTTTCAAAATGCGAATAAAATTTCGTCTTAAAAATGTAAACAAAAAATTAAAATTGCAAAAACAAAAGCAAAGGCTGATTGGATAAAAAAATTGTTCAAAATATGACTTTAGTACTTTATTTTATTTCTTGTAAAATTAGTGTGAGTTGGCTGGCTCTAGGTCCGAAAAAGTTGCGTTTGTTCACAACTTGTAAACAACTTATGCATTGTACCACCAAAAAGAGCTGGTTGCCTTTACAGAACTGTTTCATCGTTATCCCTAACGACTCTTCAGAAGACTTTTTGCTGAAGAAAGCATGATTGCCAACTGCCTCTCCATACAATCATTGCTTAGATCAGTTGGGATCTGCTAAAAGCAATGAAAGCAAAAATAGACAAGCAATGAGTGCTTTGATCTTTCTGGTGGTAATGCTTAAGCTTAGGGCTGAACTTTTTAAGTGCAAAAGCTTGAGCTTTTGAGCGAACTTAGAAGTGCCCGTGTAAAACTTTATTTTATTATTAATTAAATTAGTCAAAGTTGTTAGTTTGTGCTGGCTCAAAGGTCAGGATTGATTATAATTTAATACAAATCAATACCATTTTAAACAGAGATACTCACAACATTTCGGAATAGCAATTGGTTAGTCTGTACAGGCTGTTTCGGAATTAACCACAATTCACTCATCAGCAGACGTTGTTGCTTTTCACACTTCAAGCCCTAGTCAAACTCTCTATTTAAACGGTCATTTGGCCGAATAAAGACTTAAACTTATACAAATTTCAGCCTGAGATTTTCTGTTTATGAAAGTTAAAAAATAAAAAAAAAAAACTAATTAAATTATAATTTGATTTGAATTATTTCATTTTATTTATCAGCCAAAATCTTTCAGCTGTCTGTAAGCTAAAACAATAACAAACGAAGAGTGCAGAACCAGTGTTTGCCAACGCCTCTACACAAAAAAGGACGGTTGAACCCAGAAAAAAAGACAGAAACCGGACAGATTTTTTTTTAAAGCATAAGAAAAAAACAGGAAAAGCAATGAGCGCGTTCTTCTGCACACAGCAATCATCTAACATTAAACATCAATCAACAAAAAAGTGTTTGGCTGCTGGTGAACGTTTTTGATAGAATTTTCAGCCAACAAAGCTATCGATATATTATTGTTGGCGAAAGTTTTGAATTTTAGACAACAAATAGCTAAATAAAATTTAGAACAGACAATTTGTATTTTAGGTACGAGATGTGTAACTAACTTTATTGAATATCACTTAAACTAACCATTATTGTTTGTTTGTACGGAGCGATGCGGGCGCCAACCACCCGTGGCCGAAGCCAACCAGAAACTGTGCGGTTGGGATGACGCATGGGCTGTCGCTCTGCTACTGCGTTAGGGATGGGGCACTATGAATACTGTGACCAGAAGTGGACGGGGCTACCACAGTACTCCCCCTCCAGAGACCATGTGGGAACGAATGATCTTCAAAATTTAAGTGTAGCTGGGATGAATGTATGTCCGGGGTGAGCATATGCAGGATCTGCACAAGTCCCAATGTGGAGGAAACCTTGTTTATGATTCTCACTGTTACTACGTTTATACGCCAGTTGTACATATTATATAAATTTGATTTTAGCCGGCTCGTGTGAAATAGAACACATGTTTCCCGATATATTTCGGTGGCTCACCGGCAACCATCTTTAGGGGCAATTATTTTACACGTCTGTGCCGTCTGACGTGGAGTTTCGTATATCTTTATAAAAAAACTCACATATCTTTATTTTCGTTTAATTCATATCGAGAGTGGTATTATCAGCATCAATTTCGTGTGCATATGGCGTTCGTTCCAACTAACCGAAGACATTGCTCGTGCCGCCTCGTGACGATAAGCTGCTGATGTTGAAAATGGCTTAAACGTAATTTTGTTTACCTGTGCGAAGAGCACTGCATTTTGCATGGGTTTTTATGGTCAATCTTTGGATTTAAACTGCAATTGCAGTATTTACAGTATGCCTCCGGATCCCGATAGTTGGACTCCCGGCACATCCCATTCTTTAATTCAGGTTCTTTTAACCAAGATTCGCAAAATTTTTGATTGTAAACGTCTTCGGCATGTTGAAACTTTAAAGCGCAATAAACCGATTTTCGATACGTCTGCTTTCGATTACACACAAATAAAATAGCGTTGCATCGCTTTGAAAAATTCTTATCGAAGGCGGAAAATCAATATGATTATGATCAATTGATATACATAGTTGAAATTGATCAAAAGCCTTAGAACAATTAAAAAAGGATGAATAAAGGATAAAATAAAATAAAAACGGCATTTTTCCGGATGGGGGACGTTATGAAATTTTTCCGGATATCGCAGTTTAAAGAAGTTAGAGCGCTGTAGTCGAGTTTCCCGACTACAAAATACTCTGTGAACAGTTGAAATTGAGACACACATATATACAAAAACGCACACACAAATACCCACCCAGTCGGACTTTGCAGCATGTGTTTACCAAAATAAGTACATTTGGTGGCATGAAATTTTACGAAAATAGTCAATCCTTTTTATACTCTGTACCGAAGGTACATAGAGTATATTAAGTTTGTGCAAAAGTATGTAACAGGGAGAAGGAATCATTTCCGACCCTATAAAGTATATATATTCATGATCAGCATCAACAGCCGAGTCGATATAGCCATGTCCGTCTGTCCGTCTGTCTGTCTGTCTGTCCGTCTGTCCGTCAGTCCGTCCGTCCGTATGAACGAAGAGATTTCAGAGATTGTAAGAGATAGAGGTTTGACATGTATGGGACATATATTTCTTATACTTGCAGGCAGATTAAGTTTATTTTCATTTTTTGCCACGCCCCCTCGCGCCCCCGCAATTTGGAAAAAACGTCACATCTCCTACAGTTTTGATGATAGATGGTTCGTACTATCTAGAAATATCTAGTACTCAAAATTATTTATTGATTTGCTGAAGGATTGATAAAGATCGGATGAACGATACTCAAGTTATGAGCAAAAAACGGTCAGATAACACCCCCCACCCACCCCACCCATAACCTAAGCATTGCGTTCAGCAGAAGCAATCTTAGTGAGAGAGAGAGAGAGAGAGAGAGACAGAGACTTAGAGAGCGCACAGCGTTGTGCGTTGTGTGTTAACTGGCCGTTTGACTCGTGATCAAATGCGAGCTGCAACATTAAGGGTGCAGAGTATGTTATAGTCGGGCTTGACCGACTTTCTTTCTTGTTTTTGGCATGAAATAAGTCCTTTTTTCACCATGACAAACTCACACGTTGTTTTCTCAGCTATTCGTAAGGCTAAGAGTCAGCATATCGTGAAACGGTTCAAACTCTCTCTCGTGGAGACCGAACGCATGACGAAAGTTGACCAAACGAGAGAGAGAATACGAAAAAAAATGATAAAGTCAGTTCGATTTCGGCTTTTGCAGAAAAATTATGTGTTAACCGTAAATTTTAATAATAATTTTATATTTACATATGCACAATAGATTCTTGGTGAGTATCGAATTTAATTACATCTAGGAATTTTATAGTATTTATGTATTATTATTATCATTAATTTACCAAAATTCTATTAATATATTTTGTACTTAAAACAGGACACTTGTTTAAAAGCTACAAACAACTACACATTTAAAAGCAAAATCGCTAACTATCCTCTCTAACATCAGCAACGAAAACCAACATGAAAGGCACCATTAGCGAACATCAATAATATTAAAAGAAGTAGACAAAAATTGTTGTTGTTTAAAATATAAAAAAACGGGAGCGTAAGTTACCCGTTACTCATGGAAAGAAATTTTTAATAGCCATCCTGTGTGCCTGAGGTGGGACAGCCGAAAAGTATGCAACATTTTATTAACTCGGCTATTTATCATCCGATCTTAATGAAATTTTCAGGGCTTATAGATGTTGCGAATATAAATGTAAGTCAACATTTTTTATTGTGGGGGCGGAAGTGTGCGTGTCAAAAATTTAAAATAAACTTGATCTGCGTGCAGACAATAGGAGTCTACATTTCAAATTTGGTTGCTCTAGCTCTTCTAGTCTCTGAGATCTAGGTGTTCATACAGACAGACGGACGGACGGACAAAGCTCAATCGACTCAGCTCGTCGCCCTGATCAAGAATATATATAGTTTATGGGGTCGTAAATGAATATTTCTATGCTTTGCAAACTTCTGGGCAAAATTATAATACCCTTTGCAAGGACATTAAAATAAACTCAAATCTACATTTCATACAAAGAACCTCCAAAAGTCAGGGGTTCCTCAGCCAACGCCTCAAGTCTTGCTACCTACGATATACAAAGTTGATACGTCTGAAGTAGAGGTGGGCGCGGGCCGGGCTTTTTTTCGTGGCCCGCGGGCTTACACAGGCCCGGAGCGGGCCCGGGCCTTAAAATTAAGATTCGTGCGGGCTTCGTGCGGGCCCGGGCCTTAGCAAAAAGGCCCGGCCCGTAAAAGCCCGAAACAGGCCCGAAAACAATTTTGATTTGTTCGCGCTATTTTTGTTTATGCTCGAATTAGAACCGCCAATTATCGCATTTTAATTGTTTATCGATTCTACTATCGACTTGCTTATACATATTTTACTTGTTTGAACACGGTTTCTTCCGGCAATCGCTCATTTGGTTGGGCTTTTCTTGAACCCTCCTTATAGAAAGATGAATTTCCTCTCAGAGGAAAAAAGAGATAATGTGTTAGCTACGGTAAAAGCAATGCTCTCCGAATTTATAGTGGATCATGAATATAGTAGCTTTGATGACATAACTAATAACATAAGCCCCAATAATTCCGAAAATGGAATGTTTGCTGAATTTTTAGACTTAAGTTATATAAAAAAACGAAAAGTTGAGAAAAACGCTATCGACATAGAGCTTGACAAATATTTGGCCTATCCAGCAGCTCCTGGCACACATATTTTAGAATTCTGGAAAAATGCAAGGGACTTAAAATACCTTCCCAAATTAGCTCTGACCATTCTGGCTATTCCCGCCAGTTCGTCTACGAGCGAAAGGCTTTTTTCAACATCGGGCCATGTTTTAAATGAAAAACGCACTAGGCTAAAAAGCACAAATTTAGAAAAAATTTTATTTTTAAATAAAAATATGACATAGTTTGTTTTTTATTAAATACATAACAATATTCATGTATGCATACCTTAATAAATATGTACTTATATATATCTATAAATTGCATGTCTTTTAAATTTCCTTATATGTGTAAATAAGTTTCGTGCCGGGCCGGGCCGGGCCCGGGCCTTGGTGAAACAGTTTCGTGTTGGGCCGGGCCGGGCCTCTCAAAAAAGAGTTCGTGTTCGTGCGGGCCCGGGCCTCAAAATACAGGCCCGCGCCCACCTCTAGTCTGAAGTACTGAGTTTGTAGAGAGAAAAACAGAATCCGAAGGCTGCCGCGTGACGTCACTCAAACGGTTAACGGTTACAACAACAACCCCTGAGTTTTACGGCGTTGCTTAACAAAAGCGAATGGGAACTTTCAGGTTTCTCATGCCTTCTGACGTGAGAAGTAGGCATGAAAAATGTACTTCTGGCATGCATACAAGTCCGACTGGGTAGCTGACCTAGAAAAAAATGATTCACACCAAAATCTTTATTTTTGTACAATCTGTGCATATCCGCCATGATTTTTAAATTTCTAATTTTTTACGTTTTTCTTCTATGATAATGATTAGTTTTGAGTAATTTAATAAGACTTAGACCATAATCATTATTTTTGATAAAAAAAAAAAAATAATACTCAAAAAGAATGATTATTAATGATTTTAATTTTTTTCGCTCAAAATAAAACTCAACAGTAATTATCGGCTTCTGAATGAATTAATTGATTTTGAAAATTATTTATATTATTAGAAAAAAATAATTAGTACTGGGGGGTAGCTTTGTGGTCCCTTTACAAGGATTACAATAATAATGGTGAAAAGTCTAACACAGAAGCTGTAAATGCTGAGGCAATTTTGAAACTTGTCAGTCTGCCCTTTATCACCAAAACTTGAGTAAAATAGCCATTTCATGTCCGATTTTTGCGTTTGCGGGATTATATTAAAGTAAATTACATAGTTTTTACTGTCCAATTAATAACAAACTGATAATATTGTTTCATTATATATCCACAGGTATTTTAAATACGTTAAATTTTAAAATTTTGGAAAAAGGTTTTTTTTTTCTGCAATTCAGCCCATAGCATCAAAAGCATTTTTATCTGAAAACAAAACTTTTTTCCAAGTTTTTTCTGTTAAGTGTTTTTTAGAACTTTGAAACGGTTAAAAAACAACAAAGTTATGAGAGTTAATGTGGAAACAACTTTTGATAAGTCGAAAAACACGATTATCGATAATATCTCGATAACTAGGCGATAGAATTTTTTTCATGGCGATTTTCGTGATCAGCGGGCCAATTTACTTTAGTAAAAGTTGGTTTGGTTCAATGAAAAAATCTTTAAGATGAAATTTGTCGCAAATTTGCTGCTCTACAATTTTTATAATAGGTGTTTCCACCATTGGAGCTATAGAAAACGAGATCGAAACCGATAATCGCTGAAAACTGATTTTTGTGACCTTTGAACTTGAATAACTAACGACGCGCACACGAGATTTTATGTGACGTTTGGCACAACGTTTAAACCGCCAAAACAAAGGTGTACAGAAATTTCCAGCTTATTATCTCAAATTCCGAGGTGAAACCCTAATTTGACTGGACTATTGTTTATTTCAGCTCGCTGATGTATTAAGTAACGGCGACACTTACAAAGTCCATGATCACTGCGAAACATTGTTAAGCGAAATTGCATTAAATCCACCTTTGTGGAATAAAAAAACTAAAAACTGTTCCAATAGAATTGTGACGGAGACAATTTGGGAGTCATTCTCAAAAAAAGTCAATGCTACAAGTAAGTACATACACACCTGATCATATTAATAGGTACACACCGGAATTTTTTAATTATAGATGGTTTTTTCGTACTTTTAGTGATGATTTTTGGTTTTTGTTGTTGTCAATGTCTGGCCACACTGTGAAAAAGAGTTGAAAGAGTTGCCCCGTATATCAAAGCTTTTCTATAGATTGCGAGTCCACCACACATTTCGCCTGATCATAATAATAGGTACAGTCTCCGTTTCTCACAAGTATCAAGTGAATAATTTTGTAATCAGTGATCTTTTGGTAACTAAAGCTAAATTAAGTATAGCTCCTGTCAGTACAGAGAATTAAAAAATTATTATACCCGTTACTCGTAGAGTAAAAGGGTATACTAAAGTCGTGCAAATGTATGTAACAGCCAGAAGGAATCATTTCCGACCATATAAAGAATATAAATTCTTGATCAGAATCAACAGCCGAGTCGATATAGCCATGTCCGTCTGTCCGTCTGTCCGTCTGTCTGTATGAACACCTAGATCTCAGAGACTAGAAGAGCTAGAGCAACCAAATTTGAAATGTAGACTCCTATTGTCTGCACGCAGATCAAGTTTATTTTCAATTTTTGCCACGCCCCCTCACGTCCCCGCAATTTGGAAAAAACGTCATATCTCCTACAGTTTTGATGATAGATGGTTCGTACTTTCTAAAGATATCTAGTACTCAAATTATTTATCGATTTGCTGAAGGAATGATAAAGATCGGATGAACGATACTCAAGTTATGAGCAAAAAACGGCGGTTAGTTAGCACCCCCCACCCACCCCACCCATAACCATTGCATTGCGTTCAGCAGCAATCTTACTGAGAGAGAGAGAGAGAGAGAGAGAGAGAGAGAGAGAGAGAGAGAGAGAGAGAGAGAGAAAGACTTAGAGAGCGCACTGCGTTGTGCGTTGTGCGTTGTGTGTTAACTGGCCGTTTGACTAGTAACCAAATTCGAGCTGCGACATTAAGGGTGCAGAGTATGTAATAGTCGGGCTAGACCGAATTTCTTTCTTGTTTATAACCGTTACTCGTTTTACTTTACCCCACTGAGTAACGGGTATACCAAAGTCGAGCAACGCCGACTTTAACTTACGCTCTCGTTTTTTAGAAAAAATGTGTCGAAATTCTCATTGTACTAAAGAAGAAGCTCGATTGGTTCTTAGTCTGAGAAAGGAAGGCAAATCTTTACGAGCCATCGCCAAATTAATGAACAGGTCTCATAATTTTGTTAAAAATGCATTAGAAAGAAAACCAAGACAGGAAACCCATGGAAGGCCACAAAAAACAACAGAAACCCTTGACCACTACATAGTAACTTTGAGCAAAAATTACCCATTTAAGTCATCGAAGGCTATTGCAGCCGAAATTGGGAATTCAGTTAGTGCTCCAACTATTCGAAGATGACTACAAGATGCCAACCTACCAGGAAGAATTGCCAGAAAAGTCCCACTTATGCGCAAAAAAAATATCAAAAAGACGACAAAGACTGGGTAGGATGCACCGGGGAGAAAAAATGGAGAAACATATTATGGAGCGATGAAACCAAGATTAATTTGTTTGGGAATGACTGTGAAAGGAATGTTCGACGCCCTAATGGAAAGGAATTCCATCCACGGTTTACAAAAAAAACAGTCAAACATGGATGGGGTTGCTTCTCCTGGTACGGCGTAGGTCCAATTTATCAGACTACGAACAAAATGAATGCTGAAGAGTACAAATCCATATTGGAAACAGTTATGGTACCGTATGCTGAGGAAAATATGCCATTACGTTGGGTATTTCAGCAAGATAATGATCCTAAGCACACATCAAGGCTTTTATCTAAATTTTTCGAGGACCAAAAAGTTGACGTTCTGAAGTCGCCAAGCCAATCCCCCGACCTTAACCCCATGGAAAACTTGTGGGGAGACTTAAAAAAGAAATTGGCAAAGCATTCATTTTCAAATAAACAAAAATTATGGGAAGGTGTCCAAAAACTGTGGTATGAGACACCAGTAGAGACCTGCCAGGCTCTTATTAAAAGTATGCCAAAAAGAATAGCAGTAGTGGCCAAAAAAAAGGTGGATACACTGGATACTAAGTTAGGAAATACTAATTTACCTAAAAAAAAGAATACAAAATGGAAATTACAATTTTTTTTCTTACCAACACATGAAGTGTACCTATTAACGTATCTGAAACACAAAATGATCTCTTTTATGTTATATTATTATTCTATGTTACAATTAAGTTTATTTTATTAAAAACAAATAGTTTAAGAACCAATGAGAACAAATTTTAAGTTTGAAACAATGAATAAAACTGTTTTCTGTTACCTTAAAGTCAGAGTTGATGTGTGTATCTATTAATATGATCAGGTGTGTATATGTATGCTCTTTTATCATAAAATAACACGCAAAATTGAAAAGCTCACATACATACACATACATACATAGATGCACATGAACAATTACATTTGTGTACATAAGTATGTACTTAGTCCATGCAGATATGTTAAAAATAACTGTGAAAATGAGTTTATGAATTTTCATACAGCATTTATGCCTGCAATCAAATAGTGAAATTAAAATCAGGGACCGTAACGATTATAATTTTTTGTTAACCAAATTAAGAAATAACATTTTTTTTAAATTTATAAATGAAATTATTTTTAATTATTAAAATTAATTTATGTATTGAAATGGATGTATAAAAATAATAAACTATTATTATATGTTCATATAAAAATTAGAAAAAAACCTTATTTTCAATTTTCATTATACAAAAGTAATGGTTTAATTTTTATATAAATAATTGAAAAATATTAATTATTCATTATTTTTATTATTAAAATTAATTTTAATAATTAAAACCAATTTTAAAATAAGAAATTGAAAATTAAAGTTTATCCTGTTTTCGAATTAACATAACATATATGTAATTTTTCCCGCTCTTCTTGGAGGCTTTTTTGGGTTTAATTTTTATACCCTTGCAAAGGGTATTATAATTTTGCCCAGAAGTTTGCAACGCATAGAAATATTCATTTCCGACCCCATAAACTATATATATTCTTGATCAGGGCGCCGAGCTGAGTCGATTGAGCTCTGTCCGTCCGTCTGTCTGTCTGTCTGTCTGTCTGTCTGTCCGTCGGTCTGTCTGTCCGTCTGTCTGTCTGTCCGTCTGTCTGTCAGTCCGTCTGTCTGTCTGTCCGTCTGTCTGTCCGTCTGTTTCTACGCAAACTAGTCTCTCAGTTTTAAAGCTATAGAGCGGAAATTTTGCACAGAGTCTTCTTTTTACTGCTCGCTGCTAATATGTCGGAACCGACCGGATCGGATGACTATATCTTATAGCTGTCATAGGAACCATCGGTCGGAAAATGGGTCTTAGTAAGAACAACTTTTTTGTTTTCAATGTAAGTGTCCCTTAACTCGGCTATTATTAATATTATATGTATTCAAACAGATTTGCAAATTTTGATCAAAATCGGATGACTATATCTTATAGCTGCCATTGGGCCGATCGGTCGGAAAATGGGTCTTAGTGAAAACAACTTTTTTGTTTTCAAGCAAATCGTTCTTAAAGTCGGTGATTCTTAATATTAAACGCTTTCAAACTAACTTGAAAAAGTTGATCGACATCGGGTGACTATATCTCATGGTTGCCATAGGACCGATCGGTCGGAAAATGAGTCTTAGTGTGAAAAACTTTTCTGTTTTAAATTTTATCTTTCTTAATCTCCGCGATGGTTAATTTGATATGTTGTCAAAAAGATTCCGCAAAGTTTGATCAAAATCAGATGTTTATCTGTCGGAAAATGGGTTATGGTTAAATTTTTTTTAGATTTTTAAGTAAGCGTTCTTAAACTCAGACATTTCAAAACAAGAACGAAAGTCGGTCAAGCCCGACTATAACATACTCTGTACCCTTAACGTCGCAGCTCGCATTTGCTCACAAGTTATACGCGCTCATTTCTAAGTTTCACTCTCTCTCTCTCTCTCACTAAGATTGCCGTTCAATAGAATGCTGTGGTGATGGGTGGGGGGTGTTTACTGGCCGTTTTTTGCTCATAACTTGAGTATCGTTCATCCGATCTTTATCATTCCTTCAGCAAATCGATAAATAATTTTGTGTACAAGGTATCGAAGGTACGAACGATCTATCTTCAAAACTGTAAAAGATATGACGTTTTTTCCAAATTGCGGGGGCTGGAGGGGGCGTGGCAAAAATTGAAAATAAACTTGATCTACCTGCAAGTATAAGAAATATATGCCCCATACATGTCAAACCTCTATCTCTTATCTTCTCTGAGATCTCTTCGTTCATACGGACGGACGGACAGACGGACAGACAGACAGACAGACAGACAGACAGACGGACATGGCTATATCGAACCGGCTGTTGATGCTGATCAAGAATATATATACTTTAAAGGGTCGGAAACGATTCCTTCTCCCTGTTACATACTTTTGCACAAACTTAATATACTCTATGTACCTTCGGTACAGAGTATAAACAGCACTTGCAAGGGTATAAAAACTTCGGCACAGACGAAGTTAGCTTGGCCTTCTCGTTTCATTTACTTTTAGAGGAAGATTGCAAAAAAAATTCAAATTTTTGATGGATGAATTTCGAAAGGCGTTAAAAAAAGTGCCGCAGTCAGCTTCAGGCGTTGGAGCATCAGAGCCGCACATTCCGAAATTCAAATATTTTGTATTGATGCAGTTCTTGAAAGATGACGCAAATGAAAAGAACATAGAAAGCTCATTGGAATTTATGAGTCTTAATTAATTGACGGCAATGAGCTTTGCAGAGACTGACACAACTGACAACGACAACAGCATGGGTCAAACAAATATGAATTTATTGAAATCACCAACTACATGGGGGCAAAATGAAGTCGACGAACAACCAACGACGACCAAAAAACAATAAGACATAAAAGACGTCAAAATGACTTAGACAACACAAACACAAAAAACTAAAACTATAGGAAAAAGATATTGAAAATAGTAAGTTTGAGGACTCGGACGATTTATTATTTTTTAGAAGTTTAGTTCCACTAATTAAAGACTATTATTAAGAATTAAATGCCCGCAACCCTAAAGCTGCAAATGAGGTGCGATTTCCAGTTCATCGCTCTTAAATATTTGGAAGAACACAAAAAGTCTGAAGAAAAATTGTAACCAACCCAAAATATAAATATATGTACTTAAATACGCAAATATTCCTTATGTACATATATATTTAAATAAAAATAATTAAAGACGATCAAACAGATTCTTACATACTATACTATTTCATTACACTAATAAAATATTATTAATTTAAGAAAAACAGTTACACTATTTCATTGTTAAAATAACTATTATATATAATTCACCTACTACACTATTTCATTACAATTAAAAATATCTTTAATATAAAAAAATAAACAAAATACAATTTCATTAACGCATTATCTAAAAACATAATATCACCCTATGCATAAGCACTACATGCAATGACGTATGAATTGATAAGGGAGTGGGGGGTTTGAGGTGAAAAAGTTTGCATTATATATGATGCAGCCGGATTATTCTCGTTCGACATCGTAGTAGCGCAGCGAGTTTCGGTGTCACACACGCCAAGTTCTAAACGCAACTACTTGCGTCGTCCCTTCTTCTTTCTGTGTTTACCACCGAACCACACTCGGCGACAGCTACGCTACGCTGTCGCCCCGCTAAAACGGCACTTCATAAAGCGACAACATGCAGACAACCAATCACAGCACACTTAGAGGCTGATGCAATATTACCATAATGATGAAATTAGTCTTCTGGTGAAATTCCGAGACTGCATACACACACACTCATACCAACAGCCACACACTCTTAGTGTGCGCCGACACGGTCATCCTGACCATTACACGACCTCGTGCAATTTTACCAAAGATGCTTTGTTACCATAAAACCAACTTATAAAGTTTATTCAAGTATAACTTATAATTTTTCATCTAACTTATAATTTCCATTACAATTTACATCTTCATTTTTTTTTTTATTTTTACATTTTCATTAACCATTCAGGTTTCACACTATGTTATCTAATGCGCCACACGCCATGATCAAAACAATTGTTTTGCACTTGTGCTTACATTATTATTACAAATTTCATTATTAGCCCTGAAGGCACCTGTACTGTCTCTTTCAACAGTTTCTTTTTACATGCTTTTATTACTGTCTCTTTCAACAGTGTCCTTTCCAACTATCTCATTACTGTCTCTTTCAACAGATTCTTTTTACATGCTTTCATTACTGTCTCTTTCAACAGTGTCTTTTTCAACTATTTCATTACTGTCTCTTTCAACAGTTTCTTTTTACATGCTTTTACTACAGTCTCTTCCAACAGTGTCTTTTTTCAACTATTTCATTATTTAAATCCTTATCACAACTTTCAAACTCAACTGGTATTTGCCCATTTGGCATTTTCTTAAGTCATCATGAGCATATTTATATTTTCTATTATTTGTCAAAGACCTGAGCATATATCTATCCCCCTCTAACAATTCAGTTATTTGAAACGGCCCCCTAAACTTTGGACTTAACTTTGTTTGATGCCTCTCTTCATTTTTTAACAATACGAAATCTCCAACCCTAAATCCAACAACTTTAGCCTTGTTTTTATCAAATTGCTCCTTGTTATATGCTGCTGCAGCTGAAATGTTTTGACCTGCTCGTGCTCTCACTTCTTCCAAGTCGATTTCTTCTACCATATCGCAGGGTGGAAGCAACCCCAACGGGCGGGCAACTTTGCCGATAAACAATTCTAAGGGGCTTGCCTTTGTCACTCGACTAACCGTACAGTTCAAAGCTAATTGAACTTCTCCTAAAGCATCTTGCCAAGATCGATTGCTAGTTTCAACGGCAGTTAATAAGTTCTTTAAGGTGCTCATAATGCATAATGCTCATAAGGTAATCAAATGCAAATTAATTTTTTGTTGTGAACAAAACTCACTAAATCTAGTGCTGGCGAAACATCTGCCCTGATCCGCTATCATGCGATTTGGTACTCCAAACAGAGAAATAGCAGACGTGACAGCATTTATGCAATTTTCAGCATCAATTTTAAGCGTGTGGGTTAAATAAACAAATTTAGTAAAGGTGTCCACCTGAACAATGATATACTCCTTCTGGTCAGACTTGCCACTCAACTTTCCGGTTATGTCGATGTGAATGGTGTGCCAAGGTGTATTTACTTTTGGTATTGGATGAAGACTTACTTGAACTTTACCCGAAGAAGACTTTGACATTTTACACGTAATGCAGTTCTCAACAAACTTCCGAATATACTTGGACATGTTATCGAACCAGTAATAGTCGTAAGCCTTATCTAAAGTCTTTTCCCATCCCAAATGCATGATGGACTCGTGTCATGGATCTGATTTATTACGGACCATCTAAATGGTCGAGGAACAATTGGTAAAGATCGAGTTCTACCATTTCGCTGAATTTTTCGATATAGTATTCCTGTTCGCAACTCGTAAGTTTTCGCAATGTCCTCAGCAAGAGAATTTTCTTTCAATTTATTTACAATATTAACTATTTCAGAATCTTGACGCTGCTCGGCCAAAAGCCAATTGTCAGATATTTCTGCCAAATTAACTCGTTTTTCTGGAGTTTTGCAAGTCAACTCTGCTGAAGGCAGATTTCTTGAAAAGAAGTCAACATGAGACATTCGTTTACCTTCTTTATATTGTATGTCAAATGTAAAAGACTGTAAATACGCCCATCATCTTTGTACCCTGGGACATAGATCCTGTTTAGTTCTTGATGCCTTAAGTGAGTTACAATCAGTGAAGACAACAAAATTTCTACCCAATAAATAGTGGCGAAAATGTTTTATAGCCAAAACAACAGCAAGGGTTTCTAATTCATAAGAATGATACCGTGATTCAGCAGGAGAAGCAGCCTTACTAAAATATTCAAAGACATGAGACTTGTTGTTGATTTTGTGTAACAAGATGGCACCGTATCCCCGAGAACTTGCATCGGTATGCAACTCAATAGGATGGTTCGGATCAAAAATTACTAAGACTGGCTTTTGTGTAAGGATAGAAATAACTTTTTGTCTAATTTCTTCATGTTCCGATCTCCAAACAAAATCATTCTTCTCTGAAGTTAAAAGATATAACGGTTTCATAAAACAGGAAAACCCCTGCATAAATTGCCTGAAGTAAGACGCAATCCAATGAATTGGCGTAAAGCAGAGACTGACTGAGGAGGTGGCAAGGTAGTTAACGCTGTAACTTTAAGCGGATTCGGGCGGATTTCACCTGCACTCACTTCATATCCCAGATATTGAACTGTTGACTTGAGAAAAGAACATTTTTTTATATTGAATGAGAATCCAGCATTCGTGAGACAATCAAGAGTAATTTGCAACCTTTCCAAAGCCTCACTTTTTGTTGCAGCAGCCACCATTACGTCATCCATATAAACGACAACAAACGTATTTGCAAGGTCTCCAAGTGCTTGCATGACTGTGCGTTGAAATATTGAAGGTGCATTCTTGAGCCCAAAAGGCATTGCCAAAAATTCATATTGCCCGTCTGGAGTGACAAATGCTGTACACTCTACCGATTCTTTGTGCATGGGAATTTGATAATACCCACTTGCCATGTCTAAACATGTAAAATATTTCGCTCCATAAAGTCTGGCTATCTGGTCTGATATAAGGGGCAAGGGATATCTATCTGCGACTGTATTAGAATTTAATTCACGGTAATCAACACACAAACGATGAGTACAGTCTTTTTTGTTAACCAACATCATGGGACTTGCGTAAGGTGAGCAACTTGGCCTTATAATTTTACATTGTAATAATTCATTAATCTTGTCTCGTACCAATTCTCTTTCATTTGGGCTAAGCCTATATGGTCTTCTTTGAACAATTTTTCTTGGGTCTACTAATTTAATTTTCATTTCACCCGAACTAGCTCTAGTCGAAGGAATTCCATTAATAAAAGATTTTGAATATTTTTCCAATAAATCCTGTAATTTATCTCTATCTTCTCCAACAAGATCAGTACTTAATTCACAAAATTTCTCATCATTTGAACAATAGTTTACAGTTTTTGATCTAATAATTTCGAATTTTCCTGGTGATATTATAACATTAAATCCAGGGGACAGTACTTCTCGACCAATAATAATTTCATTCTTCGAATACTCATTGTCCACAACATGAAACAAAACTTCAATACAGTGTTGACCAATTTTTATGTTGCTAAGTATTTGCAATGTGCTACATATGCCGCCACTACCAATACCCTTAAACATCACTACATTGTTAATTCTTTTACCAACTAATTTGCCACTTATCTTTTGTTTTATTAATGAACATTCCGCTCCAGAGTCGAATGTTGTTATAAACGTTTGACCATGATGAACCATCTCTCCTTTGGGCTCAACAACTTCGCATAGCTCCACTCTTTTCGTCTGTTGTGTATCCTTGACCTTATCCATTTTGGGCTTACTGCAATGTGTTGAAATATGACCAAGTTCACCACACTTAAAGCAGGTTACATTCGCTTTTTGCTGGTGGCCAAATGCACTCCTGCCGCTACAGTTCATAGCATGAGACGAGGGATGATTTTGCTGCTGTCTAGCTCGACATTCCATCATCTTGTGGCCTAATTTTCCACAGAAATGACATTTGATTGTTGAAAGTTTCGGACGCTTAATGTCAGGTGAAGATATTTCCTCCTGCAAATTTTTCTTCCTTTTGTTGAACGTGAATGCTTTAAGCTCGGTTTGCAATTCACTTCTGGTGCGCATATTTGAAGTAAAGGTTAGGCGCTGCAATCTGTTATCAGCATGAGCCATCTTCGCAAGCGTCACAGAAACTGCAATTTCCTCCACGTCCATGTCGCGCCATTTCGTGATAAGTGACGTCATCATACGACTAGCATAATTGGAGAGGCATTCGCCATCGGTCGGACAATTAGCTAACATTGACAGGAACATAGCCGCTGGCGTTTCTACACTGCCAAAATGCTGCATGAAAAGTTCTTTAAATTCGTCCCACCTTATGTCAGGATAACATATTTGTGAAAGCCACTGCGACGCACTACCTTCCAACGATGCACTCAAGGCCATCACCAACGCGCTGCCTTTTATGGTATTTTCTGCCAAAATTATATTTACTGTAGAACACCACGCCGATGCGTCGGCGCCATCAAGGTCTGCGTTGAATTTTGGTAGCACAATTGTTTTTTTATTTGTTGTTTCGGGTGTCGCTGATTGTACGGCTTTGATAAGCTCGATCAAATTTTTATTTTGCATTTCCATTAAAATTCGCCATGGCCCATCTGATTCATTAGGTAGCGAGCCAGATCCCACTTCTGATGATGCAGCCGGATTATTCTCGTTCGACATCGTAGTAGCGCAGCGAGTTTCGGTGTCACACACGCCAAGTTCTAAGCGCAACTACTTGCGTCGTCCCTTCTTCTTTCTGTGTTTACCACCGAACCACACTCGGCGACAGCTACGCTACGCTGTCGCCCCGCTAAAACGGCACTTCATAAAGCGACAACATGCAGACAACCAATCACAGCACACTTAGAGGCTGATGCAATATTACCATAATGATGAAATTAGTCTTCTGGTGAAATTCCGAGACTGCATACACACACACTCATACCAACAGCCACACACTCTTAGTGTGCGCCGACATATACAATTGGGAAACAAAATGTGATTTACCGTAATGTCACGAAAAACCGTTCTGTTGCTGAAATTGATTTCCTAAATGGACTTTCCTGCTTCCGAATGCGATCTCCAATATTATTCAAAATATAGTCAAAAGTGTCTGTATCCATTCTGACGTATTCGTAAAATTTTATTGGATATTTTCTTAATTGACCATTTAAATGGTGAAATTCGCCCAATGTCTCTCTAAAAATAAATATCTCGTGAACCCACATTCTGCTTTTTCTTTACTTTAATTTGCTCTTCACTTTTAAATTTTCCGCAATTAAAAATTTTCGCATTCGAGACGACACCATGTTGTTAGCAAGAATTAAATAAATAACCCAGTCGGACTTGGCGGAACGTGGTTCCCAAAAGAATGCCAGCTGGCACTGTTCTTTTTACAAGGAAGATTGCACTACCATTTTTTTCAGAATGAAAGACGGCATACAATCTGTATGAAGACGGATGCACGTTCCTTTTTGTAGTGGGTAATATATGCATAACATGCATACGTCCCTTACGTTGGAACGCAAAATGGGAAGTAGCACCCGAACGATAAACGGTCGTTCGTTTTTTGTAAGCACGTTCCTTTTGCAGTATGCTGGAAGGCATAAAATCTGTATAGCATGCAACCGTGCCTTCGAATGACACGCATGCAGCATCCGTGCTTTTGAAAACCAAACTGCGAAATGAGACCCATACAGAGAATTAGCGAAAAGCAATGGGTAACAATTAAGAAAACAAAGGGGAACACGCAAAAAACACATGGTTTTTCAGTGTCACAGTTTTTATTTGAGTTTAGTTAGAAGTTGACGTTTGCCGCATAATGAATTGAAAATTGAATGTGGTTCTCATTTTATATTTGATAATAGTAAGTATTTAATTTAATTAATGCTAGCAGCCAAATATTTATATTTACATTTTTTCACCTTTGTATTTTTTCGTATTTTTTTAGTTTAGGAGAAAGATCGAGGCAAACACTTCGTAATGCGTAAACAAAGTAAGTATGTATTTCTGGCCCGACGCAAAGACTTCTACCTGAAGACGAATCCCAAGGGTACTCAAAATAAAAATGTCTGCATCTATGTAGCGCCAATATTGAATATAGATATAAAACAAGAAAGAAAGTCGGTCAAGCCCGACTATAACATACTCTGTACCCTTACACTCGCATTTGCTCAGGAGTCAAACGGCCTGTTAACACCCCGCGCACAACGCGGTGCGCTCTCTTAGTTCTCTCTCTCTCTCGAACTAAGATTGCCTGTGTTGAACGGTTAGGGTATGTTGGTGTGGTTGTTGGTGGGGGGGGTGGGTGGTGTTAACTGGCCGTTTTTTGCCCATAACTTGAGTATCGTTGAGTATGTAACAGGGAGAAGGAATCATTTCCGACCCTATATAGTATATATATTCTTGATCAGCATCAACAGCCGAGTCGATATAGCCATGTCCGTCTGTCCGTCTGTCTGTCTGTCTGTCTGTCTGTCCGTCCGTCGGTATGAACGAAGAGATCTCAGAGATGGTAAGAGATAGAGGTTTGGCATGTATGGGACATATATTTCTTATACTTGCAGGCAGATCAAGTATATTTTCAATTTTCGCCACGCCCCCTCGCGCCCCCGCAATTTGGAAAAAACGTCATATCTCCTACAGTTTTGATGATAGATGGTTCGTACTTTCTAGAGATATCTAGTACTACTAGTACTAGTAATTATTTATCGATTTGCTGAAGGAATGATAAAGATTGGATGAACGATACTCAAGTTATGAGCAAAAAACGGCCAGTTAACACTCCCCACCCACCCCACCCATAACCTAAGCATTGCGTTCAGCAGAAGCAAACTTAGTGAGAGAGAGATTGAGAGAGAGACTTAGAGAGCGCACTGCGTTGTGCGTTGTGTGTTAACTGGCCGTTTGACTCGTGACCAAATGCGAGCTGCGACATTAAGGGTGCAGAGTATGTTATAGTCGGGCTTGACCGACTTTCTTTCTTGTTTTAATTGGGGTTGCAAGTACACACGATCTAATAGCGCTGATGCAGGATGCCGTGCTAAATACGTTTTAGTAGCACACGTTCTGCATGCGTTCTTTTTGGAAACCATTACAGCATGCGTGCAAACACCACTGCCAAGAGAACGCCATCTGACAGCGTGCAAATGTTGAAGAAGTTTAACCTACCACAACAACCCATGCAAACGTCCCTTCTATTAGAGCAGTTCCTGCTGCGTACCGCCCCTGTACAAAAGCGAATGAAAGATTGCATGTCTTTGGAACTACTTCCTAGTGACAAAAGAACTATACCAGATGTGCTTCTGGCATGCAGTCAGCAGCAAGTGTGCGCACCTTCAAAATTATAGGTGTGCTGAATCAAATACTGATGTCAGCTAAGCTTTCGATTCTGCAGTCAGTTCATCTTTCAGCCGCCAGTGTGCGCGGCCCCTAAGTTTTATTAAATTACTAAAAACTAATGATTATCACTTAAGAAAAACGTAAAAAATTGAAGAATAATCATTACCATGTAATTTTTATAATAACATATAATGATTACGGTCCCTGATATTAAGCCACGAGGTTCTAACTTTAAAATTGAGGCTCTGTCAGTTTTTTGCTGTTTAAGGGGTGAGGGGGGAAATTTTGCAAATTTGAAACAAACTTGATCTGGGTACGGTATAAACCTATGTGCATGCAAAAATTTGTATCTCTATCTCTTATAGTCTCTGAGATCGACGCGTTCATACATACAGACGTACAGATGGACATGGCCATATCGACTCGGCTGTTGATGCTGATGAACAATATATATACTTTATAGGGGAAGAGTGAAAAGAGTTTGAGGCGAGTGGACGTGTTCTTGTGAGGCTCCGCAAAATCAGTGAGTTTGTCCCGTGGATCTGCGAAAAACAGCAATTAAAAGTGGCACCAACAAAGCATAGGTGACATACGAGGCTTGGGAAATATCAATCAACAACCACGTAAGAAAATCACAGAGACTTTAAACATTTCGCATAACTTGTTGTGGCAACTACACTCAAACGGAAGGTGGAACAGTGCGCCAGGTCGGATAATTGAGATTTTTTCACTTTCTTTCCGCCACGTTGAAAAATTACACAGCTGGTGGTACATTTAACCATTCGCGACGATACGCCGATTAGCTGATTAGCGCATTGCCAGTCTGCAAAGCTTTCTCATTGAGCACTGTGCATGCTCAACTGTAACCAGCTGGGCTTAGTACACAGTGAACAAAAAGCTCCAGTGACTCTTAAACTAATTTCTTTTTGGGATTTTATGCAAATGAGCCCTGAAACGCCGTCGATAAAAAGGAAGAAAACAGATGCGAAGAATCAAATGGAAGAAAGATACGGACTAGCAGGAATGTCAATGAAAGGACTAATGAAAGCTATGCAAATCACAATGGAAACGACGCTGGACATGAAACTGGTAAATTTGGTCACTAAAGAGGATGTTAAAGGAATAAATGGACAGTTAGCAGAGCTTTCATCAAATAGAGGCAATAAAAGCAGAAAATATTGAGCTCAAAAGCGAACTGGAACAAATAAGAGCAGGAAGACAAAAAGACAACATGGATTTGAAAAAACTTATCAGTCAATACCAGAGCCTGGAATCATTGCCGTAAGGATTTTTTCAGATCGACTACACGGAAGAAAACTCATTGCTGAAATGGCCACGATGGAGAAAGCAAACAAAGTTTTCAAAAATGCTAAAAAAATTGGCTGGCACCAAGATACAGGGTGGTCCATCTAGTGTTTGGAATTTGAACTATTCATAATTTGACTTTAGGTTAGGTTAGGTTGCAATGGTTGAAATGGGTGAGAATCCCATTTCATCACTTAGGCCAATGAAGGCCCGTTGTGTTACCATATAACCCTTTCTACGCTGCGATCGTAGAGGGAGGGTCTTTCCCGTTAAACCATTTAGAAAATATCACAAATTTGAGTAAAGAGGCTAGATCTATTTCAGAGATGTCTGACAGATAGTTTAGAAAGGGACGACCCAAAACTGTGAGTCGCCTTCTGCTAAGAGCTGGGCAATGACAGAAGAGGTGTTGTACACTCTCCTCCTCATCCACTGAATTGTAGCTTCTACAGAAGTCATTGTGTCTGATGCCTAGCCTAGCGGCGTGTCTACCTATTAGGCAATGTCCAGTAAGGGCCCCTACTAGTAGGGAAATATGGAGTCTTTCTAGACGGAGTAACGCCCTAGATTTTTTAATACTAAGAGTAGGCCATGTAAGCCTAGATACTTCACATGTGTGTATTGTTGCCATCGATTCATGGTTATTCGATGAGTAGTTTCCTTTGTTTGTAGCTTAAAGGTCGCAAGAGGCACCCCTATGTTGCTCTTATCCGGTAAGAGCTGAGTGGTGGTGCCAAGTCTGGCGAGGTGGTCGGCCATCTCGTTGCCTTCAATGTTGCAGTGTCCAGGCACCCAAACGAGATTAATTTCGAAGTGCTGAGCCATCTCATTAAGAGATTTGCGGCACTCCGTAAGAGTTTTGGTATTGTTGATATAACCGTCAAGGGCTTTTAATGCAGCTTGACTATCTGAAAAAATGAATACTTTACTTCCTTGGATTGCGAGGGTTCCCAGAAGGTTGGCAGCCTCCTGGATGGCTACAACCTCTGCTTGGAAAACACTACAATGGTCAGGAAGCCGAAATGAAGTTTCGATCCCGAGCTCTGGACTGAAGACTCCCCCTCCTACCTGTCCACCCAGTTTGGAGCCATCAGTGTAAAAGTTTATGGCATTCGGTTTGCAGTGAGGTATTAAGTTCCAGTCCAGTCGACTCGGTATGGTGACTTTATACATGGTGGTAAACGTTATTGTTGGGATGCAGTAAGCGTTGGCGGTACCGCCACTTGATGCAGAAGTATAGAGGAGTGGCCAGAGCTACTATCTTTCCAGGTACCGCTTTCTCTCAGCCTGAGAGCGGCGTTTCTGGCGATTTCTCTACCCAGAAGATCTAGAGGCATAAGGTGTAACATTATGTTAAGTGCATCTGTTGGGGTTGTACGCAATGCACCAGTCATGCATAATGCAGCACTACGTTGAACTTTGGTTATGGTTCTGAGGACGGAAGGTTTCCCCAGAGCCGTCCACCATACGATGATTCCGTATAGTAGTATTGGACGTACAACGGCTGTGTACAGCCAGTGTACTATTTCAGGGGAAAATCCCCATTTACGACCAATCGCACGTTTGCACGAGAAAAGTGCAGTATTAGCTTTTTTGATACGTTCAGTTATGTTTTCGTTCCAATATAATTTTTTGTCCAACACTACACCAAGGTATCTTGCAGAATCGCTAAATTTTAGGTGTGTGTTGTTTAGTCGTGGGGGTGTTAAATTTGGTATCTTATACTTGCGGGTAAAGAGAACGAGTTCAGTTTTGGTTGGATTGACTCCAAGACCACTTTGTGTCGTCCAATTTGAAAGTGTTGAGAGTGCATCCTCCATCAGGTTGCAGAGAGTGTGGGGAAATTTGCCTTTTGTGATTATGGCAATGTCATCCGCGTACGCTATCACCGTGTGTCCTCGCAATTCCATTAGTCGCAACAATTCGTTGACTGTTACCACCCAAAGGAATGGCGAAAGAACACCTCCTTGAGGAGTGCCTCTACTTACATATCTTCGTGCGCAGGCATCTCCTAGTTGCGAGCTAACCACCCTGCTTGTAAGCATGAGTCGGATGAACTCCACCAGGGGTGCCTCCACATTTAGATTTGTCAAGGCAAAGGTGATAGCGTTGGGGAGAACATTGTTAAAGGCACCCTCGATGTCGAGGAATGCCGTAAGCGCATATTCTTTTGCCTCGAGTGACTTCTCAACTTTCGAGACAAGAGAGTGGAGTGCTGTTTCTGTTGACCTTCCCTTGCTGTATGCGTGCTGCGCTGGGGACAGAGTGGATGGGTCTATTGTCTGCCTTAGATGGGCATCTAGTAGTCTCTCCAGTGTTTTGAGGAGAAAAGATGACAGGCTGATCGGCCTGAAGTCATTTGGTCTGACATGCGAGGCTTTTCCTGCCTTTGGTATGAAAACCACTTTTATATCTTTCCACAGTGTGGGTATATACTGTAATCGAAGGCAGCAGACAAAGATTGTCTGAAGCCATGCAATTATTTGTGGTAGTGATTGTTGAAGCTGAGCGGGAAAGATTCTATCTGGCCCGGGTGATTTGTAGGGCTGAAAAGTGTTCACAGCCCACTTAATTCGATGTTCAGTTACTATATCACTTATGTGACTTAGCGTGTCACCTCTAGGTGCCTCTATGGGCTCCAAAGATGTTGAACAGCCAGGAAAATGTGCTTCCAGAAGTAAATTGAGGGATTCCGAGCTGGAGTCAGCCCAAGTTCCATCAGGATATTGTAGGAGTCCCGGAGGGGTTGGTGAACTCGCTAAAATTTTTCGAAGTCTTGATGCTTCGGAGGTCGATTCAATACTGGTACAGAAATCTCCAGGTCTTTAGACCACCAGGGGGGCTTATGGTGAATTTTGTACTTAATATGTGGGCATGATTTGTCAAGTGCCTTAGTGCATGTCGTTGTAAATATGTGGACTATTTCATCTAGTTGTTCCGCATTCACAGGTGTGAATTGCGGAGCTGCATCTAGATTTTCCACTATAAGTCTCTTATACTGTTTCCAGTTCGTTTTTTTTAAGTTTTGTGTTTTTTTAGGTTCGGGGCATGACTCTATTAGCTTTAGCTCAATATATCTATGATCTGAGAAGGAGTGGTCTGATAGAACTCTCCATGAAATAATATTTTCTATTAGAAACTCTGAAATGAGGGTGATATCTAGTACCTCCCTCCGAGTTCTAGTGAAGAAAGTTGGGTCATTACCTTTATTGCAGATAATAAGATTCGTACTTAAAAGATAATCGTAGAGTAACTCACCACGATCGTTAGTGTCCGTGCTGGACCATTCTGTATGGTGTGCATTAGCGTCTCCACCCAGTATTAGTCTGGTTGTACTGCCTTGACTGTTGTGCACCAGGTCTTCAAATAGTCGGGATGGTATTGGCTCCGTTGTATCATGAGCCAAATAGAAGGAAGTCAACCTGTAGGTGGTGCTCCCCAATTCAAGGTTGACTGTTGTGATGTCTCCATCACTGAATTGGGGAAGTAAAAATGCGTTAAGAGTTTGTTTTACTAATATACATGTACGCGGCTTACCCTTACCCCGAATGTGGTACAAGTTGTATTTTGGCGTCCTCAAGCCACAGATCCTGTCACCAGTGATCCAAGGCTCTTGGACTAAAATAATGTCTGCTTCACCTTTTGCTAGGCGAAGCAGAAGTGCAGCGGAAGCTGCTTTACTGTGATGCAGATTTATTTGAAGGATCTGCATCATCAGAAAGTATCTCCTCTGACGTTAGGGTAGCATCGCCTTCTGCATCATCATTTCTTCCATCGTGCAAAAGCTCATGCTCGGTGTAGAGTCTCCCTAGACTCGTGCCATAGTCTGACCCTGACGATATGTAGCCTCCCGACTCCTCTAGGGAAGGTGGATCGTCAGTTTCCATATCGTCATCGCTTGGCTCTTCTGCCTCTACGCTCGCTGCTAGGTTAGCTAGCGCCGTCGTATCTGTCTT
This sequence comes from Lordiphosa magnipectinata, assembly GCA_037044535.1. Lineage (NCBI taxonomy): Eukaryota > Metazoa > Arthropoda > Insecta > Diptera > Drosophilidae > Lordiphosa > Lordiphosa magnipectinata. The sequence goes on from JBAMBO010001351.1 coordinate 32,885, forward strand.
ATAGACAGTCATTTTCACTTTTTTAAAGGCGTAATCCAAAAGTCCTTTGGTTTTAGCCAGGTGCTCCACTGTCTCATTGTTAATCTGGAAGATTACGTGGATATTCGCATTGCTGGACTCCTCCACTTTCATAACCTTCCAGTTCGCTGTTGGTACATGCGGATTAAACATAGACATCATTTCGAGTATGTCCGATGGGTCGCTTGGCTTTTTGGGCAGCCAAACTCGCGCTCTAGGGCAAGAGGGGATGTCTTTGGCATCAACTGCCCTAAGTTGAGCACCTGGGTACACTTCCCCCACCTTTCCGATCGCGGCTTTGTACAGCTCCGCTGACCTTTCATCATCGCACGCGATTAGCTTCACGTTTCCTTGAAACCATCCCGCGTTATTGCATATAGGCGGTGGGCCAGGGTTCGCTTTTAGCACCTCCATGGCAACACCTCCCAGCTCGGCCTCTACCCATTTCCATTGGTGGAGAGGAATTTTACCATCATTCCTGCTGGCATCGATGACACCCAGGATCTTTTTTCCTTTTGACTTATTTTTATACCCTTGCAAAGGGTATTATAATTTTGCCCAGAAGTTTGCAACGCATAGAAATATTCATTTCCGACCCCATAAACTATATATATTCTTGATCAGGGGGACGAGCTGAGTTCATTGAGCTTTGTCCGTCCGTCTGTCTGTCTGTCCGTCTGTCTGTCTGTCTGTCCGTCTGTCTGTCTGTCCGTCTGTTTCTACGCAAACTAGTCTCTCAGTTTTAAAGCTATCGAGCTGAAATTTTGCACAGAGTCTTCTTTTTACTGCACGCTGCTAATATGTCGGAACCGACCGGATCGGATCACTATATCTTATAGCTGCCATAGGAACCATCGGTCGAAAAATGGGTTTTAGTGAGAAAAACTTTTTTGTTTGCAATGTTAACGTGATTAAACTCTGTCATTAATAATATTATATGCTTTCAAACAGATTTGCAAATTTTGGTCAAAATCGGATGACTATATCTTATAGCTGCCATAGGACCGATCGGTCGGAAAATGGGTCTTAGTGAAAAAAAACTATTTTGTTTTTAAGTAAATCGTTCTAAAGGTCGGTGATTATTAATATTAAGCGCTTTCAAACTAATTTGAAAAAGTTGATCAACATCGGGTGACTATATCTTATGGTTGCCATAGGACCGATCGGTCGAACATGAGTCTTGGTAAAAAAATTTTTTTGTTTAGTTTTGTTAGCGTCCTTAAACTCGCTGATGACTTATTTTATATGCTTTCAAATAGATTCGAAAAATTGGGCCGAAATCGGATGACTATATCTTAAGGCTGCCATAGGGCCGATCGGTCGGAAATTGAGTCTTAGTGAGAAAAACTTTTTTCAGACGTTTATCTGTCGGAAAATAGGTTTTAGTTACAAAATTTTTTGATTTTTATGTAAGCGTTCTTAAACTGTGACATTTGCATTTGCAAGGGTATAAAAACTTCGGCACAGACGAAGTTAGCTTGGCCTTCTCGTTTGACTTTAATTTGACTTTAAAAACGTCAAATGTCATTCGGAAAGCGACTAATATTTAGTAAAAACTTTGACATTTACGAAATGGGTCGCTATTCGCTTGAAGAAAGTTGGGAAATATTAATAACATATTTCCAAATTGATGAGTCCTCGACTCAAACTGTGCGAAATTTGAAAAAAATTTCCGAAAACTCAATTTGTGGATCAATTCGTGAAGCGAGTTCGTGAAACTGGAATGTTGGTGGATAAACCAACTCGTGTACGTACTCGTCCGGTGCGCTCCACCGAAAACATTGCTGCGGTTGCTGAAAATGTGCGTGAACAACCATCAACGTCAACTCGCCATCGATCTCAACAATTGAACATTTCGCGCACTTCTTTGATGCGAATTATGCATAAAGACCTTGCGATGAAGCCACACAAAGTTCAATTGCTGCAGCAGCTAAAGCCAATTGACCATCCGAATCGTCTACAGTCAGTGTTGGGCAAGTTTTAATTGATTAACAATTAAAAAACTAACAATTAATTAATTGTTCATCGCACCTATCGCAGTAAACAATTAATTAATTGTAATTGCAATACCTCACGACTAACAATCAATTAATTGTTAACCGTCAGTTTCTACAATTAACAATTGCTTAATTGTTAATCTTTTTAAAAAATTTGATTAAAAACTTACAATTGAATGGGTTCGTAATCGCCCTTTTCTAGCTCGTGAGCCACAGCTCTCGGTTCTAAGCTGGGAACCATAGACTTAGTGGTTCACGAGTTATTTAAACCTATTTACCGTGACTTACGACTTATTAAATCGCGAAAAAAATACCTTAGAGGATAAAAATTAGTGTTAATGAAAAACGATAATGCCAATCAAGTGGAAAATCATAATTTTGTATTATTATTTCTTATAATAATTAATATTGCATTTAAGAACTACCCTCTTTTCAAACATGCTATCCGATAGACTGTGGCTCTTTGGCAAATCCGTCATTGTGGCAAAAGAAAACAGACGTTCAACTGCTGCCGACAATGGTAATGGCGTGTTGTATTTAACAAAAACGTTTCGAATTTCGGGATATCGATTAAGCAGCTCCAGTTCCTGACTTTCTTCTGCAAAAAACTGAAGCATCAAAAGTTCAGCACGTAACGGGATCATTGAATGAATGAAATATTTCACTTACGTTATCGTCAAATTGCTCTTGTGATTATTTTTTCTCAACAGATTTCTTGTTCACACTTGCTTTGTTCTTGGTTGCATGGCCGGGATGTTTCTTCTCTTCCGTCTTCTTCTTCCGTCGAATGTATTCCTTGTACTCAGTCACGCAGTCATTTCCATGTTTTCTCTTCAAATGGCTTAAAAAGTTCGATGTACAGTTTATATACCCTCTTACTTTTGTGTTTCGATCCTCTGGACATTTCATGCATAAAGCCGTAATATTATTGGCTGTTGATTCGTGTTCTAAGAATTTAAAATAAGTTCCGTCTAGTAGAAGCAGTCGTGGTTGCGAAGACGGTAAGGAGCTACCTGCTGCATCGCTCTCCGAGGAAGGTACAATATTTTCTGCCGTGCCCAGAGCATAATCCAAGGAATTGCTGTCTTCATCCATTTTGTAGATTTGAATCTTAAGCCATAAAAAATAAGTTAAAATTGTTGTCGTTGTGTGTTGCAATTGCAAAATTAGCCAATAAAACGCGAACCTAGGCTTTATTGTGCTGATTTAGTCTCTTTTTATACCCTTGCAAAGGGTATTATAATTTTGCCCAGAAGTTTGCAACGCATAGAAATATTCATTTCCGACCCCATAAACTATATATATTCTTGATCAGGGGGACGAGCTGAGTTCATTGAGCTTTGTCCGTCCGTCTGTCTGTCTGTCCGTCTGTCTGTCTGTCTGTCCGTCTGTCTGTCTGTCCGTCTGTTTCTACGCAAACTAGTCTCTCAGTTTTTAAGCTATCGAGCTGAAATTTTGCACAGAGTCTTCTTTTTACTGCACGCTGCTAATATGTCGGAACCGACCGGATCGGATCACTATATCTTATAGCTGCCATAGGAACCATCGGTCGAAAAATGGGTTTTAGTGAGAAAAACTTTTTTGTTTGCAATGTTAACGTGATTAAACTCTGTCATTAATAATATTATATGCTTTCAAACAGATTTGCAAATTTTGGTCAAAATCGGATGACTATATCTTATAGCTAGCTGCCATAGGACCGATCGGTCGGAAAATGGGTCTTAGTGAAAAAAAACTATTTTGTTTTTAAGTAAATCGTTCTAAAGGTCGGTGATTATTAATATTAAGCGCTTTCAAACTAATTTGAAAAAGTTGATCAACATCGGGTGACTATATCTTATGGTTGCCATAGGACCGATCGGTCGAACATGAGTCTTGGTAAAAAAATTTTTTTGTTTAGTTTTGTTAGCGTCCTTAAACTCGCTGATGACTTATTTTATATGCTTTCAAATAGATTCGAAAAATTGGGCCGAAATCGGATGACTATATCTTAAGGCTGCCATAGGGCCGATCGGTCGGAAATTGAGTCTTAGTGAGAAAAACTTTTTTCAGACGTTTATCTGTCGGAAAATAGGTTTTAGTTACAAAATTTTTTGATTTTTATGTAAGCGTTCTTAAACTGTGACATTTGCATTTGCAAGGGTATAAAAACTTCGGCACAGACGAAGTTAGCTTGGCCTTCTCGTTCTACTTATGCTTCTTTTCTGAACAAAATTGTATTTTACTGTACAAACTTTGAACTACAAATCACACAGCTTACTTAATTGTTAGTTTTAACTGTAGGGTTGAACTGTTGAAAAATTCAATTGCAGTTGATTTAGTTGTAAGTTGCAATTAATTTAACTTAATTCAACTAAATTAGTTGCAAGCTGCAACTAATCTTTTAGTTGCAACTAATTTCAATTGCAGTTGAATTAATTGATTAAAATTTTTAGTTGCTTAATCAATTGATTGAAAATTTAGTTGATTAATGCCCAACACTGACTACCAAGTGATTATCTTCTTATCTTACCAAGTGCAAATCTTCAGCAAAACATTGTTTATTACTATCTAAGTGCCTCAAAAAATGTTCTTTTACTATGAGCTCAGTGTGTTACGTGGGCCTGCGATTACCAAAACCGCCCTCGCTATGCCCTTCAACGGCAAAAGCCGACAGCCAGACAAAGACTAAAAGGGACCGCTTAGCGGCAGCCAGCGGAAACCTGCGTTTAATAAAGATTGAAAACTAAAAGCGATCGGATCGAGTACGGGTACGAAACAATCTGATGCAACAAAAATGCATGTCGCGCTGGTGCCTATTAAGCGATACGCCTTTAATCCAATTTAAACCAACTGTCGGAAAAATAAAACTCTGCATTAAAGTTAAAAAAAATAAAATTAAAATAAAACGAGAAAGCCAAGCTAACTTCGTCTGTGCCGAAGTTTTTATACCCTTGCAAATGCAAATGTCACAGTTCAAGAACGCTTACATAAAAATCAAAAAATTTTGTAACTTAAACCTATTTTCCGACAGATAAACGTCTGAAAAAAGTTTTTCTTACTAAGACACAATTTTCAACCGATCGGCCGTTTGGCAGCCTTAGAGATATCGTCATCCGATTTCGGCCCAATTTTGCGAATCTATTTGAAAGCATATAAAATAAGTCATCAGCGAGTTTAAGGGCGCTAACAAAACTAAACAAAAAAATGGTTTACCAAGACTCATGTTTCGACCGATCGGTCCTATGGCAACCATAAGATATAGTCACCCGATGTCGATCAACTTTTTCAAATTAGTTTGAAAGCTAATAATATGTATAATCACCGACCTTAAGAACGATTTACTTAAAAACAAAAAAGTTTTTTTTCACTTAGACCCATTTTCCGACCGATCGGTCCTATGGCAGCTATAAGATATAGTCATCCGACTTTGACCAAAATTTGCAAACCTGTTTGATAATGACCGAGTTTAATCACGTTAACATTGAAAACAAAAAAGTTTTTCTCACTAAAACCCATTTTTCGACCTATGGTTCCTATGGCAGCTATAAGATATAGTCATCCGATTTTGACCAAAATTTTCAAATCTGTTTGAAAGTGAATAATATTATTAATGACCGAGTTTAATCACGTTAACATTGAAAACAAAAAAGTTTTTCTCACTAAAACCCATTTTTCGACCGATGGTTCCTATGGCAGCTATAAGATATAGTGATCCGATCCGGTCGGTTCCGACAACATATTAGCAGCGTGCAGTAAAAAGAAGACTCTGTGCAAAATTTCAGCTCGATAGCTTTAAAACTGAGAGACTAGTTTGCGTAGAAACAGACGGACAGACAGACGGACAGACAGACGGACAGACAGACAGACAGACAGACAGACAGACAGACAGACGGACAGACAGACAGACGGACGGACAAAGCTCAATCGACTCAGCTCGTCCCACTGATCAAGAATATATATAGTTTATGGGGTCGGAAATGAATATTTCTATGCGTTGCAAACTTCTGGGCAAAATTATAATACCCTTTGCAAGGGTATAAATATATACAATCCGGACCTACAACAATTACCAAAAGTTCAACTAAATTCAACGCAACGGCAGAGGCCCATAAAATAAAGAGACAGGGGAAGCAAGACCAGAAGGTCAATGTCCGCTTAGGGCGATCCGTAGCAGCGACAATCCGAACGAGCTGAAAGATAGATGCAACTATCAGGCACGCAGCAATTTCAGCAACATTGGCCAATGCATGCCCAGTGGTACCCCGCACCACGCTAAGATCCATGCGCTAGTCCACAAACGCATCGCTGAAGCGGCGAGCACCGCTTAAAAGAACGGGACGCATTTGGAACAGACCGCGGCGAGGGAGGCTGAGACGAACGAGAGCGACTTCGGCACACTTTCTTCGAGCTGAGCTTGATGGGTCCAGAAGAGGGAGGGGGATAGTTTGCGCTAGGAATAGTTCGTTTGATTTTTTTTGGATTTTTGGTTGAGTTGAGCGTTCTCTGTACGCATACAAGAAAAAAATGATAAATTTGGCTGCTCCGTTGCTGTAAAGCATAGTTTTTATACCCTTGCAAAGGGTATTATAATTTTGCCCAGAAGTTTGCAACGCATAGAAATATTCATTTCCGACCCCATAAACTATATATATTCTTGATCAGGGCGACGAGCTGAGTCGATTGAGCTTTGTCCGTGCTGTCTGTCCGTCGTCGTCTGTCCGTCTGTCTCGTCTGTCTGTCCGTCTGTTTCTACGCAAACTAGTCTCTCAGTTTTAAAGCTATCGAGCTGAAATTATGCACAGAGTCTTCTTTTTACTGCACGCTGCTAATATGTCGGAACGGACCGGATCGGATGACTATATCTTATAGCTGCCATAGGAACCATCGGTCAAAAAATGGGTCTTAGTGAGAAAAACTTTTTTGTTTTCAATGTAAGCGGCCTTAAACTCGGCCATTATAAATATTATATGCTATCAAACAGATTTGCAAATTTTGGTCAAGATCGGATGACTATATCTTATAGCTGTCATAGAAACCATCGGTCGGAAAATGGGTCTTAGTGAAAAAAACTTTTTTGTTTTCAATGCTAGCGTCATAAAACTCGGCCCTAATTAATATTATATGTTTTCAAACAGATTTGCAAATTTTGGTTAAAATCGGATGACTATAACAAATAGCTGCCATAGGACCGATCGGTCGGAAAAAGGGTCTTAGTGAAAAAACTTTTTTGTTTTCAAGTAAATCGTTCTTAAAGTCGGTGATTCTTAATATTAAACGCTTTCAAACTAATTTGAAAAGGTCGGAAAATGTGTCTTAGTGAGAAAAACTTTTCTGTTTTAAATTTTATCTTTCTTAAACTCCGCGATTGTTAATTTGATATGTTTGCAAAAAGATTCGCGATATTTGGTCGAAATCAGATGTTTATCTGTCGGAAAAAGGGTTTTAGTTAAAAATTTTTTACAACTGGCTAGCTCAAGGTCTTCGTTGGTTGATTATAAGCCTTTTTATAACCAACACAAACCAACAGATATTAATTACAACATTTTGGAATAGCAATTGGGTATGTCCGTACAACGATCGCTGTTTCGAGAATAACCAAATTCTCTCATCAGCGGACTTGTTTTGCTGTTCACACTTCAAACAAACATCCAGTTAGCACTTATAGTCTCGAGTTGGCGAATAAAGACATAGGAATTACACTATTATAAATTCGCAGCCCTAACTTCGGCTATGGTTTTTGTTTGAAGGTGTTTTGTTTACCAATTTGCTGTAATTAATTCTGTTGCTTATGGCTGCTGCTAGGTGGTTGGGCTATCCGTCCAATGATCCTCCTTAGCAGGGCCACGAGTTTTTTGTAAATACACAAGGTATTTTTGTGTTTGTTTTATAATAGGGAAACCGTTTTTTGGTTTTTATTACAAACATTATGGCGTGCTGACCATTATTTATATGTATGTGGGGTTTGGTGACCTGTTTTTGATTTTAGTCAATGTTACAACTGGCTAGCTCAAGGTCTTCGTTGGTTGATTATAAGCCTTTTTATAACCAACACAAACCAACAGATATTAATTACACAGGAAAGCAATTGGGTATGTCCGTGCAATGAGCGAATTTGAGTACTATTCTCGTCACAGCGGACTCGTGCTGTTCACGCAGACATACACCAGTTAGACTTATTCTCATGCGAATAAGACGTTGTAATTAATATCTGTTGGTTTGTGCTTGGTTATAACAAAGGCTTATAATCAACCAACGAAGACCTTGAGCTAGCCAGTTGTAACATTGACTAAAATCAAAAACAGGTCACCAAACCCCACATACATATAAATAATGGTCAGCACGCCATAATGTTTGTAATAAAAACCAAAAAACGGTTTCCCTATTATAAAACAAACACAAAAATACCTTGTGTATTTACAAAAAACTCGTGGCCCTGCTAAGGAGGATCATTGGACGGATAGCCCAACCACCTAGCAGCAGCCATAAGCAACAGAATTAATTACAGCAAATTGGTAAACAAAACACCTTCAAACAAAAACCATAGCCGAAGTTAGGGCTGCGAATTTATAATAGTGTAATTCCTATGTCTTTATTCGCCAACTCGAGACTATAAGTGCTAACTGGATGTTTGTTTGAAGTGTGAACAGCAAAACAAGTCCGCTGATGAGAGAATTTGGTTATTCTCGAAACAGCGATCGTTGTACGGACATACCCAATTGCTATTCCAAAATGTTGTAATTAATATCTGTTGGTTTGTGTTGGTTATAAAAAGGCTTATAATCAACCAACGAAGACCTTGAGCTAGCCAGTTGTAACATTGACTAAAATCAAAAACAGGTCACCAAACCCCACATACATATAAATAATGGTCAGCACGCCATAATGTTTGTAATAAAAACCAAAAAACGGTTTCCCTATTATAAAACAAACACAAAAATACCTTGTGTATTTACAAAAAACTCGTGGCCCTGCTAAGGAGGATCATTGGACGGATAGCCCAACCACCTAGCAGCAGCCATAAGCAACAGAATTAATTACAGCAAATTGGTAAACAAAACACCTTCAAACAAAAACCATAGCCGAAGTTAGGGCTGCGAATTTATAATAGTGTAATTCCTATGTCTTTATTCGCCAACTCGAGACTATAAGTGCTAACTGGATGTTTGTTTGAAGTGTGAACAGCAAAACAAGTCCGCTGATGAGAGAATTTGGTTATTCTCGAAACAGCGATCGTTGTACGGACATACCCAATTGCTATTCCAAAATGTTGTAATTAATATCTGTTGGTTTGTGTTGGTTATAAAAAGGCTTATAATCAACCAACGAAGACCTTGAGCTAGCCAGTTGTAACATTGACTAAAATCAAAAACAGGTCACCAAACCCCACATACATATAAATAATGGTCAGCACGCCATAATGTTTGTAATAAAAACCAAAAAACGGTTTCCCTATTATAAAACAAACACAAAAATACCTTGTGTATTTACAAAAAACTCGTGGCCCTGCTAAGGAGGATCATTGGACGGATAGCCCAACCACCTAGCAGCAGCCATAAGCAACAGAATTAATTACAGCAAATTTGGTAAACAAAACACCTTCAAACAAAAAACCATAGCCGAAGTTAGGGCTGCGAATTTATAATAGTGTAATTCCTATGTCTTTATTCGCCATCTCGAGACTATAAGTGCTAACTGGATGTTTGTTTGAAGTGTGAACAGCAAAACAAGTCCGCTGATGAGAGAATTTGGTTATTCTCGAAACAGCGATCGTTGTACGGACATACCCAATTGCTATTCCAAAATGTTGTAATTAATATCTGTTGGTTTGTGTTGGTTATAAAAAGGCTTATAATCAACCAACGAAGACCTTGAGCTAGCCAGTTGTAACATTGACTAAAATCAAAAACAGGTCACCAAACCCCACATACAAAAATTTTTTAGATTTTTATGTAAGCGTTCTTAAACTCTGACATTTCAAAAACAGCATTTGCAAGGGTTTAAAATCTTCGGCACAGACGAAGTTAGCTTGGCCTTCTCGTTTTGTTTATATTTATGTAGATACCCAGGATGTTTTGCTATGCATCTTAATGCACTCAGCATTGGTTCCCACAGCTCGTGGAAAACGGAACTGTGCCGGAGAAAAACTTGGCAAATTCACAAACAAGGACTCCAGAAACCAGTTTATGTTCTGGAAATCAACTATCGGCGAATTGGAGAGCCATCTTAAAGAAGCCATTGATAAATGCTACAACATAAAGACTACGCTTCAGCCAATAATTTGCTGCGTGGGAACGAGCACGTATAATTTGACAGAGTTTTACGTTTTCATTTCCAGATATTTTAAAATGTGTTGACATCTGTTTCAAGCTTTTCTTTGTCCTTGATTTGAAATATCCAGATGAATGTCGCTTAGTTTGGACATTTATTCAAAAGTTTTTTTATGATATTCATTTGGAAACTGATGTCAAAAACAGAAGCCTTTCTGAACTTATAAATGACTTAAGTGCTGAAAAGTAAAGGGTTCACTTCACAACTTTAGCTTATAAAAAACTTTAATTGAATTGAATTCATCACACTTTTTTTTATTTATAATTGAAAATGTCTTTTACTTGCAAGCTTTGTTTAACAATTTTCGCTGATGTTAATCAATTTTTTTTCTCATATGCGTGAATGTCATTCATTTGGATCAAAGAAAATATTATCAAAATACATACAACACATATAAAAGAAGTAAAAAAGTGAAAATAATAATGTTGCGGTGGTAATGTATAGAAACAAATGTGAAACGGAAAAACAAAAATATGTCTTTTTCTTTTGGTGGTCTGTTGGTTAATACAACCGTCTGGCCGATGTGTGGTCGATCTATACCGCCTGCCGTAAGGCTTGCACAAACAGCCTGCCGCTCGGTTGGACACTTTTGTCGGACGCCTGGCAGTAGCTTCCGAATTTGATGACATCCCATATAAAATCTGGTTTATTATTTATTTATTTATTTAGAGTCGACAAACAAAGGTTGTCAACAAAAGTATAAATACGTTACAAAAAAATATTTTATGAGCTAAGAAAGCCTATCAAAGAAAATCTAATAAAATTACAAAATATACTAATAACGACTCCGACACGGTGGGGGAATTTTATTTGCCCGCCCGGCCAGCTATGCCCCTATTCACAGCCGATTGTAGTCAGAGACGTTATTAGAGCTAACATAAACTTTAATAATATAGAGATCGAGAAGAGGGAGAGAGAGAAAGGGAGAGAAAATACCAAAGCCAATAGGTATGTAGGAACAAAGGATAAAATAAGATAATATAGTAAATTAAAATAAAACAGAGATAGAGAGAAAGTGAGAAAACCATCTAAAAGTAAACTTTAAAAATAAAAAATGTATACGTTAAGCTTAAAACTAAATAACCCGAAAATCTCTGACCCGGTGGGGGAGGATTTTTTAGCCAGTCCGGCAAGCTATGCCCCTACTCACAGCTGGGAGTGGTCAGAGATTTCCCCGGTGATAATTAAAGAGAGCCGTTTTTAGAGAGAAGAGAGAGAGTTCTGTTGAGGGCAGGTGATTGAGATCATTGTAATTCTTACATAAAACCCGAAACCGATTATGCTGGGCATAATCAGTTGTGCATCTAGACAAGATAAAAGGTAAATAGTTTCTAGTTGGCCTAGAAGGAACGGAAAAGTTAAGGCGACCTAAAAGATCAGAAGAGTCTACATCACCGATAATTAGCTTATGAAGAAAAGAAACACCTAAGACTGTTCTACGGTTAGATAACGAAGGAAGGTCAATAAGCAAAAGTCTGCTGGAGTACGTTGGTAAAGGAAGGTTAGGGTCCCAATTTAAGCCACGTAGGGCAAAAAGCAAGAATTGTTTTGAACTGATTCAATTCGATCGATATACTTTTTATATTGCGGACACCAGACGGACGATCAGTATTCAAGTACAGGACGGACTAGAGCAGTGTACAGAAGCTTTGTGCTGTATGGATCATTAAATTCCTTCGACCAACGTTTAATGAATCCAAGTACACCTTTCGCCCTATTAACAATAGAGGAGATATGAGGATTAAAACTCAATTTGGGGTCAAAAAGAACTCCGTTCCAGGGGTTCATTGCCAATCGTATAGGTAGCCAGCGAAGTTTTGCAACGATGGAAAGTCATAAACATGCACTTGGAGCAATTAAGGTGTAATTCATTAATCAAGCACCAGGACTGCAAGGAGTTTAAATCATCTTGCAGTCTGATGGAATGCGTCGGGTCGTTGAAAGATAAAATAAGTTTTACATCATCGGCGTACATAAGTATCCGAGAATAAGACAATATTGTGGGGAGATCATTAACAAAAAGAGTAAAAAACAAAGGGCCGAGGTGGCTGCCTTGTGGCACACCAGAACTGATAAAGACAGGCTTAGAAGTTTTAGAGCGAAGCAGAACTTTTTGAGTTCTATCTTTTAAATAGGACGAAATCCAAAGCAAAAAAGAGGAAGGAAATCCTAAACGATCAAGCTTAAAGAGGAGAAGATCGTGGTTCTCAGAATCAAATGCTTTACTAAAGTCGGTGTAGACCACATCAGTTTGATTTTTTAAAAGGAATCAAGTATGAGGATTTTAGTGATTTCAAATAAGAAAGCAAGGAGCCTTTAGAAATTGGGGGAGCACATATCGAGTTGGAAGAAGGAATGTTATAAGGATAAGAAGTATTGGAAAAACGGGCAGACGAATAAGTGGACTGGAAGAAATCCGCGAAAAGGTCAACGGCAGTGGAGTCATCGTTTGAGAGCTGGTTTGGTGGCTGGCAGCCGTAGTCAGAATCCGGCTGACATTCTCCAGCCGAACGGCGACCTTCCGAACGACAGGGTAATTTTGAACCAATTTTGGACTATGATCTCTAAAACATTAGAGATATATTTTTGACTTTATAAATGTTGAAAAACTACTTTAGTTGTTGGACCTTCTTTTGTTGTAGGTGGTAGGTGGATTTCATCAAGAATAGACATGAAATCCCTATTTTGCTTCCTAATTCCGTAATTAAGAACGCGAGTAGATTTGATATTCACGTTAGAAATGGAATCAAATTAAACATTGTAATATATCGCACTAAATTCACAACTTGACCCAGCAGCCATTCTTCAATTAATATTCAATTCAAAAACGGTTAACCCACTGTTAACTCACTGTTAACTCATTGTTACCTCACTGTTACCCCACTGTTAACTCACTGTTAGCCCGCTGTTGACTCACTGTTACTCACTGTTGCCATATTACGCATTCTTACAGTTGCTAGTGAATTTTCCTTAATTCTGTGATCAACTTACAATTTTTAGCGAAATAGGATTTGCATTTAAGTCTTTAATTAATTTACGAATAATTTTTATGATCAATGTGTCCAGAATTTGATGTGTCAGCCAAACCGAAAAAATAAAACGGAAAAGTCCGACTCTCTCATGGTTTGTAAAAAATAAAAAGAGAGCAATTTCATTCGGAATTGAGAACACGAAAACGAAGCCGAAGCGGTATTGCGTTCGATTTACTTTTCAAAAAGTAGTGGAATTGAGAACATGCCAGTATAATTCACAACTTGACCTCATGGAAGCCACCCTTCAATTCATATTAAATTCAAATTTGCTTTCCCTATTTTTATACTCTGTACCGAAGGTACATAGAGTATATTAAGTTTGTGCAAAAGTATGTAACAGAGAGAAGGAATCGTTTCCGACCCTATAAAGTATATATATTCTTGATCAGCATCAACAGCCGATTCGATATAGCCATGTCCGTCTGTCCGTCTGTCTGTCTGTCCGTCTGTCTGTCTGTCCGTCTGTCCGTCCGTATGAACGAAGAGATCTCAGAGATGGTAAGAGATAGAGGTTTGACATGTATGGGGCATATATTTCTTATACTTGCAGGCCGATCAAGTATATTTTCAATTTTTGCCACGCCCCCTCGCGCCCCCGCAATTTGGAAAAAGCGTCATATCTCCTACAGTTTTGATGATAGATGGTTCGTACTTTCTAGAGATATCTAGTACTCAAAATTATTTATCGATTTGCTGAAGGAATGATAAAGATTGGATGAACGATACTCAAGTTATGAGCAAAAAACGGCCAGTTAACACCCCCCACCCACCCCACCCATAACCTAAGCATTGCGTTCAGCAGAAGCAAACTTAGTGAGAGAGAGAGAGAGAGACTTAGAGAGCGCACTGCGTTGTGCGTTGTGTGTTAACTGGCCGTTTGACTCGTGACCAAATGCGAGCTGCGACGTTAAGGGTACAGAGTATGTTATAGTCGGGCTTGACCGACTTTCTTTCTTGCTTTAGGTCAGCAACCGTCTTGTATAATGGATATATATCGCATTGCTTTTTGTTTTTATACCCTCGCAAAGGGTATTATAATTTGCCCAGAAGTTTGCAACGCATAGAAATATTCATTTCCGACCCCATAAACTATATATATTCTTGATCAGGGCGACGAGCTGAGTCGATTGAGCTTTGTCCGTCCGTCTGTCTGTCTGTCTGTCCGTCTGTCTGTCCGTCTGTCTGTCCGTCTGTCTGTCCGTCTGTCTGTCCGTCTGTCTGTCCGTCTGTTTCTACGCAAACTAGTCTCTCAGTTTTAAAGCTATCGAGCTGAAATTTTGCACAGAGTCTTCTTTTTACTGCACGCTGCTAATATGTCGGAACCGACCGGATCGGATGACTATATCTTATAGCTGCCATAGGAACCATCGGTCAAAAAATGGGTCTTAGTGAGAAAAACTTTTTTGTTTTCAATGTTAGCGGCCTTAAACTCGGCCATTGTTATTACTATATGCTTTCAAACAGATATGCAAATTTTGGTCAAGATCGGATGACTATATCTTATAGCTGTCATAGGAACAATAGGTCGGAAAATGGGTCTTAGTAAGAGAAACTTTTTTGTTTTCAATGCTAGCGTCATAAAACTTGGCGATAATAAATATTATATGCTTTTAAACAGATTTGCAAATTTTTGTCAAAATCGGATGACTATATCTTATAGCTGCCATAGGACCGATCGGTCGGAAAATGGGTCTTAGTGAGAAAAACTTTTTTGTTTTCAATGTTAGCGGCCTTAAACTCGGCCATTGTTAATATTATATGCTTTTAAACAGATTTGCAAATTTTGGTCAAGATCGGATTACTATATCTTATAGCTGTCATAGGAACAATAGGTCGGAAAATGGGTCTTAGTAAGAGAAACTTTTTTGTTTTCAATGCTAGCGTCATAAAACTTGGCGTTACTAAATATTATATGCTTTCAAACAGATTTGCAAATTTTTGACAAAATCGGATGACTATATCTTATAGTTGCCATAGGACCGATCGGTCGGAAAATGGGTCTTAGTGAAAAAAACTTTTTTGTTTTCAAGTAAATCGTTCTTAAAGTCGGTGATTCTTAATATTAAACGCTTTCAAACTAATTTGAAAAAGTTGATCGACATCGGGTGACTATATCGTATGTTTGCCATAGGACCGATCGGTCGGAAAATGTGTCTTAGTGAGAAAAACTTTTCTGTTTTAAATTTTATCTTTCTTCAACTCCGCGATTGTTAATTTGATATGTTTTCAAAAAGATTCGTGAAATTTGGTCGAAATCCGATGTTTATCTGTCGGAAAATGAGTTTAAGTTAAAATTTTTTTAGATTTTTATGTAAGCGTTCTTAAACTCTGACATTTCAAAAACAGCATTTGCAAGGGTATTAAAACTTCGGCACAGACGAAGTTAGCTTGGCCTTCTCGTTTTTTGTTGTGTGTGATGTGTATCCGCGATTTGATAAAACCGAGTGGATTCGAGTTATGCTATTTTTTTTTAAACAACCTTTTTAGCCTGGTGAAGCATGCTGGCGCCAACATCAACTACCAGGTAAGCGTTAAGAAGCTCTAAACGACATATAAAAAAAAGAGAAAACACCAACCACAAATTTTTATCAATCTCGAAGTCACAAACATTTTAGTGAGCATGCCAAGGTACCAACGCCTTCAGCGCAAAAGTATCTGTCAGATACCATTTCGGAAAGAAAACATGCAAAAATATTTCTGATAACGAAATCTAACCTTTGTTTTACTTTCATTATTATACCCTTGCAAAGGGTATTATAATTTTGCCCAGAAGTTTGCAACGCATAGAAATATTCATTTCCGACCCCATAAACTATATACATTCTTGATCAAGGCGACGAGCTGAGTCGATTGAGCTTTGTCCGTCCGTCTGTCTGTCTGTCCGTCTGTCTGTCTGTCCGTCTGTCTGTCTCTCCGTCTGTCTGTCTGTCCGTCTGTCTGTCCGTCTGTTTCTACGCAAACTAGTCTCTCAGTTTTTAAGCTATCGAGCTGAAATTTTGCACAGAGTCTTCTTTTTACTGCACGCTACTAATATGTCGGAACCGACCGGATCGGATGACTATATCTTATAGCTGCCATAGGAACCATCGGTCAAAAAATGGGTCTTAATGAGAAAAACTTTTTTGTTTTCAATGTTAGCGGCCTTAAACTCTGCCATTGTTAATATTATCTGCTTTCAAACAGATTTGCAAATTTTGGTCAAGATCGGATGACTATATCTTATAGCTGTCATAGGAACAGTCGGAAAATGGGTCTTAGTAAGAAAAACTTTTTTGTTTTCAATTCTAGCGTCATAAAACGGCGATAATTAATATTATATGCTTTCAAACAGATTTGCAAATTTTTGTCAAAATCGGATGACTATATCTTATAGCTGCCATAAGACCGATCGGTCGGAAAAAGGGTCTTTGTGAATAATACTTTTTTGTTTTCAAATAAATAGTTCTTAAAGTCGGTGATTCTTAATATTAAACTAATTTGAAAAAGTTGATCGACATCGGGTGACTATATCTTATGGTTGCCATAGGACCGATCGGTCGGAAAATGAGTCTTAGAACTCCGCGATTGTTCATTTGATATGTTTTCAAAAAGATTCGTGAAATTTGGTTGAAATCAGATGTTTACCTGTAGGAAAATGGGTTTTAGTTAAAAAATTGTTAGATTTTTAAGTAAGCGTTTTTAAACTCTGACATTTCAAAAACAGCATTTGCAAGGGTATAAAAACTTCGGCACAGACGAAGTTAGCTTGGCCTTCTCGTTTTATATGCTTTCAAATAGACTCGCAAAATTGGGCCGAAATCGGCTGACTATATCTTAAGGCTGCCATAGGGCCGATCGATCGGAAATTGAGTCTTAGTGAGAAAAACTTTTTTCAGACGTTTATCTGTCGGAAAATAGTTGTTAGTTACAAAATTTTTTGATTTTTATGTAAGCGTTCTTAAACTGTGATATTTGCATTTGCAAGGGTATAAAAACTTCGGCACTGACGAAGTTAGATTGACCTTCTCGTTTTTTTTATTAGTACTTTTTAATTCGTATAAAAAATTTAATTTTAATTTAATAGCATCTTATCCTTTTTTTTATTTGCCTTTTTATAGGTTAAATTTTTTTATAAATATTTATATAGGTTATATTTGTTAGGTTTAGTGATGAAGTCTTTGAACATTAAAAACATTGTATATTGAATAATTCTCCAAATGAAATACATGAATTGGTAAATCTAGTACAGATTGGGGTGGGTATGTTGATGGAAGTCGATGATGGTAAGTATCCTTCATAAAAGGATGATTGTGACTGTAGGTAGTCTCATGGACATTTAGACGAACAACGGACTGAAGAAAGGGGGTCATGAAGTACAGGCCAATCATGGCCCATGGTCACAATGCATTAGCAGAGTGAGAAGGAGTGGGCAAAAGGCCCAGCTGTCAGAACACCATACAAGTTGACTGGGGTGAGCGTGAATATGGAGTGAATGTAGCAGTTATGAAAGAGTATGTATGGAGAGTGTATGAGTGTATGTATGAAGGGAAGTATGCTTGTGGAGCGGAGTGTCTGAGTGAATGTGGGGTCAGCTTGTGGACAGCATCGACAATTTTCCTTTTCTTTTTTTACGGACTTTTTCCATGTTCTTTACATAGCCCATCTTTTTCTTTACTCTATCCATTTTTGTTTGTTTGAGGAATTGGCACGATTCTACATTATTGAATATGTTTCTGGATGAGATTAGCCCTTCGAAGAAAGAACTCCACCAAATACGCCGAGCTTCAGCCGGGCTACCACCGTGCCAGAGGGAGTCGAGCTGATCCTACATGCCGGGAAGGAACATATCAAGTATTAATATTGGCTGCAGTGTTCTTAGATCCAAGATTTACACTTTGTTTGATATCAGACCAAAAAAAGTAGCAAAGCAGCACATTACAGACATACTGAAGCTGCAAAAAGAAATTCTTAATGCGAGTTTTCAAAATTCAACTTTAAATGACTCAACGTCTGATTGAGAAGAAGAGAAGTTTATGAAAGCAATAGAAAGCAATTATAGATTCCTTCGAGAATTGTCCAACAGAAAATACATCGAAAAATATTTTAAAATTTTGGAAAGGCCAAAAAAACGAGGACTTCAAAAATATCGCCTTGTTCAACGAGCCTTTTCAACACTTAGGTTTGATCTTTCTAATCTATGAGCTAGTATAGATGAACAGCTCCTAGAAGACTTAATGCTTGTTAACTTTAACCAAGCAGTTGATGTGTTGTTGGGCCGTTTTCGTTGTGTATTTGTTTGTTTGTTTGGGGTTTAATTTCGGCCGTCTTTCTTCACTCCAGTCAAAACACTTTTTGGCTGAGTTTTTCTCCTACGCGTTTCGGCAAATATATTGCCTTCTTCAGGGAGTCTGCATATTTTTTTTTTTTTTTATTATATAAACATGAACACAAATTAGCCATACATACGTACATATTGAACATATTACTTAAATACCTATTTTAGTGTCCGTCATAGTTTTGTTGTATTGCACCATTGTTTGTTGATGTCAGTTGTTTTATTCGTCATGATTTTGTTTGAATTGTTGTGCTTAAATGTTCCTCTTGTGATCGCCGCTGCGTATATAAAGTTTGTCTGTTCAATGTCTTCCCTAAAATTGAGTGCATGCTTTCCCTTTTCTTGTATTCGCAAGCTCTCCAATGTCATCCTCGTCTTCCATCTGTGTTCTAAGTCCAATACTTTTACGTTTTCGAAGTCAGCTGAGTGATTTGTTTTGTTGATGTGTTGTGCTAAAGCTGTTGTTGTTTTCCCTTTTTGAGTGTCTCTTTTGTGTTCGCTGACTCGCGTGCTCAGAGAGCGTTTTGTTGTTCCTATGTAAGTTCCATTGCAGCTCTCTCCCTCTGCTGCCGCGCATTTGATTTCGTAGACTACATTGGTGTTGTTTTCCTTGCTTATTTTGTCTTTTGTATTCGTGAAGAGGCGTCTGTTGCTGCTGTGCGGTTTGTATGCACTGGTTAGCTGTTCCATCAATTGTTTGGGGAATATTTTTATTAGTGTTCTGTTGTCTGTGACATTAGGTATGTAGGGTATGCTTAGAAATTTCTTTTTATCTGTGTTTTTGTCTTTGGGCTTATTGTCGTTGAATTTGTTTGTCGCTTCGGTGATCAATCTATTTATGAGCTTTTCGGGGTAGTTATTTGCTAAAAGAATTTTCTTAATTTTAATATAATTTGTCGGTCTGTGTTTTATATCACAAATGGTGTAAGCTTTTCTTATTATGTTTTTTGCCGTATTTATTTTCTGGTTTGGTGGATGATTTGAGTTAAAATTTATTATTCTTCCAGAAGCCATGGGTTTTGTGTACCAGTTAAATGTCAGAGTTTCCATTTCCCTTGTTATTTCCATGTCAAGATATGCTAGTTTGTTGTTCTAAAAAGTTGAAAATGTCAGCTAATTAATTTAATAATAACGAGAAGGCCAAGCTAACTTCGTCTGTGCTGAAGTTTTTATACCCTTGCAAATGGTGTTTTTGAAACGTCAGAGTTTAAGAACGCTTACATAAAAGTCAAAAATTTTTTGTAACTAAAACCCATTTTCCGACAGGTTAACATGTGAATATAGCCATCGTCGGCTCTTGAGTCATAATGTCC